>CAUEEP010000927.1:1645000-2050382 GCA_958450365.1 Mesorhabditis belari
AACATGTGATAAGTTTAAATCATTTTTTTTGAAAAAAGAGAAAATCAAGTTTTATGAATATGTAAAGTAAGAGATTTTTTGAAAAACGGAAATGAAACAACAGTAAAAGAGAAAATATAAAGTTTAAAGGATGAATTGTTACTTTAAAAACATCTATGTTAACTAGAATTGAAGGGACTAGTACTGTAACTATTGAAGGAACTAGAACTGTAATTATTGAAGGAACTAGAACTGTAACTATTGAAGGAACTAGAACTGTAACTATTGAAGGGACTAGAACTGTAACTATTGAAGGAACTAGTACTGTAACTATTGAAGGGACTAGAACTGTAACTATTGAAGGAGCTAGAACTGTAACTATTGAAGGGACTAGAACTGTAATTATTGAAGGGACTAGAACTGTAACTATTGAAGGGACTAGAACTGCAACTAGAAGGATAGAATTGTTAAAAATTGACTCAAAACCACTAAATTCATATCATAAAACAATAACACTACTTGGCATTAAAACTTATAAGTTTTGAGAATTGGTAGCAAAAGCAAGATTTGAGAAACTGTGTAAGTATTGAGTTGACTAAAGATTTTAGGCTATGGCTGCAGCTGTGTTCATTGTTGTGCCAATGATGTTGATTATGCTTGTTGATGCTGGTGTTCCGTTTCTTCCAGAAATCGGTGAGTGAAACAAAGAACAGGAATTGCTTTCATTGAATCAACTTTAATTGCTTTCCTGAAACAAGGCTAACAAGGTTGTTCCTTCAAGATGAAGAATTGATTTAAACCAATGCTAAGACAATTGTTGTACCAAGAAACATCTCATCAATGATTTTTCTTTTGTTCTGTAAATGATTCCCAAAGATTTAATGTGAAAAATTTATGCCCAGCGTTTTCAAGGGTTTTAAAGCCGATTGGTACAGTTTATTTTAACGCTTTGTTTCAAGAAAAGTTCAAAGAGAATAGAATTAGCTTTGATAGCTTTTCTTTGATAGAGAATAGCTTTGATAGCTGATAGAGAATAGCTTTGATAGCTTTTCTTTGATAGAGAATTAGCTTGGATAGCTTTTCTTTGATAGAGAATAGCTTTGATAGCTTTTCACACTGAAAAGACTCGTATTCTATCAAAAGACTTGGATTTCTGAGAAGAACCCTCATTTCCCGTGATTTCCTGGTTTCCAGTTGGTGCAATCGGTCCCCTATCACTGAGTGTCCATTCCACATTCAACTCATTAATCCTCCTCATCGCCACTCGTTCTTATCGAATGAGAATTCAGAAAGTCTTGCGATTTTCTTTCAAAAGTGAGCCGATTTTTTTGAAATGTTTAAAGCAAAAGAATTTCAGAAAGCCAGAGTCATGTAATCAATCTGGAAATACCTTCAACAGCGAATCGTCCTCACAGCAATTCTCTTTTCACTTTTCACTAATTATAAATAAAAATTACATGCAAATCTATAGAAAAAAAAGATTTAATTGCAAATTTGTTTAATTATATAATGCAAAAGTTCTGGAAAGCTTCAATTCTAGGTAGTCCAGTGTTTAGTCCAATGGCTACAATATGCCGACAAGCTCGATATCTTTTAAATAAGATAAAAACATTTAAACTGACACCTGAATCCCTAGAATACTATGGGAAATAAGGCTAAGCTCACAGTAAGATATGTAAGGGTACCCGGTAGGCTTGCTATCCGATGGATCGAATCGGATGAAGATCAGCTCCGATGACCACATCCATCGGATTGAATCCGATCCGACTAATTGATTGATTCCTGGCACACTTTCAATAACACAAATTGAGTACACCAGATAGGATGCGATTCCAATTTTTTAAATACAAAATCAAGCCAAAGAAAAGTCTTATGGTCTTGCTATCCAAATGACAAGTCTTCTTATCCAAGTGCAGCTCCGATATTTCAGCGATGATCTCTCTTGGAAATTCCCAGAAGATGTCCCAATTACCGTGCCGAATCTCTTCTCTTTCATTCTATCAAGATGTAATCATCAACTAAGGCTGAAAATAGCTTTTGAGGATCGGGATTTTGAATACTGTTTCACCAACGGCTAGAGTCTAGCTAATGTTGTTGCTAGATGTTGCTGCTAGGCTAATGTTGTTAACTGCTAGATTGCTATTGCTAGACTCGTTCCCAGCAATCCTTTTGTTAACAAATATCACTTGCAGCTTCTGGATCGCGTCTCCACTCCTCGTGCTCTTCGTCGCCTCAATCGACACATTCATTGGTTAAAGGCGAGAATTCGTTCTTTAAGAGAATCGCAAAGACAACTCAAACAGCTACATCATGATCCATTGCACGCTCATCACAATTAAGTAGTGCTGAAGAAGTGAGTATAGTGTCTAGAAACAGGTGTACGAATCGATTTCAGACACGTGATCCAACTACGAGCTGCTCGTTCAATGATCTCAGCGATTCAAGCAGAGAGGCTCACCTCGAATTCGAGTCTCTTTCAAATCGAGAGTCTTCGAGCATCCGATTTGTTGACGTCAATCAAAATGCTGCCTAGTTTAGATTAGATTCTTACTCTCTTCAAACCAAGAACTACGGTTTTTCGAGGCGGAAACGATCCAAATACATTTTTGAGAATTTTTAAGCTCAAAGTTTGCAAAAATCTGTGAAATTAACTCTTATTTTGACTCAAATCAATCATGCTTATTTTTTTCTGAGATTTTTCTCATTTTGATTCCACTTGTGATGCTTCCCATTGTTACAACTCCAAAGCGGGTTTTTTTTCACTTTACTATTTGTTTTGTATCGATTTCCCCGAAATTCACTTTTTTCACACTTTCTTGCCATATTACGGGTTTATAGATCAGGGTTCGGAAGGAAATTTTTGATAAGAGTATAATAAAATTTATTGTTTTTGAAAAGAAAAGGATTTACGGCGATGCCATGCAATAAGTGCCATCATTGTCAAAAATTTGTTGTTGAATATTTCGGGCGATTGTGGTCTTCAAGTTGTTTTGGTTATCGGTGGAGAACGAGCACGATGTGCCGCCGGTGATTTGCTGAAAGTGATGGAGATAAATTTAAGCTTAATAAAATGCGGAAGAACGCGAATTTTCTTACGTCAATTTTTGTTTTAATACATTTTACTGTAGCTGACCAAAATTAGATATAAAGCTAGAGATTAGCTCGAGTACGAATACTGGTCAGTCTAGTCAGTCAGCCTAGCCAAGCCTAGTCAATAGCACCACAATTTGTGTTTTCCCTCAAGAAACTAATGTTTTAAGGCCATTGTTTTAATGGCCTTAAGACTTAAGTCTTGATCTTAAGCACAGTAAAAGCCTTTTGCTTCGGGCTGTACGCTGTGTTTACACTTTTGATCTAAAAGTACTAGAAAACTACTAGCTGAAGACTTGATCAACTAGTACAGCTCACCGCAAGCGTCGCTCTGTCCATAACTCCAGTTCCATAAGCGATTCCAGCAATCGAGTAGTACTTGCCAGACTTCAAGAAGTTCGCATTAGTGATGGCGTCATTCAAGTCGGTAATGCTAAACAATTTCTCTAAATGATCACTGTTTTTCTTCTACCTGGCCGCCGATGTCAAATAGATAATCCAATGGTTGTTGATCTGTGTTCGGTAACCATTCCCCAGTGTCATATACTTTTGACGGACAAGATCAAGAGCTCTAAACACAGAATTTCTTTGCTAAAAATTGGGAACCCACGCTCCAGCATATTGGCCTTGATCATCGAAATCGGTGTAGAAGTTCTTGATGTCGTCAAGAGTTTTGAAGAGTGCAGCCTGAAAGTTATGGATTGTTTTGAATTTAGTTCACTTTCAATATCTTATTCTGGACTAATTTTTACCTTACTTAGCTCATAGATATCAGCTAATCTCACCGTATTATCAATTCCTCCAAGTTGAATAACGAGGAACGTTGCAAAGTCATCTCCGGGAACGGTCACAATTCCAATCCTCGTTCTCGCTTGGCTCACCGTAAACGCCGTGAAGAAGGTTTTCACGAATTGGATGTACTGGAAATTAAGATTTTTCCTTGCATTGAGTATCGGCTTATTTTTGCTTAAATTTTTCGAAACAATTCTTTTTATATATCAGTTAAAAACTCACATCATCGAAATACGGCTGAGCGGTGGATGAGGTGTCAAGGAGGAGAACGATGTCCACCTGGAAATTGAACTTTAAACCTTAACAAAGAAATTTATAGTAGTTAACTAATATCTTAGCTTATTGTTAATACTATTGGGTTGAGGAGAATGAAATGACGCGAACTTTAAAGACACTTTTTGCACGCATAAAGCCTTCTTTAAATACACATTTTGTTTCATCAAAAGGGTCCACTTCTCTACGAAATCAGATTCCACAAATCTTTTCTTTCGTGGAGTTTATGAACTCCTAAACATGGCTGGTCAAAATGGCAAAGTCCGACTCATCATTTGAGCAGTTTCTTCCACATAAACCTCCTTTGGTGTCTACATAAAAAGATAGAGCACACTCAATTACATAAGTTCCCAAATTTTCAGGAAAATCCCTCCAACCGTCTTCACTAGATCACAGTTTATAGACTTTTTTAGCTGAGACGATTTTTGAGTTCTCTTTTAAATGTTATTTTGTAGAGAATTAGTTAACCTTTGTATTGATATCAAACGCGTATCATTTGACAAATTCTGCTAGAAGTTTTAGAAATTTCTTTAATTTTCGGCACTATTTCATTATCACCAACCAAATATTTTTCAGTTACCCAAGAAAATTTTCGTTATGAACTTTTAAATTTTGAGTCAACCCCCGAAGCACAACTTGATTTCAAACTCACATTTCTTCCCGCCAATGAGTCCGAGGTTGTTGTGGGCATGGCAGTGGTTGATGACTAAAATATATATCATACATTCGATTTTGAAATAAAACAAATTTGCATAAAATAACGTACAAGAGGTGGTCCGGTGTTAGGCGTTGTGGTGGTCGTTGTTGTGGTCGTTGTTGTCGTCGTTGTTATGGTGCCAATTGGGGTCGATCCAGTCGGGGTAACAGCTGAAACCAAGGATAAGTTTAGCTTGGATAAGTACTAGATAACTAACAAAAATAAAGAAGTCTTATTTTATCTCTAGCTGAGCCTTATTTCCTTTACCTGGCAAGCACCAAGCGGCGATTTGTCTCACGAACGTCATGCCCAACTCATCGTAGCCGTGAATTGTCATGTAGAAGCCTTCGTAGACCTAAAATATAAGAAATAAAGGTAAAAAAAACGATTTTAAGTATAAAATTGAATTGTTTATTGTTAGAAAAGGAAATACCGTGCAGTTGAATGGATCCGAGTAGTACTCGAAGTGGCAATTGGCGCGAGGATACAGCTCTCCGTAAACAGACTAAACAAAGCTTTGAAGACATGACATGAAACGAGCCTAATAGCTTACCGTTAAAGTGTTTGGATCCCACATGACCATATAGGTGAGTACTCCAGCCAATCTTCGCGGATCTTGATTTCCGTTGAAAACGTGGAAGACGGCAATGTTTGGAACACCTGAAAGTATTCAAGTATAAAGTTCGATACTTTAAAACCTCCAAAAACTAAAACTGTTTTCAGAACTTGGAGCTTATTATTATCAACTTTACCAGCAGTCGCAAAAAGATTTGTGTCATCAGTGTGTGATCCGGTGGGATCAGCAGCGCTTGTCAATGCGAAACCATTCCACGCTTGCACTCCACCAGTCGCTTGGATGTTCACATAGCATGGACCGGGTCCAACAGCCTGGAAGCTCTCATTTTTTCTCTCAGATTTCAAGCATTTACGCTAAAGAGATAGATTCCTGCTTCATCTTTGTCGATGTGATAGTATTTCTGGCTGGCGTAACTGTAGAGAACATCGGTCGAGATTAGGTCTAAATCCGAAGGATTTCTTGAATTCTTTCAATGACTCTAGGATGTACTTTGCGTCCAAAATAGAAACGCATGTCTTCTTGCATTCAAAGCTTACTAAAATAGACAAAAACGAGAGTTCAGTCTGCCAGAACTGGTGTTTTCATTTTGAACACAAGTACAGGATAAATGCATTTCCAAACACAAACTTCCATGTGGATCTATCACCACAATCGAAGCAAAAACATTGGAGACAGTAATATAGATATCAGTGGAATTGTTGTCAACTTGGATCCACCTAAAATATCAACTCATACTTACAATATCTGCAACAAACCAATCCTCAGTAGCTGCACAAGTGAAATTATTGAAATAGGTTGGATGAGCAAGAGTATTTGTCAATCCACCGATTGTCGGCAGATAGACAGTAATAGCCTGCAAGCTGTGTTCACAAAACAATCACCAACCATTTACCTTCTGAATTTGATCCGAATTCGTGAAGAAATTATTTCCATCTGTCGCATAGGCGAATCGTTGGAAGTGGAGAGCGTCATCGGTGTTCGGAATCTCAGCATTATTCAAGCAACCGGACGAGTTCGAGTAGAAGTTGTGGATCTGAATTTAGCGATAAAACTGTAAGTATACGGTAGTACACTTGGCTACTAGGCCTTAAGATCCTAAGTCTTGTTGTCTAAAACCGTAGGGAACTTTGGTTCAAGATAGCGGTTTATGGCCTTGCCCCACCCATTTGGACCAGGCTTTTTGGTGTAGTTAAACTTTGCAAACTATCTGTAACGCAAACTTAAGCTCACCTTTGGCGTAGCCCCATTGATCAACTGAATCGTTCCTTGCCGACTGGCCGAGTCACTTGGAATCGATGACGAGACGACAATGAGATGACCAGCCAAACGCAGAGCCTGATTCGTGAGAGCGGCACTGACAGCTCTAAAAAGAACAAAATCAGCATTTTCGAATTCTTTTACCCGAAAAGTGGCATATTGCAAGAGCCTCCATCATTTCCATTGTTGATTTGAGAGGTGATATCAGTCAATAGAGTGGCTGTCGTTGAATAGTCTTTGTTCGAGACGACTCCGCCGGCTAAAGATAGACAGAATGAGCTTGGGTAATTGAGCCAGAGTTTATATTTAGTCAGACTTTGAAGCTTATCACCAATCAAATCACACTTACAGTTAAAAGTGACAAGGAGATAGTTGGAGAACCAATCAGATGGAAGTTTATCAATGACATCTCGAAGACCGGCCAGGAAGCCGTTTGCATTGTTTCTATTGTTTTGAGTGACCTCTAAAACGATGGTCAACGAGGCGCCAGAAGTGTCGAAAGTGAAGTTCTGTGGGTTCGTGCAAGCCTCTGAAAGTTTTTTGTTTGCTTTGAGTAATTTGTTTAGTATAAATTTTGTAGCCTTTCTTCTAAGCTAAAAATTTAAACATTGTCTTCCCAGTGCACTTGATTGTGCTTTAAATAGCCAAACTCTGCACCAGGCAAGGTGTGTTTCCATTTCTAGCCCAAAGTACAACTAGAGGAGACTCACGATATTCACAAGCTGATCCAACAAATCCATCTGGGCACAAGCAACGCGTGTTCGTTCGATCCAAGACTCCACCGTTCACGCAAATCGGAATCGAGCAATTGCTTCCCTAGAAATAAATGAATGTAAATTTTTAGAGTTAACAAGATCTCCATCGGTTCTCAGGTTTCAATCAACTTTTCTTCACCTGCCAGTACTCTGTGCACACACAAGTTCCATTGTAACGGAGGCCGCCATTACCGCAAGTGATAGCTGGAATTGAAAATTGAGAACTTGATTAACTTGATTTTTTGCTTCATTATTAGAATTTAAATTCTAATCTTAATCTAGAACCTTATAGTTTAAAAACTTACACGGATTCTGGCAGTGAGCGTTGACGATTCTCTGGAAAGTGTGTCCATACTCATCCTCGCCAAGGTGCTGAAAACGGTTCAAGATAATAGAATATCTTTAAAGAATAGAATAGTATACTTAGTCTAAAAATATTTAATTAATAATTAAAGAATAAAAGAAAAGAATAAAGCTTACATAAATCGAGAAGAGATTGTCACTGTTGTCACTGTCGGGGCAGTAGAACGGTTGGGAGATCCAATCGAGAGAGCAAAGAGCGCGAGGCTGAATTGAATTCATGAGATAATTTTTGAAGATGTTAATTCAACTCTTTAACTACAGTATATCGCTATAAGTTTACTACAGCATACCAGTATCCGACTGAAAGCGCAGCAGGCGACAAGTTTGTCTAGAGACCTTTAGCTTCAATTGAAGCCGAGAGATCAGTTCTTAAGGCTGTGGATAAAAGCTGTTGGTTGATAAAGGGGTGGTTGGTTTCGTTGTGGATAAAAGATTACAGTATCTTTAACCTGTTCAGATGCAGATCTAAAACCTGTGTAAATCAAAATTTCCTTACCTGATAAGTGACTGCATCCCACATGGTTTCGTTGTGTGCGTTGAAGATGAGACCGTGAGTCAAAATTGGGGTTCTCTGTTGGAATGAGGCGGCCGAGTCGACGAAAGTGATCAAACGGTTTTGAGCTGAAAAATTGGATATTTTGATTGATGGCTAGGCAAAAAGTCTCAATTTTACAGGATAATCGCGAATTATAGCAGCAGCTTTTTAGAAAACTATCTGACAAATGCTTAACTTATTTTAGAAGAGCATCAACTTGGATTTTGGTTATGTCAGTTCAGCCAAAGTAGCTAATTTGTGATTCTTAATGTTATTAAGTGATTTTAAACGCTATTTTTGCATTGAAGAAATATTGAAAACCTTTTTTTAACAATTTTTAATAGAGAAAAGCGGCTGGAGAGATGTCGACTACAATTCAAGCGCTTGTAAAATGAGTTCTATAAGTCTAATCGAAAAGTTTTTGATAGATAAATGTTGCCAAGAATTAGGGCTATAACTCTCTAAATAACACTTGATATTTCTAAAATAAGTTAAGCATTTGTCAGCTATTTTTTTAAAAAGTTGTCGCTATAATTCGTGGTCATCAGAAAACGTACTCGATTTTGCCACAGGGTCCATGTTTGGATAATCGTTGTGAGTGTCTTCAGTGAAGCCACCGTAGATCTAGAAGAAGAATTGTGCTGTTTCAGTCCAGAAATTTTAAATACCTGGAGGTGTGATTGGACACGGACTTCAGCAAAGCATCCTTTCCCGAGATTGGTCGAACCGTCGGTGGGTGGCAATTGAGTGGTGATCGCAAGGTAGTACTTTCCAGCAGGCATGTCATCTTAAATTGAATTTTAAACTGTGAAACTGATAGAAACAACAGTATGACTTGTCTTTAACAATGAACAATAAAAGGCCTTATGCATAGAAATGAAACGAAACCTTTCTAGATCACCTAATGCTTTATTTTTTCTGATTAGCTAGAGTTCAGTGAATATAAAAACATTCAAACTCAACTAAAAGAATGAGCTATTTCAGTCATAAAATCCAAAAAGATGAATTTAATCTTACCATCATCGATCCTATTCGGCATATAGTTCCAGTCATAGATATGTCTCTGACAAACGAAGTATTTCTGAACATTGCAAGACTCGGGAAACCTATAGATTGGATTTGAATGGTAAATTTCTTAAAAGCTACCAATTCTCAGTCGATTTAGATGAGTCGAAATAGGCGCAGAGCTTGGTTGGATCATTTGGCACAGTGCCTCCTGGCCAGAAGTTTGTTCCAGTCGAATCATACTAAATTATCTTACAGTTAGTTTCAAAAAGCAAATTATAAATTCAAAAACAAACAGGCACAGGCGGTCGTCCATCTTCTCGATCCCATTGCCAGCCGGTGTTGTTGCGATTGTTGAGACCGAACCAGAAAGAAGAGGTCGCTCCTTCTCCTAAACAAAACTGCTTAGATCCTCTTGATTCTCTTCTAAAACGTATCATTTTTTAAACTACCATAATCTTGCCCAGTTTTTGTACAAGTCAGCTACATCTGCTCTAATTTATGTGTCTAAAAGAGCAATGAAACAGGATAGAGGAAGAATACGATAGTTTACAAAATTCGACCCACTGTAAGCAGTAATATTGTCGTCAATAATTCAAATACCCACTGATGAGGAAATCATGTTTATCCTGGGTTAAATCGTCGACCAGCATTCCGCCTCCATTGTGACAAATCGCCACAGCGCTATCATAATCGTTTGGAGTAAGTGAGAACTTGACACAATAGTCACCGAGCGGATCCCAGTCAGGGTCACAAGCTAAATTAATTATTAAGTCATTAATAAGAGCAAAAGTTTTACTGACAAGCTCGTTGAGTGAAGAAATTCCATCCCGAAATCGGATCATTGGCGTTGGTGATTGATCGGAAGTTGGGTGCTTGTTGGAGTTTATCTAGAATAAAGGCTTATATTCCAATCACTTCAAATTACTGTATCCATTGAAGAGTTGAACAGTGGCTTTGTATCCGTTAACGGCGATGAGAAGCGATTGGGCATAGGCATCAACTGGAACTGAGACATACATTGTGCCAGTGCAGTCATCATATCGGCGATGCGCAAGCACTCCTTGCATGAATTTCATCGGGATCGTGCGGACGAACTGGAAATGAGAAGATGGAGCTGGTGCTTTTTAACTTTTAGCTTTAATTTATCTAGATACCCACTCCTTCAACGTATGGCTGTTGCATGTTGTACGACTCTCCATTAGAGTAACGACACAAGTCGTGAACCAATGCATAGTTGTTCTAAATCTCAAAAAATGATTTTAATGCACACTCAACCAACCCAAGTATTGTTGCACACATACGTTCCACTACTCGTGTAAGCAATATTCGCTGTAACAAGGATCTTCATCTGTCGAACATCGTTGTACATGGTGATGATCTCTTGCAAATTTGACTCATCCGGTTTGCTGGCCAAGAAGAGATTGATGTAAGATCCGGGTCGAATCCTTCTTTGAATGACAGCTTGCGCCATTGCATGCCACACTTGCACGGTGGCATTGCAAGCGTCCGTCGTTTTGTCGAGACCGTTGTAGTTGGAGACGGTATTGTTGAGAGCGATGAGGACCTGGAATGCGTAAACTTTAAGGCTAAGAGTTAAACCAACAACCAACAACCAACAACTCAATAACTGCACTTACACTAGTTGGATCAAGAGACGATGCGGTAGCAAGAGTTCCTCCCCATGTCGAGTTGTAACCAATGAGAACAAAGTTTCTGATCCATTCCTCGTGATGAGAGACGACGTCTCTGAGGATCTCTGGGAACATTTTGTTGAGGAAAGTCATCTAAAACCAAAACTTTAGAAGAAATGGGTTTATATTAAAACCTGAGCATATGCTGTTGTAGTCATCTCTACAGCAAACACCATGTCGACGTAACGAGTGAAGATCTGAGGAGCTGGGCCTTCCTCAATGCAAGAGACTGGAAAGGTTAAGGCTTACTGTTAGAAGTTAAAGTTTTGAGAGTAAAATGATAGTTGAACAACAAATTCACTTACTTGTTTCACAGTGAGTTCCCAAGAAGCCAGGCGGACACTGGCAGAAGCCAAAGATCAACGGGGTTCCACCATTCCAGCAGATCAACTTCTCGCATAGAGTTCCCTCATAGCCAGGTGGACAGAAGCAAGTGCTGTTATCAGCTGGATTGATGACTCCACCATTCTGACAGCCACCAGGTGGTGATTGAGTTGGATGATAGCCGGTGCAGTACATGTTGCCTAAAGGCTTGATAATGGTAGACAGTTCTTTATCTCTTACCAGCTCTTTGAATCGGGAACCCAAGTCCATCACGGGCGAAGAACTGGAAGCGCAGAAGCTCTCCCTCATTTCGGCAAGTGAATGGCGGGAAGTAGAAATTGTAGTCACATCCATCTCGCCAGATTCCATTCGATGAGTAAATGTCGACTTGTTGTTGGCCTCTTTGTGCAGTGATGAGGAACTCGGCTTGCACATACTGGGGTGGGATGTTCGCTGGGAATTGATTCAAATGCACACCGATCGCCAATGGAACACCTAAAGGAAGTTTTACAAGGTCAATGTTTTCTAGAATCTAGATCCTTAGATATCTAGTAGTTAAACAAACCAGCAACTGGCTGTTGATAGTATCCATCGGAGTTGAGTAACTCAGTGAGCTTCCAGAAGAGTTCGAATTGATAAGACTGCATTGATTACGGTATAATACTCTAGAAATATCTTAAACTTACACTTCCAGTTACTGTGAATGCTTGTTGATAGATTCGATATGAACAACTTGACGATGGAGCACTTGGGAAGCTCACACGATAGTTTCCAGCTACAATACCGGCTGCTGACCTGAAAACAAGTTGAATCTTAAGGTTTACAATTGTTTTACCAGATAGTGATGTCGTTGCCAGAGTATTTTTTTATTGGGTTCGCAATTCCCGTGTCTGAGGTGATTTGGAAGTCGAGTTGATCTAAAATGTGTTGTTAAGCAAGAATTCAAGAGTTTTAGCACAAATACTCACTTCCTCTTCCAACAACCACCAATTGATCGAGTTTCGAGTCGATTGAAAGCGTCTGGTAGGCTGGTTGGAAAGTGCACACATCGAGATCATTCAATAGAATCAATTGAGTACGATAGAAGGTGTAATAGAGATGGTTGTAGAGGAGCTGAAAGAGAATACTTTGGTATGAAAACTGCGATTATCTTTTTTTTGTCGCTATAGCGCACTCGGAAATCCGCTTGCCTATAGCCCACACGATCCGGGTTCGACTTCCCGTAGTGCCGCTCAGTTTGGATTTTTGATTTTTTTCTTTTAAATCTTTGCCTGATTGACTGATGTTCGATTTGTGACATAGAAAGCGAGACCCTCCGTTCGTTGAGTGATATCGTCCATTGCGCGGAAACCGGGATCGTGAACATCGGGTACACAACCCTGTCCGGGAGATGCTTCAACGTAGAGGAAATAGATTGGAACCTGAAAATTGTCTGGTTTCAGAATCTAACCGAACTCCTTACTCGGAAATAGGAGTCAAGTTGGAAAACAGTGTCGAGCACATCTCCATAGTCTTGCGGCATCGAATCGGTGATCACATAAACCTGGAAAGAGACTTGGAGATGTAAACTTTTTACTGTAAACTTCAAACCTTTGATCTCGGTGAAACGGGAAGACTCTGCAAGGCAGCGGCTAAGAAAGTGAACTCATTGTCCGTACAATTTCCGCTTTGATCTGTCACATCGGTGGCCCATCTCGTCCAACCCAATTGGAATGCTCCGAAAGAGGAGTAGCTGGCCGAGAAGAGTTGTTCTAAAGAATACCATTCATAGGAATATAATCAGTTCCTGTCAAACTCTTTATTTGACTGTTTCAAACTCACTTCCGTTATTGTAGAAGACGACGCCAAACTTCTTCACATAGTTCGCGTCGTAGATTTGGATTGCATTGACAATGTTGGTCACAGCGCTCATCACCTAAGTTAGAGCTGTGGTTTTCTAGGTAGAGATTTTTACTTGATCCAAAACGTCTTGCATTTGTTGGCGAACACGGACGACAAAGACGAGATTTGGCTCGTCGACGTAGAATTGATCACGGCCACGATCAACGCAAACAACGTCCTAAAAGATAGATGGAATCAATAAATAGATTACTGTAATGGATTATCGTAATCAACTTTTAACTTACCTCACAATGAATTCCCTGGAAACCGGCCAAGCAAGTACAACGAGTACCTCCAGTGTCATATCCACCATTCATGCAAACAAGTTGATTACAAGTTGCTCCTTGCCACAACCCTTGGCACACGCAGAAAGCTGAGCCGTCCGGGTTCTAGAAATTGAAAGATTTGTTCAATTGGCTTAGATAGTGGCTGAAAATTTACCTGAACAAGCCATCCACCATTCGAACAGTTCGCTGGAGAAGTTGGCACTGGAGTGGTCCCCGTTGGGGCTGGCGTTGGTGGTGATGGAGTGGAATGATAGCCTAAAGACTTGTTGTAGAAAGCGAAACCCTCCGTTCCACATAGAAAGAAAAACATAGAAAGAAAGACATAGAAAGAAAAACATAGAAAGTGACATAGAAAGCGTGACATAGAAAGCGAGAAAGCGATACATAGAATTTGACAGAAAAACATAGAATGAAAAAACGAGACATGTGACATAGAAAGCGAGACTCTCCGTTTGTTGAGTGATATCATTCATTGCGCGGAAATCGGGATCGTGAACATCGGGTACAAAACCCTGTCCAGGAGATGCTTCAACGTAGAGGAAATAGATTGGAACCTAGAAATTGTCTGTATTCAGAATCAGAACCAATATCCTTATTTGAATATAGGAGTCAAGTTGGAAAACAGTGTCAAGTACATCTCCATAGTCTTGGGGCATCGAATCGGTGATTACATAGACCTGGAAAGAGACTTGGTGATGTAAACTTTTTATTGTAAACTTCAAATCTTTGATCTCGGGAGCGTTTGGGACATCGGATGTCGCAGTGAGATAGTAGGGTTGCAGGGCAAGAGTTGAGTACATTCCACTGAGAATTCCAGGCCCACGTTGTACAATGATGACGAAGAGGTAGTGTTCACCTGGAATCGACCTGCTGTTAGGTCTTAATTGATCATCTCAGAATGATTGTGAGCCTTGATGGACCAACTGCTGTTCAGGATATGGCTTAGAATCAAGAACTGTAGCTAACAAGTGGTGAGTGCAAGCTTTAGAAATATAATATATCTTGCTTAGACACTTCTAGACTTAACTTAACACTGTTAATCTCTGTTGTGCTTTTTAAAAAGTGACAAGACTACGGTAGGCGGATTGTTTTTAAAATTGTTACTTTTTGCGATCACTTCCGATTCATGTCCAACCGGGAGTGGATCCTTTTTGACCCAGTTGAGACACGAGATGAGTGCCGCTGGAAGCAGCCAACGTCCACGCATCCTCCAATAACTCTAAAGATGAAAACTACAGTAAGAAAGCAATGCCATAGATAAACTGAATATCTAATGCTATTCCATTAGTGAATATCTACTGGACAAGTTGAATATCTCTTGTAGTGGATGCCTACTGTAGCTTACTATTAGATTTACAGTTGCGAATCTTGGCTTTGAAGCTTTAAATTTCAATCTAAGTACCGTAGTCAATTAAACTAGAAGTAAAAATGGAAAAGGTTACAGTAATCCAGCAATGGATAAGCTGAGTAAAAACTGTAGTAAAAAAAAGAAGTGTAAAGTGTAAATGTACAATCTATTCAAAACTCGAGCAAATTTTCTTTTGAATTCTTTTGGAGTCCAAAAGAATTGCTCGAGCTACAGATTGTATATAAGAGTTGAATATAAGATAAGTTACAAGAATTTAAACATAGAAAGATTTTAGTATATATGAATATCTATTTGAATATCTGAATATCTAAAACCTGAATTTCTTTTCCCAGTTTACTCGACTTTCATCAGTTCCCAACCACCACTTTTCACAACCATTTTCTTTATCAGAAACTCCTAAAAATTTCATAAAATTGTTCGTTTAGAGCCATTCTTTTTAGCTCTTATTTATTTATTTCTCTCACAATCAAGAAAATGATAAAAAAGCTTAAAAAAGGTTTATGTGTTGAGTGTCGTATTGCTCTTTGAAGGAAAACGATGAGACCTCCATTGTGACAAATCGCCACAGCGCTATCATAATCGTTTGGAGTAAGTGAGAACTTGACACAATAGTCACCGAGCGGATCCCAGTCAGGGTCACAAGCTAAATTAATTATTAAGTTATTAATAAGAGCAAAAGTTTTACTGACAAGCTCGTTGAGTGAAGAAACTCCATCCCGAAATCGGATCATTGGCGTTGGCGATTGCTTGGAAGTTGGGTGCTTGTTGAAGTTTATCTAGAATAAAGGCTTATATTTCAATCACTTCAAATTACTGTATCCATTGAAGAGTTGAACAGTGGCTTTGTATCCGTTAACGGCGATGAGAAGCGATTGGGCATCGGCATCAACTGGAACTAAGACATACTTTCTGCCAGTGCCGTCATCATATCTAAAACCTGAATTTCTTTTCCCAATTTACTCGACTTTCACAATCATTTTCTTTATCAGAAACTCCTAAAAATTTCATAAAACCGTTCGTTTAGGGCCATTCTTTTTAGCTCTTATTTATTTATTTCTCTCACAATCAAGAAAATGATGGAAAAGCTTTTAAAAATTTATGTGTTGAGTGTCGTATTGCTCTTTGAAGAAAAACGATGAGACTTGGACAGTGATTGGGAGGGTTTTTTGGAGGGAAGGGGTCGAAAAAAGGTGAATATGGGGGTGATGAGGTGATCTTTGAGTAGAATGATGAGTTGAATCCAAATCCAATGCTGAGTCTGATTTCTCTCGTGATTTGAGTGGTTGAAACTTCAAGGACGTCAAAGTCGGCCAAACTGTTACAACATTACTGTATGAGCAGCCTTACAGTTACAAAAATGACATTAACTAGGGAACACTTGCTGTGGCCTTTTGGAGACCAAACCCATCTTATAGAATCGGTTAAGCTGAGTTCAAATCTGCTTTTAGTTTTTGCTCTCGATGCCAAAATAACTGGCTTACAAGTTTTTGGATTTTTGATCTCTATTTAACACTCACAAAGCCCGAGACTTGTCCAAGACAAATTGGATCGATCGATCAACAGGGGATCATCACAACTGTTGTCAACAAGGGATCATCACAATGGTGTTGTCGGATTTCATCAACTTTAAGCAGTGGTCACAATCAAGACCCAATTTAAATCCAATGGATTACTCAGTCCGGATTGTTCTCAAAGCAAAGGCCTGCTCAAAAGCAGATTTAAGTATTGATTCACTGAAAAAAATCACTCCAGAAAGCTTGGGCTGAACTCGATCTTGCGTATCTTTTAGCCATTATCGACAGCTTCCCAAAACGTCTCGCCGCTTGTGCAGCAGCCTATAGAAATATTTTTGAGAAGAAATAAATCAAGCTTTCCAATGTCAGACGGTTTAATTTCAGCGCGTCTTCGAAAACGAAAACCTCCACTAACACCAAAATATATTCGACAGTTACTCTCGAAATAAAGAAAAGTACCCGAAAATCTTTCTCAATTTTCATAAAATTTTGAATTGCTTTAAAATAAAGCTCTCAAATCTTCATTATCAACGTTGTTTAAAAACTTCTAGATGATTCTGGTTCGTTGAAAGCCTAAAGAAGATCGTTTGCAAGAAGATCGTTTGCAAGAAGATCGTTTGCAAGAAGATCGTTTGCAAGAAGATCGTTTGCAAGAAGATCGTTTGCAAAAAGATCTCCTTTTATTTTCATAGAAAGAATTCTTATTCAAATAATTTCTAATGGAAAGTCCTTAAAATTTTCATTGTTATCCATTGAAAGTTGAACAGAAAATGAGTGAACAACGAGAGAGACGCGTTGCGTGTTGCGTTGCGTTGAGTGGCGCCACTCAACCACCTTCTTCCCTCAAGAATTGTACAATATTGATTAGCTTTTGTCCTATTTCCGTATTCTTTCTAACAATTTTGTTTTCCTGAACATTTCAAAAGCTTTCACAATGGAACAACCAAGAAATCGACAACCGAAACCAGTTTTTACCAATGAAGCTCTATCAATAATCTTTGACATTGTTGCGACAAATTGGATCGATTACTCAACTGTTGTCAACAAGGGATCATCACAATCCAATGCAACTAGACAAAAAATTTATATAAAAATCTTTGATCGTTTGCAAATGGAGAGAATACCGGTTGAGTTTACTGAAGAACAATTGGCGAAAAGAATTTCGAATGATTTGAGTCGACTGAGGAAAGTTCTCGCGTTGGAGATGGAAACTGGAGCTTTTGCTAAACCAAAAATTCATTTGGAAGTTTTAGAGAAAATTTTGAGAGAAGAAATGGGAAGTCAAATTCCAAATTGGACAAATGCTTCATCGATTGAGAAACTTTTGAGAATAACAAGTGAACAAGATGAAAGCTATCAATCCATTCCGAATATTGAGATGAAATTTGAAGCTTTAGAAGAATCGGAGAACTCGTTGAGCTACGAATCACCAACAACTATTGATCCTATTGAACCATCCAAGAAAAAAGGAAAACAGGAATTGGTTCAAGAAGAACAACTTAATGAAGAGATTCTGAAAGATAAGAAAGATTTCTGGGAAGCACGGAGAAGAGCACAATTGGAGTTGATTGAATTTCAGCGAGAGGAACACAAAGCAAAAATGGAAATGCTTGTGATGAAGAAGAGATATTATGAAGCAATGATAAGTGGGAAACGGGATTTCATTTGAGAACAGACATTTGATTCTATATTCATCTAGCGTTCTGTAAAAACTAAAAACAGATTCGAGATCCCCATGGCCGACTCTATAAGAAGGACTTTGTATAAGAGTTAAAAGATCAGTTTGACTTCTGCCTTTCCCTTGTCATTTCAATGCTTCTAACAGTGTTTTGTCAAAAATTCGCTCGGTTAGAAACATTTATTTGAAAATATTTTCCATATTTCCTTTTGAATAAAGAATAACTTAACTTTTACAATAAAAAATGGTAAAATTAATGCAAAAATCAAGCAATCAAGCAAGAAATCAATATTTGACTGCAAAATGCAACTGATTTTCCTCGTCTCTTCAATCAAATATTCAGACAACAAAAAAATCACAATCTGACATTTTTCAAATGCTGATTTTCGAAATGATCTCATAAATAGGGTAATGCTTTATATAAACATTTATAAATCCGATAAATCAGATATAAATCAGAGTCAAAGTTCGGTCAAGTATTTGACAATTTTAAACAGAGTTCATTATCAAATTTTGCTAAACCAAGACAATAGTCAGTTTCCGCAATTTGGTTAGCAAAGAAGTAGATAAAATTTTTGAATACAACATATTTCATTTATCAACAACAACTACGACAACAGCCACAACAACAACAACAGCCACGACTACCACAACCACAACGACAACAACCACAACGACAACAACCACGACAACAACAACCACGACAACCACAACCACGACAACAACCACAACAACTATAACAACCACGACTACCAAGACAACAACAACCACGACAACAACAACCACGACAACAACAACCACGACAACAACCACAACAACTACAACAACCACAACAACTACAACAACCACCACGACGACTACCACAACAACAACTTTCGTTGTATGCTGAATTCATATGAGAATCGGAAGAAATGTCTTGAACTTCTTGAAGAGCTCAATAATTGTTAGCGATAAAAACAGGAAAATCAAAACTGTTTCTAATAGGCCCAAAATCCTTAGAATTATTGCTGTACAAGTATATGCTGAATTATTGCTGTAAAACATAGAAAATGCCCCACCAGAAATCCATAAAATAAACAAAAATCATTATTTTTCAAATTCCATGAAATTACTCATAAATACTGGTAATTCTACAAGATTCTACAAAATATTTTTTGATCAAATCAAATGCTAATCAAAGTTTTGAAAGTTTTGTTTGCAAAAAAATGTCTATCGGACTTTTAAAAAAATATTTTCTTTATGTACATGCTGGACAGAAGAATTGAGATAAGATTTTGATTTTGATGCTGATGTTGATGTTAGTGTCAAATAGAAATCATAGATACAGTGAGTCTTTTTTATCGTAATCTAACCGGAAGCTGGCTTCTTGGTTATGGAAAAGCGGAAGCAGTTTTGCAGAAGTACATCAAAATCCACTATATTTTTGTGTTCTCTCATTTATTTGCTTTTGAATAAAAGTTGAGCTTAACTCTATAGCTTTTTAGCTTTCTTAGAGCTGAAATTAAAACGTTGAACATTAACTTTGACTTATTTTAACTGAAAGTGTTACTCGCAGTGCTCTGTTTATGAATGGAATGCACAAATTCCACACCGACAAACAAGAAGATACTTTTGTTTTTGAAGGGGAAGGAGTGGTGAGCGACTGAGCCGGCTTCAACGCCACCATGTCCAAATCCAAACTGAGCCGGCTTCAACGCCACTATGTCCAAATCCTTGTGACCAATTTTTACCTTAAATTTGGCCGATTTCTGCTATAAATTCGACATTCTGTTAAAAAAAATTATTAAACAGCAGCTAAACTGGGAGAGTTGTACCTCTTTTGCTTTTGCAAAGATTTGTACCTCTTTTGCTTGCTGATTAAGAAGAAAATTAAGAAAATTCTCGAACTTCATTTCGTGTAAACAAGTCTTGTGCACTTACACCTGAATGTTTTTTGAAACAAACGTACAAATGAGGCAATAAACAAAACAATTTATTGGATCAATGCTTTTATTAGACTGATCATTTGTTTTCAAACGGGTAAATTATAGGTGCTAGCCAAAAAAAACAAGACTATTTTTCGAAACAGGTGAAAATATTTAGCTGTAATCCCGAGTCGAGTTCACTCCACTATAATTGTTGATTTAAATATTCATAAACTGATTGTTTGATCTAGATTTAAGGCAAATCCTGTTACTTTTTTGTCCAAATCCTTTTACAAATCCTGTTACAAATCCTGTTATTTTTCTTTAACCTTTTGAATAATCAAAATGAAGCTGAACAGGGCTTGATTGTAAGCCGAGTTCACTCCACTATAATTGGTGGAGTGTTCAAAAGTTATCTACAATTCATACAATATCGAGTTCACTCCACTATAATTGGTGGAGTGAACTCGGCCTGTAAAAACCTGTAAGCCTGTAAAATCAAGGCTAAACTGTTATTTTTTTAATTTCCCCAGCACATCAAGTATTCTTTTTTTTATCTGTCTTTGCACGTAGGTGTTCCTATTTTGCGCAGATCACATGCTTCCACATTTCTCTATCCATTGCTATTGTCATCCAGTGTTTCCTATCTTGGTTGTTCCTGGTTCGAAGTCTTCGACTTGCTTATGGTTGGTGGTGGTTGCACTCTAACCATCCTTTCTCTGACTGTCTCTGCCACTCTTGTGCTCCACCTCGTTGCTGGTCTTCCGATGGGCCTCTTCTGGTCTCGTGGTAGCCACTCTGTGATCCGTATAGTCCATCTGTCGTCTGTTCTTCTGGCTACGTGGCCGGCCCATCTGAGTCTTTTTCTCTCGATCTTATTCATATTCATTATTTATACAACTGAATATTATTTTATAACATAATTACCGTATTTTCTCTAATAGTAGTGCACCCCGCCAAGCCGAATTGGTGACTATTTTACGGTTTCCAAGCTTTTGCAGAAGCTCAAGACTCTAATCATCGTCAAGATCTCATCGTCAGCTACATTTTCCGACCCCACATCGATAGTTTCTGTTAAGCGGTTCTCGAGATTTCGAGCAATTTAGGCGACGCTCAGGGTGCACTACTATTAGAGAAAATACGGTAACTCTTAGCTTTTTTAATTTAGCAGATGTTCAAGAGGTTTTTATTCTTCTTCCTTGATTTCATTGATTAATAAATTCTGTAGTTATCTCAATTAATGTTTCAGTTACAATGTTTTTCCCAAATTCCACTGAAAAACTGGTGTTGAATTGGTTCTATTTAATGAACGGTCTCCTCACATCGATCATCTTCTTCATAACGTTGTACTCGATTTTGAAAAACTCTTTCAACTCGAATCGACACTATCAACTCGTTCAGCTTAATATCTTGGTAAAGAAGTAAATATTTAAACTCTTTTATTTACAGTCATGTTTCAGATCTCTGCTCAACTCTGCGATATACTGATTGCTGTTGGAGAGCCAGTGGTGTGCGTTCCCCATTTGACAATATTGCTTCTAACACCTTTGCAAGGTCCAATGCCAGTAGGGCTAGCTTTTATGGTTTGTTTTGATAAAGGTTATCAGTGCAAATCCAAGCTAAATCCGGTTCAAGCTTAACTCCTTGCGCCAATGGCTTCAAAGGCAGGCTAGGCAAATCTGACCTAGAAAATTGCCATCCAGACTCGGTTGATTTAACTTTGATTGACATTTCCTACCTACCATTTCCTACCTTAGATTCAAATCTTATTATTATATCATCTAAATTCTAATCTAAAACTCCTTTCAGACAATCTATTTTATCATTCTTCCCTATACTTTGGTTTCCATATTCTACTCATTATTTTATCGAGTTTTCTCTTTAAATCTTCAAAATCGTAAAAGACGGCTTGATTTTTATAATAAAATGCTAATCATCTTTTTTGTGATCGCAATTTTTGGAATCCAAGGCATATTTTGGGGTGCTTACTCAACAGGATTTCTATTAAACCAAAATGCGATCGTGAGTGCGTAAGAATTTCTTTTATCAAGAAATTTTCGTTTAGACCCTCACAGCAGAGCTTCAATCTTTAGAAAAATATTCACTTGTGTATATTTTCAAAGAAAATGACCTCATTCGTCTTATTTGTGCCTTTTTGGGGTTCACTTTGACGTTTTTCGTTGTTCTATTTCTTGGGATTACTGCATATTTTTTGTTTCGATATTCAAGAGATCGAGATTTGTCAAAGAGTCGTAAAACGAGAGATATGCAAAAACAATGTATTCGTGTTTTGTCTTTACAAGTTGGTGGATAAAACTCAGCTAAACAATAGATTAGGATCGCTAATCTAAGGCCAGATCCAGGTGCAAGTTTAGAAGAAGCCGGGCCAGATCCAGGTGCAAGTCTGGGAGAAGCCAGGCCAGATCCAGGTGCAAGTCTGGGAGAAGTCGGGCCAAATCCAGGTGCAAGTCTGGGAGTAGCCAGACCAGCAGGTGCAAGTCTGGCTTCTGGTACTTTTCGTGGGCCAGACCTAAAGTAAGGGTCAGACCAGGCTGGACCAGGTAAGGCTGGAGCCAAGCTAGATTCAGACAGACGCTCTTCTGGCTTCCTTCTGGCGGGCCCAAGTACTTTTAAGCAATGCAAGGCCTTGGCCAGGCAAAAAACTTTTTTTAGCAATCCTGACTGGCTATCTCTCTCACTAGTATTTGAATCCACTTAAAAACCCCCTTTCAGTCCTTGGCCGCCTTTGTGACAATCGTTCTCCCGTACACGTTGATGATCATAATCATTGCTCGTTTCCCTCTACCGGAGACAAGTAGTAGATCATTAAATTCTATAGGTTTAAAGCTTTAGTTGGTGGAATTGCTCCAGCAATCGCTGCTCTCCATTCGCTTGTCAACAGTTGTATCATTTTGGTGACCACTCGTTTCAATCGGAGAATGGTTGGTTCGATTGGAAGATCTTTAGGTGAGTGAATGGAAATGGTGAGGTGGACTGGTTGATGGGAATTTTAAATACAAATTTACGAATGTTAAGCATGAACTTTATAAATCCTAAAAGTATCAAGTCTTATCTTTTAATCAAAAGAGGTACAATCACTGGCATTTGAAAGCAATGAATGCATGTAATACTGTAACATTTCCCATCACTAATAACCCTAAACTACAATATGATTTTAGTTTCAACGCTTCAAGACTCAAGTCACAAAACAACTCCGTCAAAC
Source organism: Mesorhabditis belari (assembly GCA_958450365.1). NCBI lineage: Eukaryota > Metazoa > Nematoda > Chromadorea > Rhabditida > Rhabditidae > Mesorhabditis > Mesorhabditis belari. The sequence continues at coordinate 1,668,198 of CAUEEP010000927.1, forward strand.
TTGAAGATTTACTTGACAAAAACATCCCGACGATTAAGCGAAATCTACGGAAAACAGAGACTATTTTCTATATAAACTCTCCAATAAATTCATTTATAGAAGTGATGAAAGGAGAAAATCTGACTCTCATTTTGGTGCAATTGGTTGAAAGATGAAAGATGAAAGAAAGCAAGACACTTTTTTTTTTGAAAGATTGACACATTTTTTTGGTCTTTTTGACCCAGTTGAGACACGAGACGAGTGCCGCTAGAAGCAGCCAACGTCCACGCATCCTCCAATAACTCTAAAGATGAAAACTACAGTAAGAAAGCAATGTCATAGATAAACTGAATATCTACTGGACAAGTTGAATATCTCTTGTAGTGGATGCCTGAAGTGATGAAAGGAGAAAATCTGACTCTTATTTTGGTGCAATTGGTTGAAAGATGAAAGAGGAAAGATGAAAGAAAGCAAGACACTTTTTTGATTGAAAGATTGACACATTTTTTTGAGGGTTTCACGAAATATTCAATTCAAACGAAAATCATTTAGTAAAAGGTTAAAAAAAGAGTTTATTTTCAGAAACGAAACATTGATTGGACAAGATTTTAACGAAACATTGATTGGACAAGATTGGACAAGATTTTATTCGACAAGATTGGTCAAGCAAAGAGAAGATTTTCGTAATTGTTTAGTCTTCACTTTCAAAGGTCCAAAGGTGCTACTTTCTTTAAGCCAAAGCCAGGTCATTTCTTTAAAAACAGTTAGATATTTGAATTTGATTTGATTAAGTCCAAGACAATTTTCTAACTTTTAGGCTTTCAAAAAAGCTAAAAGCCATAGCTATCGATGCCAGACCAGGTGAAAAGCCAGAAATTTATTGAAATATTTATTAGACTAACCCAATAAGCCTTTGAAAATTCTTTTTAGAAAGCCAAATCAGTAATTAAATTACTTTATGAATCTATTATTTCATTAAAAACAATTCACGTCGAAGAAAACTCCGTGAAAATTGGAAAATTTTGCGAGAACAACATTAACAATGCGATTGAGCAGTGGTAAAAAGGCTATTTTTCTAATATTATATGAATTTTATGAAAAATAGTACTTTATTTCTTTAAAAAATTTTATTTAAATGATTAAAGGCACATCAAGATGAACAAATCTCTCAAAGATGACATCAGAACTTCAAAATTCACATGAAATTTAATAAGAATTGCAATTTTGTGAATAGGAAGACCGGACGCGTAAATTTCACAACCAAAAATTAATTGAGTAATAGGAATTTCAAGCAAAACATTCAAGAAAATAGATTTCAAATTTGTCTTTATGAATTCAAAGGATTTGCGTAAGCCTCAAGCTTTGCGGAAAGGACCTGAAATTTGCGGTAAAATTGTGTTTGGGAGAATGGTTTTTTTTTTTAAAAGGTGTTTTTTTTTTTGAAAATTTTTTTTTTTTTGGAGATTTTTTTTTTTTTTTTGAGGTTTTTTTTTTTTTTTTTTTTTTTTTTTTTTTTGGGTGTTTTTTTTTTGGGTGGTGGTTTTTTTTTGTTGTGGTGTTTTTTTTTTTTTTGGGGGTTTTTTTTGTTGGGGGGGTTTTTTTTGTTTGGGTTGTTTTTTTTTTGGGGGTGGTTTTTTTTTTGGGGGGTGTTGTTGGGGGGGGGGGGGTTGTTGTGTGGGGGGGTGTTGGATTGAGAATGCTGTCATTCTTGAGAATGCTTCTCAACTGCTTGTCATTAAAAAACGTTGCCAATGTTACTCACCTCTGGTCGGACTTGCTGATCTCTTTCGAACATCAACCTCTCGTAATATGTTTGATTCTTCGATGGATTGGGTTGTCCAATCGGACGAACGGTTGTCAGCTGAGTAGACTATTGATAAAGCTACTAATTGGCTACAGGATGGGGCAGGATTATTGCAATCAGTGTTAGTTCTAACAACTATCTTGACACCAGAAAGATCTTCCATGAGCCAAAAATTACTTTGGCAACAGGATTTGATGTTTTATGTAAGATGATGCTTATGCTCACAAGGTTCGAGTGGTTCAGGACAAGCAGCATTTTCCTGATTTGGCTAGCTTCAAATCTGGATCTTAAACCGATAGATTTCAGTGTTTAGAATATTCTTGAAGCAAAAACGTCGTCAAAACCGCATTCCAGCATTGATTCGCTTAAGAAATCTTTTCAAAAAGTATGATAAACTCGATCCCGTTTACTATTTCCTAAAATTGCATTTTCTAAATGTCACAAGGCCTGCATTTTTGCTAATAGAGATCTAGGAAGTACTTTTTCTTATTTAATATATCTTTAAAAATCAATTGTTAAATTTTTTGAGTTAATTTCTCTTTTATCGATTTTTATCCTGAAAAATATTGGTTTCAATAATCTTGCCACAACCTGTAGACGATTGATAAGGCTATTGAGGATTGAATTAGCAATATAAGCATATTCATATATTGCTAATTCAATCTTTATTTAAACCTTTAGCTTTTCAATTTTGTGCATCTATCTTATTCTCACCTGTCCTCCAATCCACGCCAAATATCTTTGTCTCTCTTCTGATCCAATCACTGAATAGTCTCCATTCCATGTGCTTCGATGGCGAGTGTGATTCTCTTTCTAAAAGTTTGGATTAGATTCGATTTGGTCCGTTTCTCGATTGGTGTACAACGTAAAAATCGAATTTATTTCTGATAAGAATCATTTTTCACAAAGCTTTTACTGTTTGAGTTTTGTCTTGTTTGGCTTTACTGATTTCAAGCATCATTGCGCAAAACAAAGCACAGCAGATCGCTTAAAATTGTGCTGAGAGTTTTGTTTACTTAATATTCAAGCTCAAATGTTTAACAAATTGGCAGAGACTTTAAAAAGCTTATAATGAAAAGCTGCTTTTAAAGTTCATCAGCCTTACCAATTCCTTTTCGTGTTTTTCTGCGATTGAACTTGATGGGGAAACAAAACGGGGAATCGCTGCCTAAAGATAGTTTGAATATAGTTTGAAATAGTTTGAAAACAAAGAATGCGTTATTTTGCGTACCTTGCACAATAATTCTTCTTCCTCATTCAACGTTCGCAGTCTAGTGCTCTCAATCTTTAGATTTTCTAAAGTCAAGACTTAAATTTGATCGTCAATACGATCAATTTAGCTAAAACTCACGTGTTCTAAAAGTTTTCTCGACGTTAATTGAATCTGATGGAGTTGGGGAAAAATTGTGTCGTTTCGTCGAAGTTTTCTCGTTGTTCTTGAAATGTAAAAGATTCAATACATCAAATACGCTTAACATTTTCTAGAAATATTGTAGTTAAATAAATATTTATAGAAAATAAAAGTCTTTAATTGAAAATAATAGTTATTTGAAAGGGGAGTTGTTTTCGAATTCACTAAAAAAAGAAAAAAACGGGGATGAAGTTAAATGGAAACAGCTGTTGCCTAAGATATATAACAGGATCACTTGATTTTGATGTTTTTCACTAAGAAAAAAAGTAATTGAACAGCATTAGAGTCGAAATTTGTTTTATAAAACTTCTTTTCTATAAAAAAAAGCTGATCTGAGCTGAACTCGTGACAATTTATTAGCCAAAAACCTTGAGACAAGAGTTTTGTTTTATAAATTAAATATTTTTAAAGAAACTTTAACTATTTTACTTAAAAACTGTTAGCAATTTACTAGTTTTGGATTGCAATGGCAAATGAATAAAAGATTAGTAAATAATTTGGCTCTTGCGTCGTTCCCGGGTATTTTGAACGGATTGTCACACTTTGAAAGCTTATAACTTTTTCCAGAGATAATATTTTTGTTAACTTTTTATAGCACTGTATAGAGGACATTTCAGGCTTTCAAATGATACTAAAAAGAGCTTGATTGAATAGTCCAGTCCAAGAAAATCAAAGCCAACTCTGAGCAAATGAGGTCTATCCAACTCGGGTGTCGTGTAGCCTTGTTTGCATGGGAATGAAAAATCCAGTCAAGCTTTATTTAGTATCATTTGAAAGCCTGAAATGTCCTCTGTACAGTGCTATAAAAAGTTAACAAAAATATTATCTCTGGACAAAGTTATAGACCTTCAAAGTGTGACAATCCGTTCAAAATACCTGGAAACTACGCAAGAGTCGATCACTTTGGCAACTAACTTTGGAATTGTGTTTTGATTTGTAAACTATTTAGTTGTTAGATTATTTTAAGCCTAATTTCAAATCGAAACTTACAATTACAGTGCTTGTGAGGTGAGGTCGAGGCCCGCCAAAGATTGGAATCGGTCGATTGTCGACAAATGGCGGTGGATCGGAGTTTGGTTTTGGTGGATCGAGGCTCAGTACTAAATATTATTGCTAAATTAAACAATTTAAATCTATTTCTATTATATTTTCGTTTATCCAGGTATACCATTGTTTCTTGTCGCTCCAAACGGACTCTCCCCTTTCTGTGAAGCGAATTTGTTCGAGCCGGATTCCCAAGGTAAAATTGGCGGAAGCACGAGTTTCTTTCTACAAGAACACTCCTAAAATATGAAATTTATCGAATTTTAAAAAGTAATACAAAATCAAATTATTGTCTACAATATCCCCAACCTCTCTATTTGTTGTCATAGCTGAAAGCAGGAAAGCAAAGCAAATTTCGAGTCTCTCACATGGGAAATCTTAAAGTTTAAAACTTTTGAGTACTGCACTGGTAAAATTTGCATTTAAAATAAAGTAAATTAATTTTTAAAAAGTCAGAGAATACTGTAATTCAAATAACAAAGCACCGTTTTGACTAGTTACAGTATTATTTTGAGACAAACTACCAGATTGTTTGGGGGTAGGCTAATTTCCGCCATTTGATTTGCGCAACCCGCCATAACTTTCTCTTCTAAGTAAGCCAATCTTTATGATTTTGGTGTCATTTTGTTGCACTCATTAAGTTCTAGAAAATGACACCAAAATCCTAAAGATTGGCTTACTTAGAAGAAAGTTATGGCGAGTTGCGCAAACGACCCAGTTGCGCAAATAAAATGGCGGAAATTAGCCTACCCCGATTGTTTGAATTTAGTAAAAAAATGCTGAGAAAATATTAATCTATTCGTATAAATAATAGAAGAAACGAAAAGCGTTAATTTGGAGAGGAGAAAAATAAAACATTTTGGGTGAATCAGATGAGAATGTTGATCGAATGATTCAAAGCTCTCGAGGGAAAAGGGGGAAAGTGAAGGCGCCAATTTGAATTCACTACTTTATTCACTGGAGAGTAAAGAAAGTACTATATTTCAATACATTATTCAATTTATAGTTTAAAGTTTACGCTAATATTTGTCAACTCAAAACTTTTATTATTTAAATGCTCAAGAACGACATTGGGATTGTTTAAATGCTTAAATCTCTAAAGTTATTGACTTCAAAATGTTACATTTCAAGTTTAAAAGGTAAATTTGTCTCTACAAAATCTAAAAGAACTTAAAAATTTGCCATTCTTGAGCATTAGGCAAAAAGTTTAACTAATAATATTCATTTCAAGGAAGAAAAAAAATATGGTTCCAATATGGTTCCAATATGGTTCCAATATGGTTCAGATACGGTTCCAATATGGTTCCGATATGGTTCAGATACGGTTCCAATATGGTTCCAATATGGTTCCGATATGGTTCCGATATGGTTCAGATAAGGTTCCAATATGGTTCCGATACTGTTCGGTACTGTCTCCAAACTCTGGGGGGGTTCCAAATGGTTCTGGCATGTTCTTAAATCCAAATGGCTCCAAATGGTTGATATGACTTCAGATACGGTTACATATTCCAATATGGTTTTAAAAGGTTCAAATATGGTCTCTACAAAATGCTTGAATAAGAGCTTAAAAATGTTGCCATTCTGGTCCAAAAAGGGTTCCAAAAAGTTTAACTAATAATATTCATTTCAAGGAAGAAATAAAAGCTAAATTGTTCATTTTCAACAAGACAAAGTTTTTAAAAACAATCAGGCAATCTTGCAAAGTTTACGATTGAACAAATCCTTTGGATTAACAAGAAATGGTTGAAAAGAAAGGCTTACAAGTGTTTCGTTATCAATGTAAGGATTAGCGCTCGTGAAATGGTGGATTAAAATAGAATACAAGTCATTGGGAGTTTTGGATAGATTAGTGAAAAGTTTTAACGACAAACACCCAGTCCAACAGGTTCAATGAATAAAAATATGAAAATGATTCCAAAATTGGTGTGAAAAAACAGAGTAATACTTGTTCTATGAGGTTTGTACTTGAAAGAAACTACTGAACAGATTTCTTTTAACAATTGAGTGTATTAGAGAAGGTTTGTTTCCATTTTAAGCACAAAATGCATGCTAAGAATACTAAGAATATCTAAAAATCTTCAAGAATTTGATCGTTTTATCGATCTGAAGAGAGAAAAGGAGGTGTTTGACTGAAGAGAAGCATGAAAGCAATGGAAAATGGGGAAAGGGCAAAATAAACAGAAAACACAGATCTCTTCTTTTTTTTCGATTTCGATCATATACAACTTTTCATGTCACTTTTCATGAACATATCTTGTTGTTTGGGAATGTGAACAGAGCTTAATTTTAGTTAATTTTAAAGATCAGCATTCAAGGCTTCAAAGCAATCAATCAATCAATTTAAAATATCTTTTTATAGTTATATTTTGATATTAAGCAACTATAAGAAAAGCTTAAGAGTGATGAAATTCAAGAGAAAGACTTGCTCGAATAGAATTTTTGTTTGAAATGCATAAATGGGAGACGAGAATGGACGTGGAGGTCATAAATTTGGCACTCTCAAGACTCCATCCTCCATAAATGTCTCACTTCGACAACAGTGACGACTTTTAGACAAATAAAAACCACAAGATCAAAGCTTGAGGTGAAGATTAAAGCTTTCACTTAACATTTATTGAATAAATGTTAACTTACAGTTAAATCAGTTATTAAGGACTCAATTTGACGAGACTGTGCTTTGTTTCTATCAGAGTTGAGTCAAAGTGCAGTTCTTTGAGTCATTTTTGGGCCATGTTTAGGTCATTTTTGAGCCATGTTTAGGTCATTTTTGGGCCATGTTTGAGTCATTTTTTTTTGCAAAAACTTGTAGAATCCCTTTTGACATCTAAAAATAGAAATTTAGCCTTAAAATCAACTAAATAAGTAACAAGTTCTGAAGTATTTTTAAATGATTATCCCTTTGTTGAGTCTTCTCTTCTCTCCATAACCTAATAAGTTTTCCCATCCAAATTGGCTTTGTAAAGTGAAAACCAGTCATCATTAGAGCCCAGTTTTAACTAAAAACTGAAACTTATGATAGAAATAAACGAAAAGAAAAATGAAACCAAGTGTTGTGTAACCGGAGCGCTCTTTTTCACCCTTTAAGAAAACTCAGTAATGAAATTTCAACGGAGATTTTGAGATTTTAACAAAAGAAAATTCGTAGATTCACCTTTCTAAGCTTCTAAGCAGTTTCTAAGCAGTAAGTTTAAAAAAAAAACTTTGTTTATTCACATTTTCTCAATCGACTTATTTATTATTAATGAATGAAGTGCTTTCGGTGTCAATGGAAAAGGGATCGATAGTTGAGAAAAGAGGTGAGAGAAACAAAAAAAAAGAGTTAGAGATATGGACAAAACGAGAGAATTGAAGAAAAATAGAGAAAATAAAGAAATAGAGGCAGCTGGCCTCTCTTGGAGAGTGACCACTACTTGGGCCCAACTACACATTGAACAAGTCATAGAAATAAGCCTTCTTCACTATTATTTAAACTTTACTTCAAATCAATTGTCGCTTTGAAGATTTGTGTAATAGGTTTGGTTTTTGTTTCTTTTTAGATGAAGAATAAGTTATTCATAGGCATTTTGAAATAGTTTTTGTTACTTTTATTACTTTGTAGAAATATATTTTAGTGTTTTTTAACATTTTTAAAACAAATTCAGATCTAATGCTTCTTTTTATATAAAAAAAGTAACTTATTTAAATTTAAACTCAGTTCATTAGATATTAGATTTTAAATTTAAAATCTATTAGGTATTAGATAACTTGTTCATTATGTAGGCTACCGTAATAGTAATACTGTAATAGTAGTCCACCCCCATAATGACGGTGCGGAGCGTTGCGTAGTCTAGCTTTGGACGCGTTTTTCTCAACACTGGTTTATGCTACAATGCTCGTTTAAATATCAAAAAATAGCCCTGAATTTCAGCTATTTTTTGATACCAAAGACGCATTTTTTGAAAGTACGAGCGCTTTGAAAAACAAGAAATACGAAAAAACTTTTGCGACTACCCGACTGTACGAGGGGGGTGGGGTACTATTACTGTATTTACGGTAATGGTAAGCAACAAGAATTCGTTGAATTTTAAGCATTAAAGTAGATTAAAAGCTTAAATTCTTCTATTTCTCTTCAAAATTTCTACTTTCTTTTAATTTTCAGTTAAATTATTATTTAGATGTCGATAGGAAGACTCCAACGACAGCTATCCCCACTTGCTCGATTCGTCCTTGAATATGCCGGGATTCTATTCTGTGTCATAACCGGTAAATTGACATTGACTAGACTTACTAACTTGATCAAGCCTTGCCAAATTCAAAAGAATCATTTTTTAGTCCCAATATATTAGGTTGGTGAATTGAAAACTGCGGGACTCTGAACTAAAATTTATTGAACATAAAACCATGAATTCATTCCAAATAATTACCATTATTATTGGCGACTTCTGCGCATTTTACAGGCAATTTGCGGATTCCTCTTTCGTATTAGGATTTTGGTTTTGAATCGAAAAACTTCCAAAGCCAATTTTTGACTGCTTCTTCCGAATCGAAGTGTTCTCCCGCAAGCTCATTACTCATGATCCGGAATAAATAGTAATCAAAAGGGGCGAGGTCCGGACTGTATGGGGAATGCGCCAAAAGTCCCCAAATAAGGCTATTTATTGTAAGAAATGTAAGAAAAGATAAGATAGATTATAGACAAATATTACATTACTATTGACGACTTCTGCCCATTTTATAGGCAATTTGCGGATTCCTCTTTCGTAGTAGGATTTTGGTTTGTGTGTGAGACTCAAAATTGTCCAGATGTCCCAGTTTGAGCACATTCTTCAAAAGAAACCCATTTTGGTGTCAATAGAAAAGTTGTAGAGAATCAAAAATTAGGCTTATAGCCACATTTCCAAAAAGATACACTTAGTAGTTTCGCTTAAAATGCAAGTTTTGTGAAAATTCGTGAATTTGGCATTTCTTGAAAACCAGTTTTTGAATCGTTCTGGAAATTTGGATATAAGCTTGATTTTTGATTCTCTACAACTTTTCCATTGACACCAAAATGGGTTTCTTTTGAAGAAAGTGCTCAAACTGTGCCATATGACAATAGCCGGCAGTTTTCAATTCACCAACCCAATAGTTTACATTGTCTACAAACTATTTTCTATTTTCTATTTCAGATTTCATTAATTTCATTAATTTATTTAATTTCTATTTAGCCTCAATCTTGTACTACCTCACCTCATCGATCTCTTGCCCGGCCACGAAATCAGCTGAACATTGTGATAGCTTAGAGTTTTGGTTATGGGTGATTTTGCTTGAAATCGCCATCAATCTCTACTGTTTTCATCACTTTTCAAGGTATATTTGTAAACTTTATAAAAACTACCGTAAATACTGTAATAGTACCCCACCCCCCTCGTACAGTCGCGTAGTCGCAAAAGTTTTTTAGTATTTCATTTTTTTCAAAGCGCCCGCACTTTCAAAAAATACGTCTTTGGTATCAAAAAATAGCTGACATTCAAAGCTATTTTTTGATACCTAAGCGAGCATTGTAGCATAAACCAGTGTCGAGAAAAACTCGTTCAAAGCTAGACTACGCAATACTCCGCACCGTCATTATGGGGGTGGGGTCCAATTACAGTATTTACGGTAGCTATATTTTGAATTTTAGTAACAATTGCGTCTCGTTTTGGCAACGAGTTTCTTGCGTGGCGGATTTGTGTCGACACAGTGATGAGATTGAAGATTTTGTGCGCTACGAGGGAGAAGAGCAAAACTCTTGTACACCGGACGCGAAATTTTGTGTCGATTGCAATAGGTATCTTATATTTACAATTCTAGTTGTAAGAATGGTTTATCCGAAGATTGTTTATAAACATTCACCGTCAGAGGCAAGATCTAAATAGAGCCAATGGCTAAACAATTAAATTTCAAGCCAACTTCAAATTTTGTAGATAAATCCATCATTTAGAAGAGCTCCAATCCGATCTCATCACTGTTACATGTGCAATATTTGCGTTCTGAGAAAAGATCATCATTGTTTTATCACAGGTGCTTGTGTTGGATTGGGAAATCAGGTTGATTTTGGTTCAAATTCAAGTTGATCTCTAAAATTTCAGCGCTATTTCATTGTGTTCAACTTCTGGTCAATGATCGGTGCTGGGCTTTGCTCTTGGTATATCCTGGATTACTTGAATTTTGCGGTGATGCCATGGTGAGTTGTTAAAGTTTGGCTTTACCAAAAGAACAGCAAGAAATCATAAATTCGCTATTTTTCTACAACAATTCCAACTGTCCTTGACAATGGAATGGTCAAATCTCAAAGTTGAGTCGATTCTTGACTGACTTATTGTTAGTATTAGACAAGGAAAACAATCCAAATAATATTATTTCTATTTTCTTTTAGGTATCCTTTTGGATGGGCTCATTTCATTGCGCCGGTTGCGGTGGTGAAATGGGTGTTGGGAAAAGAATTTCTCTTGAATGCTCTCATCTGTGTAGCCTTTTCTTTCGGAGTCGCTTCTTGTGTCGCCTCTATGGCTTTCTTTGCGATTCAGGTAATGAGAATAAGGTTTATTGAGAAGTAAATTAAAGAAATCGACCTTAGTAGATCAATTCACATTAAATTGTTACCCAAATTTCTGCAATCTTCAACTTTCTAGCGTATCTTGATCTGTATTTTAATTTGTAAGCTAATTTGCAAGCATACCTAAATTCTGATTTCTGATTTCTTTGTTAATTCAAGCATTTTAGGTGTTCTATACATGTCACGGGTACACAATGTACGAGTATCATTCACTTGGAATCCGAGAGGAATTTGATGGAGATGGGAGGACAATCAGTAAGTTTACAAGTCAAGATAAACTTATTATATTATGATTTTTCAGATGAACGCTTCCGCTTAGTATTCGGACCGTGGTGGACGTTAAATTTCCTCGTTCCATGTCCCTGGATTCATCAACGACTCACACCCGAAATCGCCAATAATCTTTTTAGAGTAAGAAGTAAATTGTTGTAGTTTAAATGAAGATCGAACGATAAATGCTCCTCCTGAACTTTTAAACTCTTAAAGTACGGTTTTCTTATCGATATAGTACCCTCAAGTATTGGTTTTGCAATGGAGATTTATGCAAATTGATTTATAGCATTAAAAATATGAACTTGCTAGTGCCATTTACTGTATATTTATCCAACTTTTAACTTTTAATAATACAATTTTCATTTTTACAAGTGCTTTTCCCCACATCTCTCTGTTTTTCTGGGTCTTTCATATGCTAATTGCCAGTTTTTTTTAAAAAAAAATCCTTGATTTGATCTCATTCTAGTCATTTAATTCATAAAATCTTTCATTTAAAATAAAATTTTATCGCAAAGACTCATCGCAAGATTATGTGCAATGATGTCATTCAAAAAAAACTCTTGACAAAAATATCACATCAATCAAAAGGCTATCATATTTGCATAAGCTAAATAAATATAATTTCAGAAGTTATGCAGGGTAATTGGGTAATTTAATTGAATCCAAAAAGTCCATTGATAAGCTGGTTGGCCACCGTGCTTGTGATAAGATTCGCAGCTGTTGTATTCGCACAAACAACACTCCAATCGTGTGTATCATGGTAGAAATCGAGTTTAGTGTCTGAGCATTTGACATCACTAAAAGAAAATAGATTTGGAACAGATTTTTGAATGTTTTAAAGCAAATTAGACAAGAAAATATACTTAAAAAGTCAAATATTCGGTAGCTAGACATCTACAATAGACCAGAGAACGAGAGGATTGAATAGTTAACATACAACATAAGTTAACAAGGTAATCTTTTGGTACTTTAAACTTGTAAACCTCATGAGTCTTTATAGACCTGGTTACTGTAGAATTAATGTACAATAGATCACAGATAAACTTTATTTAAGCTTACAATAACTACCATAAATACTTTAATACCCCATCCCCATAATGACGGTGCGGAGTGTTGTGTAGTCTAGCTTTGAACGAGTTTTTCTCGACACTGATTTATGCTACAATGCGCGCTTAGGCATCAAAAAATAGCTGAAATTCAGGGCTATCTTTTGATGTTAAAGAAGCATTTTTTGAGTTAAGCTAAGACTTAACTTAACCACTTAACCATAGCCTTCTTCAAATCAAATAAAGCTCACCTGTGCGTTTTAACGTTTTGACACCGTCCACAGCAATTCGTGTGCCCGCTGTCACCGGTCTGAAATAACTTTTATTAAATAGAATCTAAATAGAATTCAAAATTTAAAGAAAAGTTAGTACAGTAGTTGATTTGTGTTAGTTAACTGTGTAAAGTGATTGAAGAAAAGAAAAGAAAAGAGTGAGTTGTTGTGTGTTGTGTGTTGGGTGTTAAAATTCAATCAAAATACCTCTCCGAAAATCTGTACTTACTTCTGGCTGAAATTCGATATCAATTTAGTCAGATAATGAATAGAATAAAATGCCAAACCGTGTGCACAAATCCTCGTCCTTGAGCATAGCAAGGTGTTGTGAATACAGATGATGTGGTTAGCTCTTTAATAGCTGAATATGTGGCTGCACAACCGCCAATCAATCCGAAGACTGAAAATAAGATTGATCTTTGTTTCAGTAAATCCACTTACCAGTGATGAAACCGCAAATGAAAAGCGTTTTTCTTGGAGTGTAGTGGACCATCCTGAAATTGAAGTGTTACTTCTGAAAGTGGGTGTTAAATCCGAGTCTAGGGTTCGTAGTTCGTAGTTCGTAGAGTTAATAAAACGAATAGCTTTAATTGATTCCCCAGGTACAAATTTACAGCTCAATATCCTACAAAAGAAAATGACTGGCAAAGTTCTTTGTGTGGCCGTGTAATCGCTCGTGACCTGGCAAACCCCTCCTGTATAAGAGGCTTCCCTACTAGTTACTCAAAAATTTACTCAGAGAACGAGCATGGTCCATCATCGGGACACTTCTTGTCTTCAGCTTTTTTCTGAGCAGCCGCTAGCCAGAGATAGAAGACACACGGGAAAACGACCGATGTTAGTGTCAGCGTTGATCCACCTAGAAGTTTTAGAGTTTCGCATTAGGATAAACTATTGGATCTAGCAGAAGTTTACAATTCAGACAAGAACAGCTTACCAACAAGATCAAGTAATGGCCCAAAAGTAGGAATGGTTTCTGCGACGATCACCACACAAACCATGATACCCGATCGGACTACAACGCGACCAATTCCAAAATCTAGAATTGGCAAGTTTTTCGATTTCATCTCAATTTCTTATCTAAATGTTGAATACTCACGTTGTGGCACTCGAAAGATTTCCTCAACTTCCTGCATAAGTGGATTGAAGACAATGGTTAGCGTCAAAATGCAGTGAACTGTGATCAGAATATTGATGGCTTGTTGAATTCCAGTGAGCTGTAAAAAGATTGGTTAAAACTTCAGTATAGAAAAGGGATTCATTTCTCTGGCAATCTCTCTTCCAAACCTGAATCGAATTAATGATCGAATCTTGAACCGAATTTCCGTAGACAATATAACCCATGATGCAAACTGGGAAATACATAACAGCCATAACTAAATTATAAATTTAAATTCAAATTTTCAAAGAAAACATTTCAATTCTTACTTGAGAATGCAAGGATGACAGATTTTGTGAACTCAGCCGGTCGTCTCATATCGTGTTGAATCGTGGGAAAAGCTGAGTGTCCTCCGTACGCGAAAAGGAAAGTGCCCAACGCCAAGAAGTAGTTTGTGATGTGGAAATCGGGCATGGCTCTAGAATATTAAAGCTGTGAAGAGATTGAGCTTTAAAGTCCTTACTTTTCTTTGTGACATTTCTCGTAGTCGATCGATGCTCCAACGAGGATCAGCATTACTGCCATACTGGTTGTCATCATTGCAATCACGACGGCCCACCTGGAAATAAATTTTAACTAAATAATCTTATGATTGCTAAATGTTAGACATACAAACAGTATGAAAACGCATCTTTCTGACCCACTGATCCCTAACCAAGTGCGCTAGAAAGTGTGCGTTTTGAACTTAGAATAGACTCAAAGTGCAGCTAAAACTCAATCATTTAAAAATACCAGAAATCATTTGGTGACTTGAGAAAAGTGACTGGGAGAAGGCAAACAGCTAAGCAGAGAATCACAATGCAGAATGAAAGGTCAGACTTGACAAAAGCCTAAAGAAAAATTATGTTTTAATGATAATTTCATCAAACCTTCAAGAAATCGTGAATATTTTTCGATGAAAGCAGCAAATAAACGACGGCGACACCGAACTGAGTGACATCAATGCAAACAGAGACTATCCTTCTGTAAAATTGATAAAATGTAACTAATTTAGCTGAAATGAAATCAGGATTAGATTATATCAAAGTTTTCCCACCGCATATTGACTCCAAGAGCACGATAACCAATCTCGGGATAAGGCTTGCGACAATGTGAGTGATATTCGGGCCATCTGAAAGAAGAAATGAAGGAGACAAGATAAAGTAGATTTCCTGGGATTGAACCCTTGATCTTTTACTTTCCAGGCGTTCCAGGCTCTAACCACTGAGCTATCCGGTATCTTAACTAGGCAAGAGAAAGAGGGAAAGACAAGGGGAAGAAGAAAGGAAGAAAGAAAGGAAGAAAGAAAGAAAGAAAGACGGAAATTCAGATCTTCAGAACCGTGGGCTCCCTTTAAATGCAAATTACAAACTTTCGTGTTCTATTATTATGATATTTACCTATCAAGCAAAATATTCCATGAGAGTCCGAGAACGTAAGCAGTATAGGTGACGACGAGAGTCATCACAAGGGAAATGACAAGTCCTCCCCAAAATCCTGAAAAGTTTTGTTTTTCTTTAAAATGCCAATGTTAATGGATTGAAATTACAGTGAAATCAGAAAAGTTTACTTAGAACTGAAGTAAACTTTGTTGGTTTACTTAAAGATGAAGAAGTTTTTGAATTCAATATTCAATTCAATACAAGCTAGCCATCAATTTCCTCTTCTACTAACCAGATTGAATCATAGCCGTAGGAAGAGCGACAAGTCCTCCACCAGCAAGATCTCCAACAACGAAAAGACCAGTGACAAACCATCCAAGATGTCCATGAGAGCTCACATGTTCTCCACCAACACCAGAAAAGTCGCCCAAGGACTCCGATTTGCCCGTGGAAAATCCGGCTATGCTAAACATGGAATTTTATATTGTTTTAATGTTTAAACTGGTATGGCAATAGATTTTATATCTTTTTTTTTGCTTTCTACAGTAAGATGGACTGGATCTTTTAATAATATAGTTCCTGTGACTTTTAATAATATAGTTCCTTTTAATAACATAGTTCCTATGACTTTTAATAATATAGTTCCTTTTAATAATATATTTCCTGTGACACTTTTTAACGTAAAGATTTCAATTTATATATTTTCAGCAGTTTAATCCCATTGAACAGCTGTTTTGAAAGACAATTGGCTTCCGATTTTTCAAAGATAAAGGCTAAACCCATGTGATCATTGCAAAACAATGCAGACCAAGCTAATCAGTTCATTTTTCGGCTAGTCAAACCCAAAAATAGCCACCGTTAAACTTTTAATCTTTAAATAAACAAAACACGAGAATTTTGATGTTTAGCCTCATTTTTGAGTTCCCCGAACACTAGAATTCACAAATTTATTACCCTTCTTGGATAAATTTTTACACCCTCAAGAATTCCAGAAAAAAAAGTCGGAGAAATGGGCTAATCGAAATGGTTTCAAAGTCTTATCAGTTCTTAATATTGCCTCAAAATGACGTTAATCTGATTATTTTGGACTCACAGGAAAAAGAGAACTACTGAAAAGGGCTTGCCCGGAAAATAGCAAAGAATATGCAAAGAGTGCAGTTTGTGACTGCAACGAGGGAAAGTCTAGTGTGAAAGGTTTAGATTCAAAAATGTTTATGGTTACCAAAAGATTAGAAACTGTTACATGTTTGCAGTTTTACTGTTACATAAACATGTAACAGCAAGTTTTGACTCAAAAATGACCTCAACTCCTAAATTCTAAATGTAGGGAAAAAACCTATATGGGAACAAGAAATAATCTAGCTGGTGGGATTGAACCCTTTGAACGGGATTGAACTCCCGACTAAGATACAAGGCTAGCCATTCGGTCATGGCAGTGGGATTGGCGGAGAGATCTTATGCTTAGGTTAGGCTTGTACTTTGACAGGCTTAGGCAAAGCCTTCGTTTTTAAGTTTATTAGTTTAAATTTTAAAACAAACCTCATCTTTATACCCAACGATTGAGACGGGGAATGGGTGATCTGAAAGAAAAAGTTGAATTAACGTTTCATTAAGCTTTGTTAATAAAAGATTTCGATATTCAGCGTTTAAAGGAAAATTACAGCAGTACGATACTGCTAGATAAATAGCTGAACTTGTAAATAACAGTAAAGTTTTCAAAAACGAATCTAAAAGTCAATTGCAATTAAAATTAGCTATCGAATTCAATATTTATAGCTTTCTTATATACTGTTATTAGCAATTGCTGATAAACTTGATTAAAAAAAACAACTTTCAACATTTCTGCACTTTTAAAAGAAAAGAAAAGCTCGAATTTTTATTTTATAAATGCTTTCTATGGGAAAATGCTTTAAAACTCAAGAAATGGCTGTACTTTCTAATCAAATTTGATTTTGGAGCAAAGCTGAACATACAAGCGACTTTCTGGGGCTTAGAGAAGGTAAACTTAAGTATAAAGTTTATTTTATTTAATGTTAGATTCAATTTTAGATTTAAATTGCCCAAATCTCGTGAAGTTTACCCAAAAAGATCGTAAATTCTTAAAGCTTTGACAATTCTATTGAAAGAGAAAAATATTGAATACAATGAAAGCTGAAGAATAGAGATCGTCTGTTTGTTTAAATATGAATTCGGTTTAAAGAAGAGTTTAAAGATTTTGAAGGTGACATGAGCAGAACAGTGTTTTTAGCTATGATCTGATAGAATCTATAAAGATCAAAACAGGATTAGATTACATGAATTGATAAAGTCAACTGCTGAATGTGGATCTAAACTTATCAGTGACTTTAAAAGGGGTAGACTCTCATAAAGAACTTTGTTAGACTAATAAAAATCTGTAAGACTCAAGAAAATATCGTCTAGGGAATGGTCAAAGAGATGGATGCAAATATTGTCCCTTTCAGGTGAAATTTTCTGTTCACTTGAGCAGAGAATCGCATGTTTGCATACAAAGGGTGAAACTCTGGAGATTGTCATGCTAAGAAAAACCTTTATTCTTTCTTTTCTTTATCCAAATTAGTCTAATCAAAGCTATCCCAAGCTATCCCAAGCTATCCTTTTACTGCTTGAGTACTCTAGCTTAACATATAAATCTTACCTTATTTAGAATCTGACACTCTAGCGAGAGAATCTCAATGCAATGACAATCTAACAAAATTCAACTGATATAATAACAATAGACAAAGATCAAAGCTATCAAACAAAAGAGTCAGTATCCCCCTTAAACAAATGACTATCACCTCACATGGATTCCAACAAAAACTGAAACCCTTCAGCCATTCTTTTTTTTCGGGAATCCATTGTTCAACTTTTTGATAAGCCTTTCAGCTACTGATCTGAAAATGGACTCAAAAAAAAAAGGAAAAGAAATTGAATCCCATTGAAATTAAAGATAAGCGATCCGTTCCCCAATTTGCCTCAGAATGAGACTAAACCTTGGAAGCTAAAAAATTGAGCAGAATCTACAAGGAATACAAAAAAAAATTCGCCAGGGATATATCAGCCGAAAAGCGTCATAGTGATTTTTAAAGTACTCGAGTCTTTTGTTTCCGTGAAGTGCAATGGTTTACAATCAGAAAGTTTTCATCAGATCAGATTTTATCAGAGAAAAATACTATCAAAACTCCGGCAAAAACCGTGTATCGATGCACTGATTACTACTAAATTGAAGTCATTCAGAAAGCACATTTGAAGATTTCTCTAGGATATGAAGATCTCTAGGATATCTAGGATGAAGATCCGACTGAACTTTATTCATATTAAGTTTTAATTCAGTAATAAAAACTTTAAAATTGATATTATCAAAGGAAAAAGTCTTGGAAAAGTTCTTTTGGTGGAAGGCTTTTGAAAAGAAGTCATTGTTCAATTCTAATTCAATTCAATTCATTCAAATTCAAATGATGATTGTTCATCGTTTCAATTTAATTTTTAGATTTTTCAATTTTCAATCTTTTACATTCATTTTTTTAAATAATGTTTTAAAAGCTTTACAGAAAAATGTATTCTAAGCTTTAACTAAAGAAAAATAAAGACAGTTACTATTGGGTTGATGAAGAAAACTGCGGGACTTTGGACTAAAATTTATTCAACATAAAACCATCAATTCATTCGAAATAATTTCCATTATTATTGACGACTTCTGCCCATTTTAAAGGCAATTTGCGGATTCCTCTTTCGTAGTAGGATTTTGGTTTTGAATCGAAAAACTTCCAAGGCCAATTTTTGACTGCTTCTTCCGAATCGAAGTGTTCTCCCGCAAGCTCATTACTCATGGTCCGGAATAAATAGTAATCAAAAGGGGCGAGGTCCGGACTGTATGGGGAATGCGCCAAAAGTCCCCAAGCAAGGCTCTTTATTGTAAGAAATGTAAGAAAAGCTAGATAGATTATAGACAAATATTACATTACTATTGACGACTTCTGCCCATTTTACAGGCAATTTGCGGATTCCTCTTTCGTAGTAGGATTTTGGTTTGTGTGTGAGACTCAAAAATGGAGGACTGGAGATGTCCCAGTTTGGGCACTTTCTTCAAAAGAAACCCATTTTGGTGTCAATAGAAAAGTTGTAGAGAATCAAAAATTAGGCTTATAGCCAAATTTCCAAAAAGGATACACTTAGTAGTTTCGCTTAAAATGCAAGTTTTGTGAAAATTCGTGAATTTGGCATTTCTTGAAAACCAGTTTTTGAATCGTTCTGAAAATTTGGATATAAGCTTGATTTTTGATTCTCTACAACTTTTCCATTGACACCAAAATGGGTTTCTTTTGAAGAAAGTGCTCAAACTGTCACATATGACAATAGCTGGCAGTTTTCAATTCACCAACCCAATAGTTGTTATAAAATTTATTCAATTTTACCAGTTACACATGAACCTATTAGTTTAAAAGTATTAGAAAAACTTGATAAAGTCAATATAGAAACAAAAAAAAGTTGCTTTTCATTATGATCTTTTCATCTTTTCGTCGATTTTCAAATCGTTTTATGCGTCTATTTGAATTGTGCACTTTTCAAACAGCTTTTCACCGCTTTTCACCCCTTTTCAATCAAAAAAATGATAGAATTTAAAGAAAAGCTTATCATCTTTCCAGGAATAGCTTTCAAATCTTGAAGATCTTTTTTGAAATTTCATAAAAAGGTTCCAAATTTCATAAAAAAGGTTTCAAATACTCTAGGAAATCCGTTTTTTTGGACTTTGAAACAAATGAATGTAATGAATGTAATGTAATATTCGTCAATAGTAATATAATATAATAAACTGAAAAAAATGAATTATTTAATAATTTTTATCTTCACTATGTACAAAGATTAATTGAATGCATATTATTTTATCCCCATGACGTGAACCAGCTCCACCAATGTTTATCCTTTGTTCCCCCGCTTTTCCTTTCAATATGAACGTTTGAGTCACGATTCAAGATTTGATTGCCTCGAGAATGCCATTCGCGATGCCAACCTGAAAAGTTTTATGTTTTATATATTAATTCGGTGTTAGACTTGGGATTTTGTGTTTAAACAAAGGTTTATTATGCTCTTACAAAGCTGTGTCGGTTTCTGTGTTGTGTTATGCTCTTACAAAGCTTTGTCGGTTTCTATTTGTCTTTCAACAAGTGTTAGACAAAGAATTAAGTTGAGAATAACTTTTGAAAAAGAAATCTCAATTGAAGAAGAGATTTGAGACTTCCATTATCTTTATGAGAAACTTTATCAGCTTATTGCTTCATTATTCAGCTCTAACAAGTCTAACAAGTTAAGCGCTTGAAAACTCGAGAACCTTTATTTTTGAATCTTTAAAATTTAGATAATATAAGTTCTAAATTAACTGAAAACAAGGTTTTTAAAACATTATTACATTTTGATTAATAAAACTTACTACTGCTCCAACCCTCGACCACCAGGCAAAGCCCAAGAAGTATCAAAATTGGTAGCAAAATCCTCATTTCCAAGAACAAATTAGCAAATAAAGATTGTAATTTACTTGAAGTATTGCAGTAAATACTTTCTCAAAAGTTTCAGTGTTCAAAAATCGAGAGCTAGCTCTGTTTTTGGTTTTCAAATGATCAAAAAATCCGTCTCCCGCTCAGCCTTATCATCGACTTTTCTCAGCACAAATCTCTCAAAAAATCCATAAAGATTTTCGGATCTCTTTTTACACGTGCTATTTCTCTTTAAGAAAAATCAGGTTGATTTTCGGGGTGGATTGAGCACAGCCATAGCGAGCGCGAATGACGTCAATGGTGGCCTTCACGAGAATTCTTCTACACTCAATCTATTGAGAAAAACTAAACATAAACAAATAAAAAAAAATCAGAAATGGATTGGGTTCGTGTGTTGTACTTAAAAATCTAGGTCGGAGCTGTAAGCTAGGCAAGGTAAGGCTAGAGCTAAGAGGAAACCAGGTTCTGGTCCTGTCTCTCCTGCAGTTCTGAGCTGCTGCAGACTTTACTGCAGTCCTGAAAAGTTCCTGAGCCCAGCAGAAGTCTTCTGGCTGGATCCAACAGGCTGAGTCTTACCTTTCCTGGTCAGGTCCTAGGCCGTGGAACAGCTCTAGACATGGTCAGAGCTAGGACAGGCCTTGCTTTACCGCAGTCTTGACTCACAATAGTGCCCAAGCCTGTCAGAGCCTGCAAATATATAACGATTTATACAAAAAGTGCCGAGTAGCTTCTGCAAGGATGTCTTTCATCAGTCTAGATTTCTAATTCGATGTATCAGAGAGCTTTTTCTACCAACTGATAAACTATTCAGCTACAGCCTGGTCACTCAACTCAATTCCAGGAAGTTGTCATCTCCTTCAAATCCACTATTCAAGATGAGCTTTTTGTGAAAAAAGCGTTGAGTCTGTGACATGAGAAATGGGGAAAGAAAGAGATGGAGATCCAGATGCGTGACATCCACTTGCATTCAACATTTGGGTCCTGAGGATGAGGACATTTGGAACATTCGACCAAATTGCAATGACCAATTGGGTTATTAGTTTGTTTTAGCAAATCGCTTCCTATTTTTCATTGAAACAATCAAGTTTTAAAACTTACTGAAGCAGCTTTACTTATGGTTGAATGAAGCTTTGGTTGTACAATTGTACTTCAATTGGAACTCTGAAAGCTCCTTAACTAATTGAGAAGTTGTACCAGTTCTATGCTAGGTTTTAGGCAATCAGAGCTTATCAAATCAAATTGGGGAACGGATAGTTTATCTTTAATTTCAATGGGATTCAATTTCTTTCCCTTTTCTTTAGTCCATTTTCAGATCAGTAGCTGAAAGGCTTATTAAAATAAGATTTAATAAAGCAAATCTTATTTTGAGCAAATCTTGACTTTAGTGGGACTTGGCCTATCAAGCTTGAGTAGATTTGCCTTATCAAATCTACTCAAGCTTGATAGGCCAAGTCCCACTAAAGTCAAGTCTCAAAATCAGCTGTTGACACCCAAAAATATCTCTCTTTACTCTATGAACTTTTGAATAACATTAAATTTGGCAAGTTTTCTGCACGAGCCAAAAGCAAAAATCTTTAAGGGTTTCTAGAAGCAGTCTGAAGGATGGGAAATTCAATCTACTCCCAAAAAAAAGTCGCCTTTAATGGTGTGGAAGAGCTTGCCAAAAAAAGGATCCTTTTAGAAATCTTCTCATATACAAAAATCGTTTATTCTTTAGCATTGTTGAATCAATTTTCTTTCTTCTTACTTTTTAAAGTCAAAAACTGTTCGATGCTCAATGTTTTACATTGTATAGTTTGTCAAATAAGCTGAGAAATAAAAAAAGTCTTGTACCTACACTACTGGACAATGAAATATCATATTTGAAAAAACGATCGTCACTTTCGCGCGTCTATAACTCCCTTGTCTTTACCGTATTTCTAAATATTAATATTACCATTGTGTAGCCCTCGAAAAGAGCTTTCAGAAATGGTACAACACTAATAGTTTAAACGCAAAGACAATGGAGTTATAGACGCGCGAAAGTGACGATCGTTTTTTCAAATATGATATTTCATTGTCCAGTACTGTACTTAAGCCTACAATGAGATTCCTGGCTATTAACTGAATACTTTAATAAATTCAAATCAAATTTTGAGCAAAAGAAGATCTAAAGGTTTAGGAAGAAGTAAGAGAAGTGGCATTGGATTTTGAAAATTTTATTTCTAAAAGTCGTCAAGTTTTGGCTTTTGCTGTGATCTCTAGTAATTTAGCGGTTGTTTGGCAAAATTCACTTCAGATTAATGAAGTAGAAGCACACACTTTTGAGTCTCCTCCAAGCAGTGGGGTCACGCAAAAACTCCTTCCAAAGGGGAAAAGAATGGGAAATAGAGGAAGTGAGCTTCTTTCTTTGCTTTTTCTTTTTGAAAAACAGCGTGGATCTCATCAAGAAACGGAAACTCGGCCCTAGCATCTTTGCTCGAAAAGACTTTGAACTATCAGATTTTTCAGAACGTTGCTGAAGTTCTTGAAAGCTCAGCTTCCATTAAAAGACGAATTCTTTTAAAAAAATCTACTCCATCTTGTTATTTTTTTTTTCTTTTCATTTCTATTCTGTCACTCGAGCATGAATAATGGGAAAAGATAGCGAAAAAGTGGAAAAGAGAAACGGATATTGTTCTTCTAGATTTCGTGTGCTTTTGACATCCATCTCAATTCGGATATTCTTTTTTTTTTAGATGGATTTCATATTCTCGTGCATGAATTTTCTTTTTAAAAATGAGATTTCAGTCGATGATTGAGAGATGTTCCAAGCACGAGCTCCGAGAAGTTTTAGAATCCGAGAAGGGCTCGCCTGGAGAGACTCGATGTTTGACGTTTGTTTTTGGAAAAGATTAAAAACGTTTCCAACTTCCGAATCGTAATTAGTTCAGTTCAGTTCAAAGCTCAAAACACTATTGTAAACTCATTTCTATGTTAAGCTTTTAAAAACAGTTACTCTTCAACAAATGACTGTTTTAAAAAAGTTATTTGATAGCATTAACTGCATTTTTGCAGGCTTTTGCATTAACTTTGAAAATTATCATTTGAAAATTTGTATTTTAAAGCTCTCCTTTGTCCATTCTTTTCAAAATATCCATTGATTATATCATTTTCTGAAATTTTATATGATAAAATGTAGATTTCTTTAAAATCTGATCATTCCC
This sequence comes from Mesorhabditis belari, assembly GCA_958450365.1. Lineage (NCBI taxonomy): Eukaryota > Metazoa > Nematoda > Chromadorea > Rhabditida > Rhabditidae > Mesorhabditis > Mesorhabditis belari. The sequence goes on from CAUEEP010000927.1 coordinate 1,691,780, forward strand.
ATGTCTTCCTTACTTCAATTAACCTTAGTTAAATGCTTTGTTCTCTGCAAAACTCAACTGGTAAAGTAAAATTATGATACAGACACACAAACCGACAGACAATTTTTCAAAATTATAATATAGTAGATGAAAGAACAGTAGATGTAATGAGAGAGTAGATTAGCAAGATGTAGCAAGATTATTCATGATTTTCTAGATAAATTGACATTGCTCAAGCCTTGAAATGAAATTGATTACTTGAAATGAAATGAATTAATTAATTAATAACAGCTTTACAGTGCGGAGCAAAACCATACGCCACCCCCTAAATTTCAATTTTCTGCGGCTTCCGTGCCAGTGACAAAAAAACTGAAAACGTAGTTAGATTCAGGACCACAACATCAACTCACCCTACAGCAAGACAACGCCAGCATCCACGTCAGCCGAGCAACCAAGTCATTGCTTCAGTCAAAACAAGTGCCTCTTCTGGATTGGCCTGCGTGCTCCCCCGATCTCAACCCCATTGAGAATCTGTGGGGAATGCTTGCTCGTCGAGTTTATCACAATTCCACACAATACGCAAATGTTCAAGCACTCAAAGATGCCATTATCCGCGAGTGGAATGCTATTCCAAGAAGCACCATCAAGAAGCTAGTTGGCAGCATGCCGAGTCGAATATTTGACGTGATCAGTCGCCAGGGACAAGCAACAAAATATTAGACTGTTATTGTTATAAATAAACCTTGTTATCATAAAAATTGAACAAAATGCAACAACGACACCAAAATTTGGGGGGTGGCGTATGGTTTTGCACCGGGTGAATTTTCGTTTTTTGGCTGTTACATTTTCCCCATTCATGCTATGTCGACGATTTTTGGGGTTTAAGGGTTATTTTTGGTCCTGAATCTAACTACGTTTTCAGTTTTTTTTGTCACTGGCACGGAAGCCGGAGAAAATTGAAATTTAGGGGGTGGCGTATGGTTTTGCTTCGCACTGTATAACAGGATTTGTATGTCTTTTGATACATTAAAATTATAAAATCAACTCAAATTATAAAATACATTATAAAATCAACTTTCAACCAATCCCTAAACTTCAGGATTCTCAAAATGGAAACCCATCCTTTTATGCATTAGAAATGACAAGCTTTTCTTATGTTTTTGCAGACTCAGATTGTACGTCTTTCTGTCTTTTTTTTCTTTCTTTGATTGTTTGTCAGCTTCATTAACACCTGTGAGTGCTTTTTTGAGGGACAATTTCAATGTGTAATATGATTGATTTTATTTCACAAGCTCGCTTTTTATTGGAAAAAGCTAAAGCATGTAAAATGAGTTGATATTTGCAAGTTCTAGTTTAGATTTTACACATTATTCCTTAACTAAAGGATTATTTTGAGATATTTGGACAAAAATGTGTACGTCAAATCGAACTTATCCAGAGAAAACAAGAGAAATCTAGAAAACTAGCCAATCTTGCACTAACCGTTCCTTCATCTTGTGTCTTTGATGTCTTCAAGCTGTCCTCTTCAAGTGATGAGCACAGCTCCAGCTGGGAGAATCCTTGACCAAGGGGAACTAAACAACAAGTATTGGAAGTACCAAATTCCGCAAAAACTCACGCATCTTCTTGACCGGCCTTGGGTCGCTCTGACGGATTTGATAGAAGTCAAAGAGCTAAACTTTCGATTATCAAATTACCTCTTTTAGTTAAAATATCACCTTTATCTTCCATTTGAGAGGACCTTTTGTGATGGATTTAGATCTAAAAGAAATAGTTTAGAAAAGCTTTAGCATAAACGTCAAACCTTTTATCATCTCGCTAAAGCAACGTCGCTATGGACACTTGGCTGCCACAAGCCAGTTATCCCTGTGGTAACTTTTCTGACACCTCTTGTAAGAAACTTTGAGTTGATATTTGCAAGTTCTAGTTTAGATTTTACACATTATTCCTTAGCTAAAGGATTATTTTGAGATATTTGGACAAAAATGTGTACGTTAAATCGAACTTATCCAAGAGTATAAGTTATTCTAACCAAAACAGCACTAGAATCATCAATAGGTGATATTTTTTGTAATCAAACTTAGCTCAGCTTGATGTTAGAGCTTTCAACAAGACATTTACAATTAGATAAGAATTCATTTTGCCAAAGAGTACCGGTTTTTGAGCCTCAAAGCTGTGATTACTCGAGTGTTATGATTTTCGGGTATTTGACCGATTCTCTATGTTTGAGGGGGTGAAGGGAAGACCAAGGAGGGGCAATCGACAAAGAATGGCAACTGACTCCCTTCCATTGCCCTTCCCTCTCATCCTCTTCACTTCAAATACCCCCAGTCACCTTTCAACTCCTCTCATCCTTTTCTTCCACTTTCACATTACACACCTTATTTCGGGATTTTCTCCCCTCACAAAACACCGCTGAAAGCAATTATTTACTTGCTTTTTTGCTTCAAATGTGTCGGCTATGTTTACTGGTTTTTTTACTGAATAACTTGTGGTCACTTTGATGCCACGTTAAATGGATTTCTATTGGGGTTTTTGTTTGGTGTAAGCATGCTTTCATCCTGTTATAGTCTTACAGTTTTTATACAAAATCTCGATACTTTCTTGTCTTGAGGTTTAAGCGTTTTCAAACTCTGATAACTTGAGCCTGATCAGGCTTGAGTTTGACTTAGAATTAGCACCTTATAACTAGAATTTGTCTTATAGTTTGACTCAAAAGATCTTCCCCAGGTAATATGTCGATTCTGGTAGAACAGGAGTTGATGTTCACAAGTATTTCAACCCTGACGCTCTGAATCTGTATTCTGAAGAAGACTGAGGTAACCAGTTCCAGCAAAACTCGACTTTTACTTGCTACAACTAAATTTAATTAGAAAACTGGACTTTTTAACTTGATAAATTGATAAACTTGGCAAATTCAAGTCAATCCAGTGTCGGTGTTGATCATTTTATGTCCCTTTTCCCATCCGATTCATCTCCTCAGCCCATTCACAAGAACAAATGAGCTTCATAGATCAAAATAATTTGCTTCTCCTTTATCGATGAGTTTTGCTCAAGAAGAAAAGTCCAATTTTTTTCAGAGTTTACTTGGTGACATAACTGTCCCATGGGATTTCTCCAAACAAAAAGAAGGTCCTTCACCCTTTTCCCTATCGGGGAATCGGCACTGACCTAGGAAAAGAAAGAAGACAAGAGATTTGGCCTCTTTTTGCTCTTTTTACTCTTTTGAACCTAAAGCCATCAACCAATTCAACTGTTCCTTAACTTGACAAGTAGAAGAGACGAATCTAAGAGAATTTTATTTGGGTTTGCAGATTCTCAGGCTTTATTCGAAGTTCTTTAGCTCTGTAGCTGAACTTTTTCCTTTTTAAAGTTTTGTAAACCAACGACTTTGCCATTTCCAATTTTGTTCACTTACAGATTTATGGAATAAACTTATTTCCAACTCAAGTCCCTAATTTTAACACAACTTCTAAATAACATTTGATCTTTTAAAGCCTACATTAATTTTATTACAATAGACGAATCAACTTTTAATTCCAGTTTGTCACCGATATGTTGGCCGAGGGAGTGCGCTCGTTAATCGGCGCTGCTCGTGATGGCCTTCGCTCACTTCTCCCCATTGTCATCCTCGCTTTCTACACGATTTTAGGAGCTCTTCTCTTCATGACTCTTGAAGCACCGAATGAATTGCACACACTAGAGACATTGAAGAAAGAAAGAGACGATTTAGTTGAGGTGGATAGGAGCTCAAGTTTCAAAAAACAATAATATTTGCATTGAGCTTATCAATTAACCATCTCTTTAGAATACGGCTTTCCGGTTGAACAATATCCGGGCAATGACCCCGATTAATGCTTACAATCACACAGTGACCACTTTGATACGATTTCAGAAGAAACTTGGCGTTGATACGGTGAGTCAAATAATAGTATTAATTTTATCAACAGTAATAAAGAAGTAAAGGAATTGGCAAGAAAAAGGGGAAAAAGATAGAGGGGATTGAAGCCTCGATCTTTTGCTTTGCAATTGCTCTAATCATTGAGCTATTCGGTACCTTAACTTGTCAAGATAAGAGAGGGAAAGACAAAGGGGAAGAAAGGAAATCAATTTTTAGTTTAGAACTTAATTCAGATGAATATTAGTTAACAAAGCTTTTAGGTGATTGCCGAGAATCAACACTGGACCTTTATGGGATCATTGTTCTATTCGATGACTGTCTACACAACAATTGGTAAGTTAGCTTATTGTTTGATTCATGAACAACCAACAAGACTGAATATCTATTTTTCAAATGAATTAATAGAATAGATGTTGAGCCCGGTTTACAACATTTTCCCTATTTTCAATAAAACAAAAATTGTACTAGAAATAGGAAAATTTCAAGCCGAACCTAATTCCAGCTTTCTTTTCTCAGCCGTCTCTTAGCCGATTCATTTGAAATTTTGTTTACGATCAGAAAATTCCAATTTCTATTTGTAAACAAAATTTCAGAACAATCGATGAAGAGAGGCTGAGAAAATGAAGGTGGAATTAGGTTCGGGTTGGACCTATGTGGATTTTGGCCTGCCTGGCCTTGGCCTGGAATCTAGTTTGGCTTTGAGCCTGCGCTAGCCATAGCTTTAGAACAATGCTGCTATATTTCTTATATTAATCAATTTCCAGGTTACGGTAACATTGTACCAGTGACTGCAGCCGGTCGAGTTCTTACAATCATTTATGCTTTCATCGGCATTCCCATTGGCATCATTTGCCTTCTCGGGCTTGGAGCTTTGTTTGCCAAATTTTGCAAGGTAGATAAAGTTTTTTAAAGTCTAAAAATTGATTTAGATTCTCTGGAAAATGGTGATCAAATCGACATCGGTTGTTTCGAAAGATTTAGAGAAAAAGGTTGGCTTTAAATAGACAGAAAAGAAACAGAAAAGGAAATATTTTTTGTCAGCTAGAAGAAAAATGGAGGATACCAACGGTAAAAGCATAAATCTTTCATTTTATTATAGAAATGTTTGTGAGCATGAGTGATTTTTGGTATTCAGCAAGTAGTTTGCCAGCAAAATGGTTTGCTTGCCCGATTCTCAGTCTAAAGCACATTGTTAGAATTCGTTTTTAAAAAGACTAGCTTTATGCAAAATGTTCAAAAAAAAGTTCCCCATTTAAACTCAAATTTCTGAAAAAGTGGCTCAAGGTGGTGAAAGTCTTAACGTGAAAGCTGTTTTTTCGCGTCGGAACTTTTTAACGTTCTTGAAGATTTTCCTGATTAGATGATCCCCGTACATGAAATTTCTAAGCCACCGCCATGAGATTTTTGCCATAAAGTAAAACTTTCTACTGGCATCGTGATGTCATATTAGAGTTAATATAAACTAAGATTTTTAGCACTTTATTGGCCAAACACTTTATTCATCTATATTATGATAACCAGCCGAGTTCTCCGCTGGGGAGACGGGGAACCCATTCAAATGACTAAAACCACCGTAACCCATGTCAAGAACCGCTTTTTAGAGATGGACCTAAAAGTCAGATTCCCCATAGCCGAAAACTCCTGGGAGCCAAATAACGCTCGCAAAAGCTGAATATTTTGTCTTTTAATCGAGGGAGCAAACGTAATTACGGAGCGTCGCGTTTGCGCACAGACAGACGGACAGACAGGCAGACAGACAGACAACATACAACAGACAGCAGACAGACAACGGCAGACAGACAGACATACGGACATACAGACAGACGGGCAGACGGACAGACAGACAGACGGACATACAGACAGACCGACATACAGAGAGACAGACAGACAGACAGACGTCTCTTCTATTTTATATATAGTAGATCTGTCGTACATAAGAGATTTTCAATTCGACCTTTTTTAAAGAAGTGTCCCGTTTTTCTAAGGAAACGCTGATCGATAAAGTGTATGGTTTAAGTTATCCTAATAGTGTTTATTATGCACCACGATGCCAGTAGAAAGTTTTAATTTTATGGCTAAAATCTTATGGTGGTGGCAGCCATAGTGACTCAGAAATTTCATGTACGGGGTCACGTAATCAGGAAAATCTCCAAGAACGTTAAAAAATTGCGACGCCAAAAAAACAGCTTAATTGAGCTTAATAACAGCTTAATAACCACCATCTTGCGCCACTTTAAATTTTTCAGAAATTTTTTAAATGGGGAACTTTTTTTTGAATACCCTGTAGTTTTTCACAAAATTGCACCTTACTTTAATAAAATCGATAAAAGAAAATCTTTTTAGAAGTTAGAAAAAAGATTGTATCTAATTTTCCCAGAATTTCTATTCTTATTTCTTATCCCCGCAGTAAATCAAGCTATTCAGATGGAAGATCTCAGCCCTGATGCTAAAGAAGATTCAGTAATTATTGAGAAAGACGGAAAACCTCAAGAAGATGATGATAATGATAACGATTTGCTATCATTCCCGCTATGGTTTTTAATCCTTTTTGCTGTGTTGTGGGTGCTGTTCAGCGCTGCTGTTTTCAGTCTTGTTGAGCCGGATTTAGACTATGGTGAGTTTGAATTGAAGACTTTCATAAAGCAACAACTCCAGTGCTTATAAAGTTTTATGGAAAATTGTTTAGGTACCTCTCTCTACTTTACCTTGATCTCTTTTCTTACAATCGGCTTTGGTGATGTGCTTCCATCTGAGTACGAGTATTTGTTACTTGTTGGAATCTTTCTTCTAATCGGACTTGCCATTGTCTCAACGGTTCTTCAAATCATTCAGCAACAAATTGAAGCTCTAGCATCGGTAAATTAAAATATTGCAATAGATATATAAAGGCTTAGGGAATGAAAGACAACATCGATGAAGAATATACAAAAGCGTTGGCTGAAGCAAGTGAGGATGGAGAGATTCCACAGAAGCCAGTTGAGAGAACACCGATTGAGGGTGAAGAAGTGGATGGAGATGTAGAGAAGCAACCACGTGAGTTGAGCGCGCGATTAAAGTTGATCAATTGATCAGTACAATTGATCAATGATTATCAGTACAATTGATCAATTGTATTGATAATCTTTTAATCTTTAGCATCACCTGATCCTCGATCCTTGGATGTGGTGCTCTCAAAAATGCCACTTCGATCTCGAATCCTTTACAACATTATGCCCGAAAAAGAAAAGAAGCGATTAGCTGTAAGTACTTAAAAATCTTTCATATCTAAGTCAGTTCTCAAAATGGATTCATTTTAGAAGCACAGCGAGAACCGGATGAAGTACATGAATCGGGCTTGTCAAACTGATGAGGAGTTGTTGAGAGTAAGTGCATTATAGAATCAAGATTATGGATATTTAGAAATATGCTCTTGAAAAGTTCAAAGACGATTTCAAATCGGTGAATTATGTGGTTGTACAAGATTTCTCGGGTCAAGAAACCCCGTCAACTACCGTTTTTCACGGTGATGTCACGGCGCCTCCGCCAAAGGTTAGAAAGAAAACTGAAATAACAACTTCGAGAGTTTCTTGTACTTTTTAAAACCTAACCTTGGCTACAATATTCTTGAAAACTAACATATTTTAGAACATAATTTACTGTAGAACTTACCGTAGAACATAGATTTCAGAAAATAGACAAGCAATCTATTAAACTTAAGCTCTGGCTTTGGAAAGACTCACTCAAGAACGTAAAAATCTTTCTCAATAGCAATTAGCTTGAATTATGAATTATGTGGTTGTACAAGATTTCTCGGGTCAAGAAACCCCGTCAACTCCGCCAAAGGTTAGAAAGAAAACTGAAATAACAATTTCGAGAGTTTCTTGTACTTTTTAAAACCTAACCTTAGCTACTTTCAAACCCCAATCCTTAATCATCGTATTTCATTAGATTAAAGCTGTGTAAAGGCTTTTATGAAAAGAAGCAGTCATATAAACACTAAAAGCTTCCATTTCTGTGTATTGTTTTAGGAAATGAAGACAATTCTTGTGAAAATGTTACACTTTACTCTAATAATCTGACAAAATAGGTTAATCTTTAGCACACCCAACAACCCGCTCGACGAATGGACATCCACTTGCATCCACACAAAACCGATGACCAACCGACCTCATCGGGATCAAGAGGAACAAGTCAGGTGAGTTAAGAAATCTAGGAAGATCTAGTAAAATCTACTAGAAATCTAGTAAATCTAGTAAAACGTTTGTATTTCAGTCACATAGTGAACCAGAGACGGTAGTTGAAGTTCCAATCGAACATGTCACAGTACAAATGGGTCCACAAAGAGCCGAGAGGGTCTATGCGAAGACATCGGGAAGTGAAGAGGAGGTAACTTAAGCTTTGACATTATCTTAAGTACGTCTAGTAGTCTAGCTTTCAGTTTTATGGATTAATTTGTGAAACACTAGCAGTTTTCAGTAGGAATAAGGCTTTCAAATTGATATCCAATGCTTAAAACAGTTTATGATAACTTGACAGATTTCTTCAAGTGTCTCATTTCTAACAAATACTTGATTTCAGTACTTTAGACTTTAAAAAGCAATGATAGCAAGTTTTTGAGTACTTAAAGTAAGTAAGTAAGTGGTTAAAGTAAGTAAGTAAGTAAGTAGTTAAGGTAAGTAAGTAGTTAAGGTAAGTAAGTAGTTAAAGTAAGTAAGTAGTTAAAGTAATTTAGTAAAGTTAACTATTCAAATTCTTAAGTAGTTGGTTTTAATTTTCTGTTTGCATAGAGTTTTATCTAGAAATCTGATGAGTTGAACTCAAATTTTAAATCTCAAGTGAAATTTCGCGTTACTAGATCGTAGAATAGTTTTTATAGCTGTTGTTTTATCATTTCTTTTATTGACTTTCTTGACTAAATATTTTCATTTCTCTAGGAAGAAGAGGAGAGCATCGAATACACTCCAAAAAGGACAACCACTCTTATTTTGTCTGGCCGAAACGAGCCGAAAAACACCGATGTTTAGTCGAAAAGTTAGGCGATATTCAAATTTGATTTTAAAATCTAAATCCCAATTCTTTTCTTGGTGCAAAAGTGTTTGTAACTAAAAAAAAACTTGCCGGCTCAATCCCAGGTTTTTTACAATTGTTCTTGTTATTTTCCATTTCTGTCATTCGTTTTTTTTCTTTCCAAACTTTCCAAACAAATTGCTCAATTCTCTGTTTTCTCATTTTTTCTTTGAGTATAAACTTTATCCACCTGAATCACGAGTACAGATCAAATTCATTTGCAAAAACCCGGCGAGTTAAGTTAAATGGGAACATAAGAAATCAAAAATCGATGGGAAACCCGTGGAGAATCAGATTTTGAAAAAGAAATGGTTCTATATTAGATAACAAAGAGAAATAGGTGACTAATCAGATCGATGAAGGAAACCAGCACAGCTGGGAAATGTCGGAATGTCAAGGGAAATGGTACTTGGGATTTCGATTGAGATTTTCGGCGAATTTTGGCAAATCACAGCTATCCTCTGATAGAAAAATTTCGAATCTTTCTTCTTGAGATTTGGTTTTAAAAGCTTAACTGACTGGAATCTCAATATTCTTGAAAACTAACTGATTTTAGAACATAGATTTACTTTAGAACTTACTTTAGAACATAGATTTCAGAAAATGGACAAGCAATCTATTAAACCTAAGCTCTGGCTTTGAAAAGACTGACTCAAGAACGTAAAAATCTTTCTCAATAGCAAAGCTTAACTTAATTGACTGGAATAACAATATTCTTGAAAACTAACTTATTTTAGAACATAGATTTACTTTAGAACTTACTTTAGAGCATAGACTTACTGTAGAACTTACTTTAGAGCATAGATTTCAGAAAATAGACAAGGAATCTATTAAACTTAAGCTCTGGCATTGAAAAGACTCACTCAAGAACTTAAAAATCTTTCTCAATAGCAATTAGCTTGAAAACTTTGGCTTACATCAGTGCATAATTTTCTGATCTTACCTAGATAGCCTTGCCAAAACAATTTTCAAACTTTCATACCTTTAATCTTGCTATTGTTCAAGATTTACGCAAAAATTTCAAGCCTTAAATCAACTAAACTGCTAAATCTAAACATTAACAAGGTGTTCTGTTGGTTTAAAAGCCGCCTTCATCTCAATTATTCCAAGAATATCAAAGAATCAAGAATCCAAGAATATTCCCTTCACGATTCCCTTAAAATAAACACAGGCAATCGATAGATCGATTTAATACAATGAATCACAATTTAAAAATATTCTTGGGAAGCTTTATGACTAGACTTTCCAATTCAAATTGGGCACTGCTTGAGAGCGGCGATTCGTGGATGTGTTTTCTTCAAATCAACACAACTAAAATATTCATTTTTTATGATTTATCTTATTTCTAAAGTCTGATCCTTGCTTTTTAAAATCTTATTTCATTCTTAGAACTTGTTTTTACATTTAAATTTTCTTTAGAACAATGTTGAGAATTCTATTAGGTTGATGCATCTTTTGCATGTCTTTTTGTTCCTTTTCGTCTGCCGTTTCAAGCCAACAAATGCACGAATTAAACTACGGTTGATTTCATTAGAAAAACCAATTATTTTTCTGCAAAATAACATTAAAACGGGTTTAAAAATATTTAATGCCTGGATTTTCTTGAGAGTATGAAGTCGGGTAGTCAAAAAGGGCTAACTCGATGATGCGGTTTAGACACCTTAGCTAAAGAAAACCTATCTTCGTGTCAATAGATAAAAGATAGAGCAAAAAAAGTTTGATTTTTCGCCAAAATTTCAGAGAAATTCATTCAGCCAATTTTTCCGTAGAGTTTTTTATAGATTTTTACGAAAACTCTCGCTTTCACTCTCGAATTTGCTTGAAAGCGAACCGAAATTGATTTAAAAAGATGGAAATTAAACAAAAAAACACTTTTTTTATAGCGCAAACTATAGATTAATTGGTGAATTTGTTACTTTTTAACAGAAGTACGAAAAAAACGAAAAGACTTATGCATCAACCTAATATTTAGTCTACTTTTGTTATTTATTATGATCAAGACTCGATATTGCCCGATAAGACTTAAAGTGGATAGGTAAATCTCATGAATTTTCAAAGCTTTAGCCTACATTATTAAAATTCTAGAGTTTTTATATAAAATGTAAATTTCACTGTTTCTAAAGATCAACTCGAGATTTGCCTTTCGATCGACGGGGATTTCAAGGAAACGAATAACTATTTGACGATGGGTTTATAAATGTTTTGACCTGCATATTATAAAATTTACACCAATAACTTGAACAGTGAAAAAACCAACATTTGCGTAAAACCGCCGCCGACTCGTGGCTGAAAGATCGATTCCTCTAGGAGAGCCGGCGTGAGATCCGAGATTTTTACCCGTTGTCGTTTCAATACCTAGAAATTGTTGTGTTTAAAAGGATCAGATTCATCAATCAGTTAGCTGTCTGTCTATTCAACTACTGGTCTTACCAGTTCCCAGTACTGGAGACTGGTAAGACCAAGGCTAAAACCAAGGCTAAGACCAAGGCTAAGACCAAGGCTAAGACCAAGTCAAGCTAAGTAAGAGCTAAGTCTATCTCCTTAAAACTTAAATCACCTGTATATTTGATAAATCCTGGCAAATACTTTCACAAATCTCGTCAAGAGAAGAACGTCTGGAAAAGAATGGGTAAACTTGAGATAAAGCTTCATTTATTGTGGATTTTCTCAAAACTCACACTCTTTTATAAGCATTTCTCTTCTGAGAATCTTGCAGCTGAACAATTTCATGCTGTTCGTGGATTTTTGAGAGATTCGCTGGGACGGAAATAGATGAGCGAGTGAGACCGGTTGATTGAGATTGAGTATCGAGAGAAGTATCACACGACTTTTCGAAGGAACTTTCCTGGAACATTTTGAATAAAGTAGAAAAATAGGATTTGGGTCTCAATTCTGTCTTGAAGATTGATCTAGCTCTTGAACATTTTTTGGTGATCACTAACTTCATCTTCCATTTCCTCATCTTCCTTCTCGTAGACCGAACCGGGCTCTGCTGTAGCATATGAATCGCTAAATGGACTTTTGAAAACAGGTATTGACTTACTAGTGCCGATATCATTAAGTATTGTTAATCTAGCGTTAATGATAAGGATAATTTAGATATTGAATATTAAGATTAATAAAGATAATCTAGATATTAAAAATAAGTATAATCTAAAGACTGGGTGGCTAGGTGCTTAACTTGGTTAGACTTTGCTTAACGATCTTTCTTGCCAACCACAGAGCACTAGATTATTAACTGATTTTCTCTAGATTAGACTATCTCTAGATCTCTAGATCTCTAGATTAAATCCCTTCACTTATCTTGCTTTTACCTTGAAAAGCATCTCGATGCCACAAAGAGTGTCTCCTGGTCGACGGCTTTTGGTGGGCACATCATAATCATTGACAGATAGGACCAGGTTCTGAAATGGTCATTGAATGGTTTGAAAGGTAAAAGTTTCGAAAGTAAAGAAGAGTAAATCGATTGTGTTTTCCAAAAATAGTGATTCTAGAATGAAAAAAAGAAACGTGTATAAACAAGGAAAAGGCTGGGAAATGAAGGGAATTGTGTTTTCATAAAAACAACAACAATTACGAAATATGGAGAAAGATGGAAACGATGAGAGAAAGAGGAAATTTCAGGGCAAAGGAAAATGGAGATATGAGATGAGAGTCAAAGAAAATCGCAGAGATTCAAAGATCGAGAAATGTTTTTTTAACAAAGATTTGAAAGAGATGGGCAAAGGAAGTTTTGATAAGGAAAAGATCAAAAAGTCAAAGTTTTGTTTGGAAAAATATTGAGCAACTTTGATAATTGCGAAATGAGAGAAGAAGTTTTGGCAAAGTTTCAAGATCATTTTTGAAGAGAAAATTGATTTTCAATATTATTATTACTTCTAAATAGCTAACAAATAGTGTAAACGATTAAAAATCTCAAGATTTCAAGATTAAAAACTGAAAACGCATCCTTTTTAGTGTACTGAATTTGTTCTTTTAAAATGGGAAGTTTTTAATGTTTTGTAAAGTGCTCAATGTACACTAGAAAGAATGTGTTTCCAGTTTTAAACTAGTATTGAATTTTGAATAGTCTTCATTATTAAAGTATATGGTTGGATTGGATTGGATTGGATTGATTGGATTGGAAGAACCAAGTTGGATTGGTTATTCATTATTAAAGTATATGGTTGGATTGGATTGATTGGATTGGATTGATTGGATTGGATTGGATTGATTGGATTGGATTGATTGGATTGGATTGAATTGGATTGATTGGATTGGATTGATTGGATTGGATTGAATTGGATTGATTGGATTGGATTGATTGGATTGGATTGAATTGGATTGATTGGATTGGATTGATTGGATTGGAAGAACCAAGTTGGATTGGTTATTCATTATTAAAGTATTAGGTTGATGCAAAAGTCTTTTTCATTTTTTTCGTACTTCTGTTAAAAAAATAACAAAGTCATCAATTAACCTATGGTTTGCTCTAAATGAAAAGTGTTTATTGTTCAATTTCCCATCTTTTTAAGTCAACTTGGGTTCACTTTCAAGCAAATTCGAGAGTGAAAACGGGTTTTTCATAAAAATCTATAAAAACCTCTATAAAGAAATTGGCTGAATCAATTTCTCTGAAATTTTGGCGAAATATCAAACTTTTTTTTCTCTATCTTTTATTTATTAACATCAAGATTGGTTTCCTTAGCTAAAGCGTCTAAAATGCATCATCGAGCCGTCGCCTTTTTTGACTACCCGACTTCAGGCTCTCAAAAAAATCTAGACATAAGACATTTTAAACTCGTTTTAATGTCATTTTGCAGAAAAATAATTGGCCTTTCGAATGCAATAAACCGTTGTTCAATTGGTGCATTTGTTACTTTTTAACGGAAGTACGAAAAAAATGAAAAAGACTTTTGCATCAACCTAATATATGGTTGGATTGGATTGATTGGATTGGATTGATTGGATTGGATTGGATTGGATTGATTGGATTGGATTGATTGGATTGATTGGATTGATTGGATTGATTGGATTGATTGGATTGATTGGATTGGATTGATTGGATTGGATTGATTGGATTAGAAGAACCAAGTTGGATTGGTTATTCATTATTAAAGTATATGATTGGATTGGCTTTAGTGTTTCGTAAAGTGTTCAATGTACACGAGAAAGAATGTGTTTCCAGTTTTAAACTCAAAGTACATTTTGTTATTCAATCAATCCAAGCAATCAATCACAATCAAAACAAATCCTACTAAAACCTAAACTAAAGCCATAACAGAACTTCAAATTCTTAACTTAAACATAAATCTTGAAAGCCAATGATCGTTATTTTGTGGAGTGACGATGCTGGTCAATGAAAGGAAATAGTCGTTTTGATGGCTTCAGTTTATGTGCAAGACAACCCGTAGTTTAATTTCAACGGGCACGATTGGTTACATTGCTTTGATTGGGATAACTTCGAACCTGCGACCAACGTTGCTTAACTTGGCAGATCGAATGGCATGCTCAACGTGGCAAGAACATAAACAGAAACGTAAGAATTAGTGATTAGAAAGCTGCACAACAATCAATCAAAAATAGAGTCTGATTAGCTCAAGAATGGGATGAAATGTTTGGAAACTCGAAAACAATGTCTGCAAGTTTCAGCTAGAAAAACATCTAAACGAGTGCCAAAAGCGAATCACATGACTCTGCCTGCCGTTTTTTTCTTTTCAATTTCATCTCCTTTCCCAACCTTTTTCCTCTCTTTATCGCTCCTTTCATTGAAAGACCAGACAGATCAAAATTGGAGAAAAGAAGCGTGGAAAAATAGAAAAACGTAGCATTTGAGAGAATAATGAACTTAATCTATAAAACGAAAGACTTTTAATGAGAGATTGAAAAGTTAGAGTTAAAGATCTTTTTGACTTTTGATGACTCATCGGTGTTTTTATTGCTCAAGACTGGATTTGAGAAGGGTTTATCGATCAAAGTAGACACAAAATATGCACAAAAGTCTAAAAAAAGCAGTTGGATTTCGTAAATTGACTGACTTACATAAATAAGCTTTTTTTAAAGCCAAATTGTCACAAATATTCAAAGAAAATTTAGATCTAAATGATCAGTGAGAACTTATATCCATTCCAAGAAAGATCGAGAAGTATTTGAAGAAAAGAACAAACTTTTTTTTGATAAAACGAGGTGAGAATCGAATCATATGATGTGGTTGAGGAGAGAAATTTGGAAAGAAAGGAAAAAAAAGGAGATTCTCTAAAAATTTGGCGAAGAAAAGAAGGGAAACGGGGAAATCGATTAGAAAAAGAGATTTTCTTTGAAAAGATATGAATTTTTGATTCACTGATAGGTAATTTATATCAGAATACTTTAATTTGACAATTATTGAAAGCAAATAGAGTGTGAAAGATCAAACAACATCTGTTTCGCGATGGCGGTAAATTGCCAATGGAAAATGAGAGAGAAGATTTTGCTAAACAATGTTATTTTTGCACTGCAAATCCCAGTAAACAACGTTGTTTTCCGTAAACTTGGAAAGGAGCCAAAAATCTTTATTCTTTCCTAACAATTTTAGCAGGAAACAGAAAGCTGACGTCTGACAGAAAGGTAATAGATCAATAGATAGAAAAAAATATAGAATAGTAGATAGAAAAAATAGATAGATAGATAGATAGAAATTGATTGATTGATTGATAGAATAGCTAGAAATAGATAGAAAAAATAGAGAATAGTAGATAGAAAAAAATATAGAATAGTAGATAGAAAAAATAGATATATAGAAAAAATAGATACCGTATTTCCTCTAATAAACGCCCCCCCCCTTGACCAACTTTGGACGCTTCGTTCTCAGCTCCATTTGGAGATATATTAAACATAAAAATACCTCAAAATGGGGCTGAGAACGAAGCGTCCAAAGTTGGTCAAGGGGCGTTATTGAGAATACGGTAGGTAGATAGAAATCGATAGATAGATTGATAGAATAGCTAGAAATAGATAGAAAAAAGCTTTACACATTCAATACTTGAAAGCTTTAAATAATTCTTAGCAAATTTGTAAGCAAACCTTTGTTTAGTCTATAAAGATTCTAGATTTTAAAATTGAAATGACATTTTTCATTCTTATTCAGACTAAAAGGAAATCTTCTCCAAACAAGTACAAGTTCAAAAGAAAAACTAATTCAGAGATGACTCTAATCAGCTCAACAAAAAGATTCATATCCCCCTAGTGGCGTGAATGAAAAGAAAAAGAGAAATGTGGTGGGTGAATGAATGTTCGGTGGTCATCTGCGTTGGCGTTTCTCTCTCGATCTCTCACTTCTCTCATCTATTTCCCAGACTATTAGATTCACACGGAGTGAGTAATGTTTTGCGAATCTGTACTGGGAAATGAATAGAAAGTTACGTCATTAAATGGAAATCAAAAAGGAAATCAAAAAGGTTGAACTTTTGAACTAATGATCTTTGCACAAGTTTTGTATAAACTTGCAAAAGTATTACTTACCGTAAATACTGTAATAGTACCCCACCCCCTCGTACAGTCGCGTAGACGAAAAAGTTTTTTTAGTATTTCATTTTTTGCAAAGCGCCCGTACTTCCAAAAAGTGCGTCTTTGGTATCAAAAAATAGCTGAAATTCAGGGCTATTTTTTGATACCTAAGCGCACACTGTAGCATAAGCCAGTGTCGAGAAAAACTCGTTCAAAGCTAGACTGCGCAATACTGCGGACCGTCATTATGGGGGTGGGGTACTATTACAGTATTTACGGTATGATTAAATATTCAAAAATTTGATATGAATTTTTTGAATTTGTTTGTATCTTTGATTTAAATTCTTGATCGTGTTAAAAAAAGCTAGCTAAGGATCCTTTAATCCTTCAATACTTGTCTTCTTTTCATTTAAATTCTATCTTTCACAAAATTTTAGAGTTTAAAAGAACTAGAAGAGTTTAGTACAATATAAAGCTTTGATTCTTTTTCTTTGCTTTGATTTCTACAATATAAAGCTTTGATTCTTTTTCTTTTCTAAATTCAATGACTAATCTAATCTTTGAAATGAATACAGAAAGAAATATGACGTCATTGCGTAAACTGTTTCGAAAGTTTTGAAATAAAATCAAATTCTTAGATCAAGTAATCGCCAATTTCCGGTTTTATAGAAATTTTCCGAGAACAAATTCCACAAATTGCTTCATCAAAGAGATCGAAAAACTTTTCGAAAAGACTTTTAAAAAAAGAAATTTTGATAGAAAATTGAATCTTTATGAAAGTAAAGTTAAAAACTTTCTAAATTTTCTATTTCTTTTTTTTTCAAGAGTTCAATTTGACGTGTCTAATGATAACAAAAAATTTTGATGATTAATTTTTCGAAAATAATAAATTGCAACTTTAAAAACAGGTGTAAATTTTAGCTAAATGTCATTTCATTTGAACTTTTAATTAAAGTTTGTTGGTAAAAAAAATGGAAAAAGGTAAAAAAAATGAGACCAAGTAAATAGGAAATGTGAGCAGAGAAGGGGGAAAAAGAAGACAAAAAAATTGAAAAGACTTGGAAAATTCGAAAGCTTTTTGACGTCAACGAGAAGAAAAACACGAGTTTTAAGTAGATTTAATAATGAGGCTTTGAAAATAAAAAGAAAAGGTTTTCAAAACGAAAATCTGAGTCAGTTTTTAGTTGAAAGAAGGGTGAAATTGATTTCAAATTGTTCAATTGTTTAAAATTATCAATACTTGTTTAAAATCAACAAGAATTGAAACGTTTACTTCGAGAAAGTGATTTGCTGTTCTTTTCTTATCTTTTGCCTCCATTTTTCGCGAACAAGTCGAGTCAAGTCGCGTTTTGAAATTCAGGACCAATGTTGAACGTTCGAGAATGTGTCTGTAGTTATCGTACTTGAAAAAATTCTTTTATTTATTCTTTCTCTAAAAAAGCGTAGGTCCTGGCCGGGGTCGAACCGGCGACCTTGCCCGTGTGAAGGGCACGTGATAACCACTACACCACAGGACCGATGGAGGGACTGCCGAAAGAGGCCATAATGACTTTTTGCAAAAAGATCAAACTTTAAATCTTCATTTTGCAATATCTATTTTTAAGCCTTGTAGCTTTCCGATTAACTTGCAAAATAATTTATTCATCGCATATGTACAGAAGAAATGTTTGTAAAGATTGTTCACGCATCCATTTTCACCTTAAAGTCCGGGAATCGGAATTGGGAGTGTGTTGAGGATTGATGGAACCCTGAAATAGGATTAGAAATTGATTGAGTGGATATTTGAATACTGGAGGAGTGCAGGGAATGATCCGAAGAGAGAAAGGAGTGGATCGAGATTGAGAAGGTTCAAAAGAAGACAGACAATCGCTTGGACAGCGGCGAGGATTTGGTTTAAGACATCTTGTTTCACCTGAAATTCAAATATTGATAACTGTTTTAGAATCCAGTATACCAGAGTCCAGAGTGGGGAGACGATTGGAGTCACTTCATCCAAGACAACAGTCAGAACTTGGAGACAGAGATTGGCGTAGAGATTGGTCTGTCCAGTCAACAAGCCTGGAATGGACTGCGATGATTGTATTGTCAAGTATTTCTTACCAGAGAGCAGATATTCAGTGTTCACTTCCAATTCCAATCCACACGGACCTTCGGGAATGATGAGAATAGTTGGAAGAGTGAGATTTCCTTGAAGGATTTGAAGATGTTCAAGGGTATACTCAACAAAAGTGATTCCATTGACGGTTTGAATGGTTTTTGTCAGGATGTTGACATGGGAAACTGGAAAAATTGATGGGTAAAGATTGACTGAAAGAAACTTACTCCAATCAAGGATACAAACGAGGGCATCAAGATTTGGAATGACTGGGCAATCACAGACTCCATTCAAATTGGGAAGTGGAATGGGAAGAGATGGGACTGAGACTCCGCCAGAAGCTCCAGCTGAAGCTCCACCAGAGAATCCAAGCAATCCAGCCCACGATGGAGTGGCCAAGAGGGCAAGGAAGAGGGGGAGGTGGAGAGCGGACATCATGACCTGGGAAGTATCTTTATTATAAGAATTAGATCGTATCAAAGATTTTAAGATCTTTAGTTCTACAGTATCTTTAGTTAACATTGAGCTTCTACTTTGTTAAGTTTAAAAGTTGAACTCACTTGGTTTGTTGAGTTGAAAGACGAGGTTGTTGATACTTTACTCGATTTAAGCTTGCTTTATATACTGGACTCTATCCAGTGAATCTCTGAACATCGATCAGCTCAGAGACATCATGATTGACCAAAATAAGCTTTTCCTTTTTGACATTACAATAGAAACACCTGCATTTTGCATATTTCATGCAATCAATCGTATGTTTTGATCAAATAGAAGATCATCTAGTGACTGTTATTCAGAGTTTTGATTCAAGAATAGCGACTCCGGTTTTAGATTTTTGAGCTGTTCACAACAATAGTCTAAACCCTTTCCAAAAATATGCAAATTGAAAAGCATAAACGTCCAAAACAGCTGTATGCAAGGAGACAATGGAAGCGGGGAAACAGTTCACTCTGAAAGTTGATCACTCACTCTTGAAAGTGAGCAAAACATGATGTTTTTGTCGAAAATATTCAAATTTCAATCAAAAATTACGTTTCCTACGGTAAAAATAGTAAGGAATGGTTTGTTTTGTACAAGCACGCCCAATCACTGATCTCTTTAGCTGATCGATGTTCAGAGATTCACTGGATAATTTACTATATAAAGCAAGCTTAAATCGAGTAAAGTATCAACAACCTCGTCTTTCAACTCAACAAACCAAGTGAGTTCAACTTTTAAACTTAACAAAGTAGAAGCTCAATGTTAACTAAAGATACTGTAGAACTAAAGATCTTAAAATCTTTGATACGATCTAATTCTTATAATAAAGATACTTCCCAGGTCATGATGTCCGCTCTCCACCTCCCCCTCTTCCTTGCCCTCTTGGCCACTCCATCGTGGGCTGGATTGCTTGGATTCTCTGGTGGAGCTTCAGCTGGAGCTTCTGGCGGAGTCTCAGTCCCATCTCTTCCCATTCCACTTCCCAATTTGAATGGAGTCTGTGATTGCCCAGTCATTCCAAATCTTGATGCCCTCGTTTGTATCCTTGATTGGAGTAAGTTTCTTTCAGTCAATCTTTACCCATCAATTTTTCCAGTTTCCCATGTCAACATTCTGACAAAAACCATTCAAACCGTCAATGGAATCACTTTTGTTGAGTATACCCTTGAACATCTTCAAATCCTTCAAGGAAATCTCACTCTTCCAACTATTCTCATCATTCCCGAAGGTCCGTGTGGATTGGAATTGGAAGTGAACACTGAATATCTGCTCTCTGGTAAGAAATACTTGACAATACAATCATCGCAGTCCATTCCAGGCTTGTTGACTGGACAGACCAATCTCTACGCCAATCTCTGTCTCCAAGTTCTGACTGTTGTCTTGGATGAAGTGACTCCAATCGTCTCCCCACTCTGGACTCTGGTATACTGGATTCTAAAACAGTTATCAATATTTGAATTTCAGGTGAAACAAGGTGTCTTAAACCAAATCCTCGCCGCTGTCCAAGCGATTGTCTGTCTTCTTTTGAACCTTCTCAATCTCGATCCACTCCTTTCTCTCTTCGGATCACTCCCTGCACTCCTCCAGTATTCAAATATCCACTCAATCAATTTCTAATCCTATTTCAGGGTTCCATCAATCCTCAACACACTCCCAATTCCGATTCCCGGACTTTAAGGTGAAAATGGATGCGTGAACAATCTTTACAAACATTTCTTCTGTACATATGCGATGAATAAATTATTTAAATCTTCATAACTTGTAAAATGCAATAACTTTTTAAAAGTTTAATCATGATATTGTCTACGTAACGTTTTTTGGCCTGCCACATTTAAAAATTTTTTTAAACGGAAGCACTCAAACAAGGCGCTGTCGCCAAGTTGCGTACAGGAGAGAGCAAAAAAAATGATTTTCCCCAATCAGAGCTCAGCTCTGATTGGGGAAAAGGCTTATGACAGGGTAGTGTGATAAGAAAAGAGAGAAAGTCAATTCGACTTGTTGATCGCTTTTTTCTAGAAAAAAGACAAAGCCCTAAAACTCATAAAAACATAATGAGCGATTTGCGAGAGCGACGCTTTCATTTCACGAGTCTTTCCTCAAATTCCTCTTCTTCTCGTCGACTCCGAATGAGCGATTCGACCGAAGTTGATGAGGTGCGGTGAAACATAAATTTTCACTCTCTTTTTACACCTATCTTAATATGTAATAAAATGGGTAGATAAGAAAAGGTTCAAGTTTTTGGGTTTCATTATTATTCATCGATTTTTTTTGTTGATGGGACTTGATGTCAGTCGGCCTGTTGGGCCAAAGAAATCCTTTTTAGAGGTCAGAGATAATAATAGTACTCTTACTTAGTACATAAGTACTCTACTTAGTACATAGGTACTCTTACTTAGTACATAAATACTCTTATTTAGTACATAAGTACTCTTACCTAGTACATAAGTACTCTTACTTAGTACAGGTTGTTAGAGTCTAATTGTTAGTGTTTTCCCATCATTATATTAATCGAGAATCTTCTTTAAAATCTTCTCAATCTGTCAAATGAATCTTTTTCCTTATCAATAGGATCTTACCTAAGTCTTGGAAGTCTTGAAAGGTCTTTTGACTCACAACCGTAAATGCCTGCTAATATTTAAAAAAATATTGTTCAGTACGACGATTTCGATGTGAATTACGATTATACTAAACCAAGACTCTTTCCATCGGAACGAAAAGCGATCAATCGACCTTTATACTATTCTCTTGAAGATGATGTTGAGCCAAGTACAAGCCAAGAGGCAGAACAAATCACAATTGAAGGTAAAATTTAATCCAGACTTTAAACTAAAGCTTGGCCACCTTTAATCTTTAGCTCCAAACTTGACAAATGATGTTGGGAAAATGGATGATTTGGAGCGAGAGATTCAAAATATTTTCATTCATGTTCATGATGAAGAGGGACGATATTATACGGATCTTACTACATTTCATGGAATGGTACGTATTAGGTTGTTCGGAAATAAATGAGCGTTTTCAACTCGAAAATTTAAAATCCCAAAACTTGATCCAAACAAAACTTTAATAATCGAAATAAGAACCATTACAATTAACAATTTATGCCGGTAGCATAGAAGCCCGGGCTTCTGGAGGCGATAAAGTCGGCAAAGGCGTTTTTAGCATCGTCTTGAGTTTTGAAGCATTTCTCCCGGAGAAAGTTGTCGAGGTGCTTGAAAAAGTGGTAGTCGGTAGGCGAAAGGTCCGGCGAATATGGCGGGTGAGTTCGTGGCTCAGTTCGTTCAGCTTTTGCAGGGTCGATTGTGCGACGTGCGGACGAGCGTTGTCGTGGAGAAGAATTAGATCTTTTCTTTTGACCAATGCCGGGCACATTCGCCGCAATTTCTGATGCATTTCGTCGATTTGTTGGCAGTATTTCTTTGCCGTAATCGTTTCGCCCGGATTCGGAAAGCTGTGATGGATGAGACCAGCTGCGGGTCACCAAACAGTCACCAGAACCTTCTTTTTGCAAATTTGTATTTGGAAAGTGTTGTGGAGCCTCTTCGGCATCCAAGCACTGAGCGGAACGTCGCCGGTTGTCGTAGAGCATACTTCATTGAGAAAAATGTGCCCAAATATAAACAATACAAAATCCGGACAACCTAATATAAACTTTAGTTAAATCTTTCAAGAATTGAAAACTTGAATCAGCCTAACGTTTGACTAAAGAAAAGCTTTCAGAGACGAATTTTCGTCGCTCAAACATGGCCCTCTCGGCTATTTTGGTGTGCTGTTGTTGTGAATTGTTTAACGTTTTTTATGCTTTATGTAAGTTAATAAGTTGTTGCTGTTGTTAACTTTGAAGTTAACAATTTCGTTGATCATTTAAAGTTATTGTATTTTAGAGCGGTCGTACGATTAACGCTTATCATCAAAAACCGTCATTTATGATGAGAACAGCTCGTTCTTCAATCTCTCCATTTAACGATTTAAAGTTCAAATTTTGCAAGCAGAATATAAGGTACTCAATTAACAGTATTATTTACCGTTTATTGTAGATTAAATTGTTCTCAACTCGATCTCAACACCAAATACAAATGCGAAGAACTTGATGAATGTGTATTACTTTTTGATCTTTTATTAGGACACGATCATCCATTGAGACATGTGAAGAAAAGGATTCGAATCAATCATTTGACAACAGGTAAGAAAATCAGCACAATATTATTAACAAATCTTTAGGCTATGCAAAGCTTCCTATCGAGTTATCACTTTTCTATGGAACTCGGCTGAAATCGCGGATTTTTCTCTCATATTTTCGCCAGAATCGTCTCAGTATGCGCATGCGAAAAGTGCGCTGTGAGCTATTATCGGATTCTGTTTTGTAAAGAAATTTAATATTTAAGAACGAAAGGCTGATAACATTGAACTTTTAGAGAAAACTGCTGACTGCAGATGAGGGTGGGATGTGCAGCGAGGATTGGTCACTTTTGGATTTCCCAGTGGAATTCCTCCCAAAAGTTTCATATACTTTGGGAAATTGTGAACATCTGCGATATTCTTTATATTATTATGCACAAAAAGGATGCATTCCTCATGAAAGTCGGCATGTATTTGGAGGGAATTTCACTGAATGCCTTTTTGCAATTCAACCGACTCCAAAAGATATCAAGGAGATTCAAGGTGAGGAACTTGGTACTAGTTTGGTACTAGTTTGGTACTAATTTGGTACTAATTTGGTACTAATTTGGTACTAATTTGGTACTAATTTGGTACTAATTTGGTACTAATTTGGTACTAATTTGGTACTAATTTGGTACTAATTTGGTACTAATTTGTGTTCTTCTCAATTAGTACAGTTTCTAAAACATGTAAAGCTTCGAACAAGTAACTTTTCAATTCACTCATGCCTATTTATGGTTTATAAAAGATTTTGATCAAGCATAGCAGATTGATCAAACTTTTAACTCCAATAACTCCAGAAAATCACTATTATTCTAGAGATTAGACTTTAAAATCCCAATCTGTTGGATCTAAAAAACTCTAGCAGCTTTTTAGCAGCTTTTTCGCAGCGTACAGTATAGTAGCTGTACAGTTGTACACATTCAATTTCCAGGTTTCCGCTGTCGACCTCAATGTGAACGTGTTGACTTGAAAGTGAAACTTGAAAAGCCGTTTTCAAAGAAAGTCAAAGTCACCTCAATCTATGCAATTCTCGATCTAGAAATGGATACTTTAATAGAAGAAAGAGTTGTGACAAAAAAGATGGGAATGTTCGATGTGATGTGTGGGTGAGATGATTGAAATTCTGGAAAACATTTCTTTCAGCATTGATCGGCGGTGCCACTTCTCTGTTTCTTGGCTGTAGTTGTATCACTTTAATGGAAATGTTCATTTACTTATTCAAATCGACTACATCAGTAATCTCAAAAAAATCGCGGAAACGGGAACGATTTTTGAGATGAACAAAGGTGTGGTGGTTTAGCAAGAAAAACTCTATCAAAGCTTGACTTTAAATTAAAATTACTTGCTTTTAGCTGAATATCTTCAAATTTTGCTAGAAAGCAAAAGATATTCAGTGAAAATTAGTCAACTTAACAAGTTTACGTGTAAGTGTTGTGACATTACAAGCGTTTTTGTTGACGAATCTGGAGCTAGAGCAAACGAGACTAAATTTGGCACCAAAAAGCACTAAATTTGGTTGCTTACTTCCTTACTTCCTTCTCTTTCTTCTATCCCAAGAAGATACCGGATAGCTCAGTGGTTAGAGCATCTGTCTGGAAAGAAAAAAGGGTCGAGGGTTCAATCACCTCTCCGGAAATCTTTTTTTGCTATTTCTTACTTTACTTGATTGTTAGATTTTATTCAGGACTATTCGAGAATCCGTCGATCAACATCGCTCGTCGTCGAGCTTTCCAGAGTCCCTTAGTAGAGGAAGAGATTCAAAGTAAATCGAACACTCTCTACAGAAAGAAGATTTCAATTGTACCACTGAGGTAAGCCTGATTAGTTGAAAAATCTTCAAAAAACATCAAAAACCTCTTCTTTTCTTGGCTAAATTCTTTCGCAATTGTCTTTGAAAATCCCAAAACTCCAATATTCACGCATAAATCTATTGTCTTCTATTTGAGTTACCAGAATTTTAAAGTATAACTTGCTAATTAATTGATCTATTGGTGCTAATTACTGTACTTGAGTGTACTGTAGACTGTACTGTAGACTGGACTGTAGTGGACTGTGCTTGAGGACTAATAGCTAGTCAGAGAATTAGAGAATGAACCTGCCAAACTCGAAATCCACTTCTGACAATTCAAAATTGCTGAACAAAATGTGTCTGCCTATTTTAAAAGTAGCATTACTCATCGAGGAGAATTTAAAAACAAAAAAAAAACTGAAGCCAGTACTCTTATTGTGCTTTGAAGAGCATAATTGGGTTGTGGGTGGAAAAAAGGGAAAAAAGAGGAGTGGAAATCGAACGGCCAGCTAGCATTTGGGGGAAAGGAAGGGAAGAATGGATGAATGGTTGTTTGTCATGAAATTCCCTATTTTCAGAACGGTTTCAACAATCAAAATTTTTATTAGATTTTCCTTTTAATAGCTATTCATTTATATAGCTATTCATTTATATTATATTTATCTTGTTTCTTGCTAGATTTGATAGGCTAAAGTTTTCAGTTACATTGAAGCTTTATCATGTTGAAATCTGGTACTATACTTTTCCAATTTAATATACAAAAATAGATCCTGAATAGGAAAATAGATAAGAAAAGTCTAAGAATAGATACCGTAAATACTGTAATAGTACCCCACCCCCTCGTACAGTCGCGTAGTCGCAAAAGTTTTTTTCGTATTTTTTTAGTATTTCATTTTTTTCAAAGCACCCGTACTTTCAAAAAATGCGTCTTTGGTATCAAAAAATAGCTGAAATTCAGCGCTATTTTTTGATACCTAAGCGCGCATTGTAGCATAAACCAGTGTCGAGAAAAACTCGTTCAAAGCTAGACTACGCAATATTCCGCACCGTCATTATCTTTGATATCAAAAAATACCCCTGAATTTCAGCTATTTTTTGATACCTAAGCGCGCATTGTAGCATAAATCAGTGTCGAGAAAAACCCGTTCAAAGCTAGACTACACAACACTCCGCACCGTCATTATGGGAGTGGGGTACTATTACAGTATTTACGGTAGTTGTCTTTTGCTAAAGTTGAAAAGATAATTGAACAGGTTTACTATTACCGAGCTTTGAAGCGATTGTAAACTTACAACTAATATGCTGAAATGTTGAATGCCGAAAAACTTACAACTACTATGCCGAATTAGCGCCGTTTTCTATATTTTTATCCGACTTACTATAAGTATACGTTTATTCAACATAAATAATTTAACAAAAGCAAATACACAACTCCTAATACCCAGAGAAAAACCTTTATATTGGAAAGAGCGAAACTTTCTAGCGGCTGGGATCGAACCCGTGATCTCCCGATTCGTATACAAGACTTCTAGCAACTCAGCCATGACGACATTTAGATTGGGAGCTGTGTTAGCAGCTAAATCCTGTCTTTCTGGCTCATTCAATACAACTCAGTGTTGCTTAAATTGCTCTTAACTGCACCAAAGTAAAGCCAGAATTGAGTGCACCAGAAATCCCATGTTTCCATTTTTAGCACAAGGTTCAAACATTTGCATGCATTTCCAACATTTCCTTTTAACTCCTCCAATCGATTCCCCTTTTCCTCGATTTCCCCATCCTATCCTCTTCTTCTTTTATCGTCCACTCGATCGAATCGCCTCCTTTTTTACCTGACTCCCCTTTTTCACTCATTCAATCGCTTTTGTTGTTGATTTCACACATTTTCGCGCATGCATTTAAATCAATATAATACAATTCTTTTATATTTTTTCCAAAAAATTCTTTTCAGTCCAGTGCGAAGACTGTCGACATTCAGCTTCAACAAGTACTCAAGACATTCTATGCGAAAAGGTTTGTTCAATCACAAGATAAGTAGAGAATTTTGACTTTAAATTTTAAACCTTATATGGGAAAATAGAGGAAAATAGCATTGGTTTTAAAAAAATTTATAAACAAGAAGCTTGTAAAAAGTTTTTTTGAAATTCCAACACTTCCTGGAGTTCAGCCAATGAATTTGAATGAATTTTCAAATATTATTCTTAGCTAATGACAATTAAAATAAATAAATATTAAATGTCGAATAGTTTTTAATCGTTTACAATCATAAAATACAAATTCAAACATTTTAAAATTGATTAAGATCAAAATAAGAAAATTTTGTTGATTACAGTAATTCATTGGAGTCACTTTATTTTATCAAACCCATCAGATCAACGATTTCCAGCATCTCTTCACTGTAAAGTGTTTCATTTTGTATTAGGTTGGCAAGTTATAAACGATCGTTTTTGGGTAATGTGTTTTCTGAAAAAAAGGCTTATCCAATCAAAAAACGGTTTGCTTGATTCAAAAGCCCTATTCTTAATCTAAAATTTCAGAAAAATCCAATCTTCGGAAGGTTGATTTTCAAATTAGGCTCAAAATGCACTTTTAATGCTAATTTAATCCATTTTCGTTTGAATTTAAGCAAGATTAAACGGTTCGATCGATTGGATTATTCTGAAATTTTGCGAAACTATGTAATCGATGAAGCGTTTTATTTTTAAAAAGTATGCAATCACTCAAAAATATATTAGCTCATGAATGCTAGAAACCAGGATTTTGAACTCTTACATTAAAATGCCTGAAAAAGCCATTTTGTAGATTAAGGATAGGGCTTTTGAATCAAGCAACCCGTTTTTTGATTGGATAAGCCGTTTTTTCAGAAAACACATTACCTAAAAACGATCGTTTATAACTTGCCAACTTAATACATTCAAAAGAATTTTTGATCAATTCCTATTGAATTTACCATTATCTAGAGCTTTTCAGAAGATCGCTCGGACTCTCTCTCCTCCGTACAAACGCTACCTAATCCAAAAAGGTTTGTTAATGTAAAAAACTTTCCCTAAAACCAATAAAACCAATCGATTTTCTATTTCATACATATTCACATGTCTGTCCGATGAATTGCAAATCTGGTCAGAAAGGCAAAAATGAGTGCAAGTTGTAAACGGGCGGTCAAACCCCTTTTGTTACGCACTCCGAACAAACGACAAAGTCTCTCGAGTTCAAAAATATCCATCCCTATTAAATTCTAAAAGCTTTTTTGTTTCTGCTTTTTGAAAAGTTTTTTGATTTTCGAACTTAGATGCTAAAGTTGCGTTTGAATTGATGATAAGTACTTTATTAAACTGTATTAAACTGTATTAAACTGATGAAAAGTACTTTATTAAACTTACTAAACATCAAAAAAATTCTAACTCAAATCTAACTCTTTGTTTTTTTGATCATTCTGAAATTTTGTTAATGAAATTATTAACCTATAGACAAAATTCTAGAAGAATTTGGTAAAAGAAGCGAAGATGGACTTATTAGGTTGGTGAATTGAAAACTGCGGGACTTTGAACTAAAATTTATTCAACATAAAACCATGAATTCATTCGAAATAATTTCCATTATTATTGACGACTTCTGCCCATTTTAAAGGCAATTTGCGGATTCCTCTTTCGTATAGGATTTTGGTTTTGAATCAAAAAACTTTCAAGGCCAATTTTTGACTGCTTCTTCCGAATCGAAGTGTTCTCCCGCAAGCTCATTACTCATGGTCCGGAATAAATAGTAATCAAAAGGGGCGAGGTCCGGACCGTATGGGGAATGCGCCAAAAGTCCCCAAATAAGGCTATTTATTTTAGAGCTAGTCAGTTTTGCAACATGAGGGCGCGCGTTGTCGTAGAGGAGAACGATCTTTGCCTTGAAGACGCATTTTTTGAAAGTAATTGAAAACTGCGGGACTTTGAACTAAAATTTATTGAACATAAAACCATAAATTCATTCGAAATAATTTCCATTATTATTGACGACTTCTGCTCATTTTACAGGCAATTTGCGGAAAAGGGGCGAGGTCCGGACTGTATGGGGAATGCGCCAAAAGTTCCCAAACAAGGCTATTTATTGTAAGAAATGTAAGAAAAGATAGATAGATTATAGACAAATATTACATTACTATTGACGACTTCTGCTCATTTTACAGGCAATTTGCGGATTCCTCTTTCGTAGTAGGATTTTGGTTTGTGTGTGAGACAAGTGTGAGACTCAAAAATGGAGGATTGGATGTCCCAGATGTCCCAGTTTGAGCACTTTCTTCAAAAGAAACCCATTTTGGTGTCAATAGAAAAGTTGTAGAGAATCAAAAATTAGGCTTATAGCCAAATTTCCAAAAAGATACACTTAGTAGTTTCGCTTAAAATGCAAGTTTTGTGAAAATTCGTAAATTTGGCATTTCTTGAAAACCAGTTTTTGAATCGTTCTGTAAATTTGGATATAAGCTTGATTTTTGATTCTCTACAACTTTTCCATTGACACCAAAATGGGTTTCTTTGAAGAAAGTGCTCAAACTGTCACATATGACAATAGCCCGCAGTTTTCAATTCACCAACCCAATATTATAGGTTGAATCTAGAATTTTCACATGTCTAATTTTTATATAACAAGAATTTTACGGTATCTGAAAATTTAAATAATCATAAAGTTTCTAATAAATCAAAAGAAATTGATTTATTGTTTGAACAACAAATACTTTTGTGAAACTAAACCTTTCCATTCAGTCAGAAAGCTTTTTATCTATTTTGCACTTTCGTTGAACCAAAATTAGTCTCTGCTCCATTTATGGTCAATCAGTTTTTTTGCGTAAATTTCCCTCAACCTATTTTTTCTCTCATTCAATCTTATATTTCCTAGAGTCACTCAATTTCAGTTCGATTTTTCAGTGTTTACTTTCACAACACTTTGAGCAGAACCACTTCTTCTTTGTTAAACCAAAAAAAATTTAGATCTTCAAGACTGGAGGAGGCGTCAACAAGTCGTGAATGGACAACCGATTCGTCGTTTGAAAAGCGACGAGCTCCATCATTGAGACATCTCAAAGAAAAGTGGGATGAAAACAATAATAATTGAAATTGTCTTTTATTTTCAGCGTCACATTCAACAATCACTCATCGCACTCAATCGAGAAAGTTGTGAGAAAGTTGCCTGTCGAGAAGCGAATGGTAAAGACAAAGGGAAAGCAAAAACTGCTCAATTTAGAGTCTGGATACAAACGACGAGGGGAAATATCTGTGTCGTCAAACGGCAGTCGATATTCCTGATGAAGATTTGGCTGAGTATTTTGCGGACAACGGATTAGAATATCCGAAAGACAAATCGAGTGTTGGCGAGACGAGAATGAGCAAATTGCATGGTTGGTGTGATTTATGGTTGCTAAACCAATATAAGAGTCAAATTCTTTCATTGAAGATTAGTATAAGCGTCAAATCTTTCATTGAAGATCAATATTCAAAGGAAACCAAATTTTAAACTTTAGACTTTAAAATAGTAACTAATTTCAGCTAATCAAAGGATATTCTCTGAAGTTAGGTAAACTCTTAGCAGCAATTACTTGCGCATCAATTGCATGGTTGGTGTAAAATAAATCTTTACTATAAAATGTCAATGTCTACCAAAAATTATTTGAATCGATTGTTAATAAACTGAACTCAATAAGATAAATATTGTTTATTTATCAAGATCAAAACATTTCAGCTATGCCATCGGAGAGCGGCTCGACGCGTTCCTCAATCTCCCATCGCTCAATTCGCTCAACGAGAACTAGCTCAGAAGTTGCTGTAATCACTCTTGTACACGAGCCAGCTGGCACAAGAAAGCGACCTAGCAAGATCTATACAAGAAAGATGCCGATGGGTGACTTGTGATCAAGTTAATCATCAACAAATTATGCGGGATATGTACATAAAGTATTTATCAAAATCAAGTGTGTAATCATAGCACCCGTAAAGCTCAATCAAGTAAGAATTTCAAGGTAAACATAAAAGTTAACAAAATTGAGGTACTGAATGAGGATTTCTCCATAGTATATGTCATTAAGAAGCCATTTTTCGTTACCGTGGGGCTCCAGTAAACCTGAAATTTCAAATTTGGAAGATTTTTAAGTTCTTTTACCTGAAGTGCGTATCCATTTGCTTGGAAGGCCTGATTTTGAACGGGAGAAGTGCTAAAGTTTTGGATTTGATTCATAAGATTTGATTTGATTTTGAATTTGATCTATAAGACTTGATTTGATTTTGGATTTGATCCATAAGATATCGTAATTCTGTAAGATACCGTGCTTTCATAAGAGACTATAACTCCTTAAGATAACGTAAAACAACAACTAAGCCATAAGCTGCAAATTAAGCCTGATTTTAAGCCACCATTGACCCTTTAAATGTTTAAACTTTAAACTCACATATTCAGCGTGTGATAAACCGTCTCAAATTTCTTCTTTATCTTCTCAGTATTGGTGATGATGATAGAGCAATTCCCATTGCCTCCCGGATCAGCTCTAACAACATTCACCATGTATTTCGCGTCTGGATCCAAATAAGTGTCCTCTGAATAAGGAAATAGAGAAAGTTTTGAGACTTACACTAAGTTTGTAACTTACTGTAGAAAATTTGGAAGATTGGAATTGAATAGAAAGTGTTTCTCAAGCTGTTATCGTAGTTTCCTGGATACTCGGCACTCATCACGAATCCATTTGCTCCAAATTGGAAAGAAACCGACGAGAGATCTGTAAATACTCGGATTTAACACACCAAATATATTCCTAGCTCAATTTTGAGCTGATTTTGAGCTGATTTTGGCTTTGAATTACAATATCTATACCAACCATTGTTTGCAGCTTTGACATCAGCTGAGAAATCGCAATTCTCTTTGACAATCAGTGTTGCAGCGTTTGCGAGCACATCGGAGCGGATGAATTGCGCTGCGTTATCGCTACTAAAACAATGTTTTAAATCATCTAGACAATATTGAAATTAGCAAAATCGCTTACTTAAACTTGTACAACAACATTTTCTCTTTCATTTCATTTGACGGAATTCCATGTACATAAAGATTTGCCTCACAACCGTTTGCCTGAACAATTTCTTGAATTGCGTGAACAATTTCTTGATCAGTTACCAGTTGAACATTGCCTAGAGCCATTTCAAGAGAGAAATGATGGAAAAATGTGATGGCTTTTGTTTTCCCAGGTGTTTGAGATCGAGATTGAATTGGAGTTGTGCCAGAGTCGCCTACGGAGATCAACGTGTAATCGGTTAAGCCAAGTTGATCACGCTCGCTTTCAGCTGAAAATCTCAATTATACAAGCCTTAATTTGACTATTTCAGAGCTAAGAATTTAAATATTCTTATTTCAATTGTTCAAGTCTTACAAGAATAGCTGGTGAAAGTTGCCAAGAAGTAAGACGTCCTGGGATCAAAAGAAACATGAACGAAATCCTTGAAACTCGTCGGAGTCTTGATTAGATCGTAGATACTAAATATATTCTATATACTTTATCAGAAATCAGAAAAGTTCTACCTGATTCTTGTCGAATTGTCATTGAAATAGATATTGGATACAAAGGATGAGTTTAATGGTTGAATGTTTACTTGGATATAGCTTCCATTAGTCTCGATTACTTTCTCGATCTAGGTTTTGATTGAATCTACCCTAAAGTCTCGAGTATAAGTTCATCCGAGTATAAGTTCTGCCTTAATTTACATTCGCTTTAATTGCTTTGAATTTCTTTTTGTTGGATTTTTATACATTTTTATTGTTATATAAACTTTTATTATTGTTCTTGGAGCGCGGGATACTACAGGGTGACAGCCTATCACCATTGCTATTTTGTTATGTGCATGGATACATCCAGACGATAGTGTTGAAGAAGACGCTGGAAAGCATCTCTTTCGACCGTCGACGTGGACTTTGGCCGGATGAAGAGGCCAGGGAGGGATCCATAAGACTGAGCACCGGAGAGGAGCAGGGTGGACGCGCCGAGCCACGCCCGGAGCAACAAATAACAGCATAAAATTGCTATAACCCTCAATAAATTTACTTCTATTATTGTTCTTAAAAAGCAAAAAAGTTATGCTGCAGCGGGGTTCGAACCCTCGACACACCGCACCGGAGACAGCCGTCAATTTGCATGCGAAAACCAAACAGAACTTATACTCGCGACTTTAGGGTAGTTTTATGAAAAAAACTTACAAAGTTTGAGAAAGTTGAATCGAATACTAAAGGGTTTTTATCAACAACAAAATATTCAATAATTGGTCCTTGATAGTTAAAAGTCGCTAAAAATCCCGTCCGTCCAGTCCCACCGGGAACCCAATTTAGCTAAAATAAAGAAATGTATTCTAGAATTTCAATATAATTGTGTATTCTTTAAGCACAACTCTTTAAGCACAAGTTTTTGAAGTCTAACTCACCCAAATATCGTGCGCAGTGCCATTCAAATTCATTGTTTTCTCCCTGGAAATGACTTAAATTTACAATTATTAGCAAAAGTTTACTAAAAAATGATTTAAATTGCTTAATTCTAAACTAATTACGTTTTTATAGGCTCACACAGTAAAGTTCGATCCAGTGACAAGCTCGTTTTGTTCCAAAATCTCCACACCAAGATATCCACCGCTTCCCGGTGCACCTCTGACATCAATCGAGATTGGAAAAGGACTTCGACCAGTGGCTGGAAATGGTATTAATCATGAAACAAATAGACTTAAATAGATATTAATATTAATAATGAATTAGAAACCTTAGATACTAACCATGAAATGAGTTCTGAAATCCTTTCACAGACTCTTTCCTGCTGAAGTTAGTCCCCGGAAAGTCACAGCTGGCCACAAAGCCATGAGAATAACCTCCATCAATTTGGATTGCCCCTAAAATGTTGATTGTAGTAGAAACTCTATTCTTTTGTACAAGAACTCTATTTTCCTCCAAGTCTCACCTTCAACGTGTTTCCTCAGATCGAACGAAACACTGCAGTTTGCTGTCACC
This sequence comes from Mesorhabditis belari, assembly GCA_958450365.1. Classification (NCBI taxonomy): domain Eukaryota; kingdom Metazoa; phylum Nematoda; class Chromadorea; order Rhabditida; family Rhabditidae; genus Mesorhabditis; species Mesorhabditis belari. Next base: position 1,725,698 of record CAUEEP010000927.1, read on the forward strand.
AAAAATGTGTAATAGGCAGCACTGAGAGTCGGTGGTACAAATGTGGCCGCATTGTAAAAACTGAAAGTAAAGACATTTGAAAATCTAGACTAAATGGCGTCATGGCCGACTGGGTAGGAGCTCTGTATCTTAGTCGAGAGATCAAGTGTTCAATTCTAGCTAGATGATTAGTTCTTTTTTCCCAGGGAAACCCATATAGGTTTCCCTACATTTAGGGCTTAAAGTTGTGTTTTTGTATTATTTTTACCAAATTATTCGTGTAAATAAATGTATTTTTTCATCGAAACTTGCTAAACCTTAAAGTATAGAGGTACGCTAGAGATCCAGGGATCAATCCAGCGGGTCCACTTTGATAAAATCTCATTGAACAGGGTGAGTCGCTATTCTGAATGGCTTTTCTGATTTCAAATTCTCCTTTAACTTACAAGGAATTGAATGTTTTGCATATCAAAATTATAGCAACTGGCTTTCGAATATTGTTTGTTGATAATAGTGATCATTCTGTATGCATTTGGATCGGCTGAGATTGTGTAACTCGTCGAACTTTGTGCTGAACCATCAAATAAATGTAATGTGTAGTCATCGTAGCCAAGAGTCGCTGTTTGATCTGCTGAAATGAAATTTTTTTGGTTTTAGATTCTGAGGAATTTTTGAAACTATCAAAACTTTAAACAAAACAATTTCATACCTTTTGGACAAATTGCAAATGAAACATAGAAATCGTTAGAAGTCCCTTGATCCATAAAGAATTGAATTCCACCGGTCACTCGTAGCCCTTTTGGACCAGCATTTTGAACATCAATTTGTCTGAAATTGAGAATTTTTCACAACAAAATTACTACAAACGTGTAAGTCATGTTGTCGATTCCAAAAAAGTGAAACTTTGTGGTGTTAAAGTTTGAAAAAAGGGCATTCACTTGAAGTTGATAAGAAATATCGACTGAGATGATGACCATATCCTTTAAAATCTTGTTATTGAGGAAGTTTTGTCATTTCTGAATCTAAAAATACACTACTGGGCAATGAAATATCATACTTGAAAAAAGATCGTCACTTTCGCGCGTCTGTAACTCCCTTGTCTTTACCGTATTTCTAAATATTAATTTTACCATTGTGTAGCCCTTGAAAAGAGCTTTCAGAAATGGTACAACACTAATAGTTTAAACGCAAAGACAATGGAGTTATAGACGCGCGAAAGTGACGATCGTTTTTCAAATATCATATTTCATTGTCCAGTAGTGTCCGTATTGCAAAAACATTGCTGTGTGCCTCGGACAGCAATGTTTCTTGACTCGCGCTTCGGAGTTTGTGCGAATCCCTCAACAACACTTTTGCTCCATTTACAATGTGAGTGGTAAAGCTTTTATTCAACAAATTTATATATCTAAAAGCATATGAGATGATCCATCTCACCCCTTGATTAAACTCGGATCCATAAAAAATCAATGACGGATTCAACACATCCAATTGAAACAATTTCTGTGCTAAAGAATTGATGAAAATAGAATTTTATATACATTACCTTGTATAGATCCTACAAGTAAAAATAAAAGCGAAAACAAGGCAGACATTTACAATATTGGAGTTATCGAAGCTGGCAATTTACAAAGGTTTAAATAAGAACAGACAAGGTGACGAGAAAAGAAAGAAGCTTTTCTCTTATCGGTCCCTCTTTCAATGATGAGATTTCTGCAAAAGGTAAAGAGCAAAAAAAAAAGACGAAATTCGATGACACATCTGCTGACTTTTCTAAGTTTTATCATTCTAACCGGTCAGCGACGTAAATCTTTTCTTACAGCTTAGAAAAAAGTGTGGGCGGACGTCGAATATTCTAATATTCTTGATCTTCTTGAGTAGACAAGGCTTGCAAAAATGTCAAACATTTTCATCAATGTTGGACGAGTAACCGGTCAGCGACGTTGGGAAAGTTTTTAAATCTTATTTCAAAACGCATCAGATATTCCCGAAAGCTAAATATTCGGAGTGAAACTTTTTACAGATTTTGTAACCAGTACAAATCTCAGGAATTTGACAAAAACATAACAAGTAAAGTTTTTTGAGTAAAGTCATCTAGTCACTCTTCTTGACTCATACGCAATAAGAAATAGATCAATGTCCAAATCTTTTTTCTGTGAGCACCGGAGTAAAACCGGATCTACGATAGTATCGGGGGGACAATTTTGATTTTCAAAATCAGGGAGAAGGCTAAAATCAAGTTAAAAGCACCCTAAATACCAATTTTTTCTGTTGTGGTGATTGATGTCATTTTGAAGTTAATATCGTCGAGAATTGAGTTGAACGGATCTGCATCTAGGTCTAATGAAAGTCTGAAGGCCTTCAGCCAAATAACTTTTAAGCATTGTCTCGTGAGTGTTTATAATCCAGGTGTTTCTCAAGTCTGCGATAGGCCTATACATCGGGGATGATCCTTATTCCCGTTTCAATGAATTTCTCGATCTCTCCGATGAGTATAGTTAAGTTTCAAATTATTAAACATCAAGACTAACTGCTCCCGAGAGTTTTCAAACATAAAGAAACAGAATCTGATGTTAGTTTTTAGTTACAGTAACATATAGTGACCAGAATCAGGGCTTTTCTGAAACCTCTAGGTGCAAATTTTTGTTTACTGATATCCCTTTTGTCCCAGAAAGCAACGCATAACTTTGTAATATGTTAAAATTACTCAAAATAAAAAGAAAGTAGATCCTGGCCTTGCCCTAGCTATATTTATTGTATGTCCCATTGTTTATTGTTATCGTACAACATCGCAAAAATGGATACAAGAGTTTGTTGACTCTGCCATTGTTACAATCAAAAAAAGTAGGTCCTGGCCGGGATTGAACCGGCGGCCTTGCCCGTGTGAAGGGCACGTGATAACCACTACACCACAGGACCGACGGGCAAACGGAACACTTTGAACAAGAAGAGAACGAGGCAAAATCTTATGACTTTAAAAATAGTTTACCATTTTTTCACGATATTCCCAGTTCCAGAATGATTAAGTAATGTAGAGAGCTATGTGTTTTGCTTGTTTTAAGTTGACAATGAGATTGCAATACTTTATTCATCATATATTTACAGAAGAAAGATTCACAAGTTCTTGTTCGTTAGCTCTTCACATCACTTACAAGTATGCATTTTAGTTGATGTTTTGTTAGTTATAAACGTTATTATGTTATAAACGTTTAATGTTATAAATGTCAAATGTTATAAATTTTATTTCACTTGTTGTGAATAGTTTGCTGATTTGCGCTTTGCATAAATAGTTTGAAATCAAAGACTAATTTGAATTGAGCCATGTTCACAGAAGCCGATTCGTGCATCGTGCACGGCTAGCGAAAAAATTTCATTCGTAATCGGCTAGCCGTTAACGAATCATTCGTAAGCGGCTACGACATATAAATGGCGAATAAATCACTTTCCAAGTTCACTCTGACACTAGCACTAGGCCCAATAGATTATTGAATAATCTTGAAGCTTAAGTTCTCCTTGTTCATTTTTAATCTTTGATCATTTGTGGCCCTAAAGAGGGCCGTTGGGTTTGGGGTTTTTTGTTGATTGTTCAACAGCAACAGCTTATTCCTTGTCTCCGGCGGTCTTCTTTGGGAGAAGAACAGCTTGGATGTTCGGAAGAACTCCTCCTTGAGCGATAGTGACTCCTGACAACAATTTGTTCAGCTCCTCGTCGTTTCTGACGGCCAATTGGAGATGGCGGGGGTTGATTCTGGTCTTCTTGTTGTCACGAGCGGCATTACCGGCCAACTCCAACACCTCAGCAGCGAGGTATTCGAGAACGGCGGCAAGGTAGACTGGCGCTCCAGCTCCGACACGTTGAGCATAGTGGCCCTTGCGGAGGAGACGGTGAAGACGACCAACGGGGAATTGAAGTCCGGCACGAACCGAGCGGGATTTCGCCTTGCCTCCGGTCTTGGCTTTGCCTCCTTTACCACGTCCAGACATTGTTGAGAGAGTTGAAGAGAGATTGGCGACTGAGAACTGTCGATGGATTTTTGGGGGATGGCAGGGTTTATGAGGGTTTTGGAGTGAATGGGCGGGATCAAGATAAGAGAAAAGGGAAAGAGGGGAATTGTAGAGAGGATTGGGGTACCCCCAGGGTCAGCCTTCAGCATCATTCGTAACTCCGCCTCTCCACTCCATCTCTCATATAAGAGCCCCTCCAAACCCCAACCTTCATCTTGTGTTCGACAACCCAAGCCAACTCTCAACTTCAACATGCCACCAAAGCCGTCCGCCAAGGGAGCCAAGAAGGCCGCCAAGACCCAGAAGACCCCTCGTTCTGGAGACAAGAAGAGGAGAAAGTCAAGAAAGGAGTCCTACTCGGTCTACATCTACCGTGTGCTCAAGCAAGTCCACCCCGACACTGGTGTCTCCTCAAAGGCCATGTCAATCATGAACTCCTTCGTGAATGACGTCTTTGAGCGCATCGGTGCTGAGGCTTCTCGTCTCGCTCACTACAACAAACGGTCCACGATCTCATCCCGTGAAATCCAAACCGCTGTCCGTCTCATCTTGCCCGGAGAGCTCGCCAAGCATGCCGTCTCTGAGGGTACCAAGGCTGTCACCAAGTACACCTCATCCAAATAAATCTCCTAGAGATTTAGATGGAAACAAAACCCCCGACCCAACGGCCCTCTTTAGGGCCACAAATGAGTTTGAACTCAAAAGTATAAAAAGCAAATGAACAGAAAGATTCAAATTTCGAACTATATCTTTTAAGGAAAAATTTTAGATCAGATCAATATCTTTGTGTATGATTGTGTATCAATCTTTGTCTTTGTGTAACAATTTTTTTTGTTTGAAAGAATTCTTGGAACCAGTCCTATCCATCGCAATTCATCAAAGAAACTAATGTACAGTCAAACTTTACAATTTACCCTAACTTGCCCAGCTCACGCAAGCCCGGTCTACTCCAATCATCTTAGAGCACAGTTATTCAGTTGCCTCGACAATGAACAAGCTAACAAACGTTTCCGTTTTCTTGTAAAATTGATGGAAATCTCCAATCTATTAAATTTATCCTTTTCGGCATCCCAACCTCGCCCGAACTCTCATCGACTGATTCTCTCATTCTTCTCCAATCTCTTGGAACTTTGGCGCCAAAACGCCTGGAGTAATGCCAATGGTTTGGTTTTAAATCTCGGATCAATAAATTTGGGATCAACTCAGTTTATAATCGATAGTCAGATGCAGACAAGTGATACAAGTGTCCTTTCTAGAATAGGATAAGACTTGCTGCTAGTTTAGCACACTTTAGAATTGAAAAAGTACCCTGAAGGGGCAGAATGGGGCAGAATGAATGTTCATTGTCAGTCTTACCGGATGAATGTATTTATGCAATACTGAAACAGGGGTTGACTTCAGAACTGAAACTCTGATCATTGGGTAACTCCTCCAAGAAGCCGTCCAAGACGTGCCTTTCTTGTTTAGTTGATATAAACTTCAAGTCTTTCTTGCTCGAGTTTGATGCAGTTTGACTAATCTTCCAATACAAAAACAAATCTTTATCCAGATACATCAAAGCTTTTTGCAAAGAAATCTAATTTTTGTTTGGTTCATTTGTGGCCCTAAAGAGGGCCGTTGGGTTGGGGTTTTGTTTTGAGAATTGCTTCTCGTGATTTCTTATCCACCGAATCCGTACAAGGTACGTCCTTGACGCTTCAAGGCATAGACGACATCCATGGCGGTGACAGTCTTTCTCTTGGCGTGCTCACAATAGGTGACGGCATCACGGATCACATTCTCCAAGAACACCTTGAGAACTCCACGGGTTTCCTCGTAGATCAATCCAGAGATACGCTTCACACCACCACGACGGGCCAAACGGCGGATAGCCGGCTTGGTGATTCCTTGGATGTTATCGCGGAGAACTTTGCGATGACGCTTGGCGCCTCCTTTGCCGAGTCCTTTGCCTCCCTTTCCACGTCCAGACATTGTTCAGTTGCTCAGTGATGAGATGGGGATTGAGTGGATTGGAAGGGGTATTTATAGGTGAAAGTAATGGGACTTGAGGAAGGATGCCTGGGGTCGATATTTGGTTAAAGTAGGCACGCCTCCTAAGCAGTCCCTCTCACCAATTCTTTTCCCACCTAGCCTCAGGGACTATCTCTTCACCCGATCTCTCCTTGCCTCTCTCCCACTAAAAACCCCGCCCATCACCCCCAATCCCTTTATAAGACCCCCTCTTTCCCTCAGTAACCATCAGTGTATCGCATCTGAACCACAATGGCTCGCACCAAGCAAACCGCTCGCAAATCGACTGGAGGAAAGGCTCCCCGCAAACAATTGGCCACCAAGGCTGCCCGCAAATCGGCCCCAGCCACCGGAGGAGTCAAGAAGCCCCACCGTTACCGTCCGGGAACTGTGGCTCTTCGTGAGATCCGTCGTTACCAGAAGTCCACCGAGCTTCTCATCCGCAAGTTGCCCTTCCAGCGACTTGTCCGTGAGATCGCTCAAGACTTCAAGACCGATCTCCGCTTCCAATCGTCGGCTGTGATGGCTCTTCAAGAGTCTGCAGAGGCTTACCTCGTCGGTCTCTTCGAGGACACCAACCTCTGTGCCATCCACGCCAAGCGTGTCACCATCATGCCAAAGGACATCCAACTCGCCCGCCGCATCCGTGGAGAGCGTGCTTAAATGTTCGTAGCACTGAACCATTGAAAAACCCCAAACCCAACGGCCCTCTTTAGGGCCACAAATGAAATAAAATGAAATCACGAACCAAGGTTCTAAAAAGCTTGCAATGACATCATGACTCTAAAGAGTTTAAGAGCTCTATGCACAATACGTTTGTGCTAGACTTGTTAGATCTTTGATTAAATAAAGTCTAGCAATGTTTTAAACTAAAAGTTGAACAAGGGATACTGAACTTGTCTCTGCTATTATTTTACAATGTTAAGAGAAATTTGTCACAGACACCCAATTTGCCAAATTTCCATGTATGGTTTTAAGTTTCGAGCGTACATTCACAAGATCCATTCATACCATACCTACTTTGAATTTCAAATTTAGACAAATTATGCTTACTGATCCACATAGCCCTGGTGTTACTTTTACCTTTGGCTCTTTCTTTTGAGCCAATCACTCCTCCAGGCTATCCAAACCAAAGCCACTGGCATCACTCCAGGCGTTTTGGCGCCAAATTTCCCTCCAAAATGAGACCATTAGGGGAGAGAGTGATTCAATTAAAAGAGAATCAGGAGACGAGAGTTTTGGCCCAGTCAAGATGCCGAAAAGAATTAACTCAAGGTTTGTTGAAATTGAGAGCCGAAAGTTGTAAATTTTGCGGAACTCAATGTGCTGAATAGACTTTAATATACTAGTTTGTCACTTTTGACTCGTAAACTGTAAGAAACTGAAATGCAAACGTGAACTGAAAAACTTGATTTTACTCAATTTAGAACAAGTTAAGAGTGAAACATGCTTTGTATTGTGAAGGTGAACTCCAAACTCGACTTTAAGCGTGTCATTAGCAATTTTTGCAGATTAGATTCCATATTTTTATTTACTGTATAAGGCGTCTCTTTACTGTCTAAAAGCTAACCAAAAGGAACCATCGAGAACACAGTTAAAGTAGCAAGTTCTTGAGAGTAGTTTTAGTGATAAAACCATCTTTTGGCTCGAAATGCTTAATCAAGCAAGACATTTGCTTTCCTTTGCTTGGCGATCCTAGAACTTTGGTTTATTGCGAAAATAAGTCAAATTTCTATCCATTTTTACAAAAGTATCAATACTTTCTTGGAGGAAAACAATTGTAATTCAATATTTATAACGTCTTATTTCCTAGAGTTTCAAAATTTGAATCTTTCTGATCATTTGTGGCCCTAAGGAGGGCCGTTGGGTTGGGGATTTGTTTCCATCTAAATCTCTAGGAGATTTATTTGGATGAGGTGTACTTGGTGACAGCCTTGGTACCCTCAGAGACGGCATGCTTGGCGAGCTCTCCAGGCAAGATGAGACGAACAGCGGTCTGGATTTCACGGGATGAGATCGTTGACCGTTTGTTGTAGTGAGCCAAACGAGAAGCCTCAGCACCGATGCGCTCAAAGACGTCGTTCACGAACGAGTTCATGATTGACATGGCCTTTGAGGAGACACCAGTGTCGGGGTGGACTTGCTTGAGGACACGGTAGATGTAGACCGAGTAGGACTCCTTTCTCGACTTTCTTCTCTTCTTGTCTCCAGAACGCGGGGTCTTCTGGGTCTTGGCGGCCTTCTTGGCTCCCTTGGCGGATGGCTTTGGTGGCATGTTGAGGTTGAGAGTTGGCTTGGGTTGTCGAACACAAGATGAAGATTGGGGTTTGGAGGGGTTCTTTTATGAGGGACCGGGTGGAGGGGTGGGGTCTAAAATGATGCCAGGGTTGACCCTGGGGGTACCCCAATCCTCTCTACAATTTCCCTCTTTCCCTTTTCCCTTATCTTGATCCCGCCCATTCACTCCAAGACCTTCATAAACCCTTCAATTCCCCTTCAAATCTATCGACAGTTCTCAGTCGCCAATTCTCTTCAACTCTCTCAACAATGTCTGGACGTGGTAAAGGAGGCAAAGCCAAGACCGGAGGCAAGGCGAAATCCCGCTCGGTTCGTGCCGGACTTCAATTCCCCGTTGGTCGTCTTCACCGTCTCCTCCGCAAGGGCCACTATGCTCAACGTGTCGGAGCTGGAGCGCCAGTCTACCTTGCCGCCGTTCTCGAATACCTCGCTGCTGAGGTGTTGGAGTTGGCCGGTAATGCCGCTCGTGACAACAAGAAGACCAGAATCAACCCCCGCCATCTCCAATTGGCCGTCAGAAACGACGAGGAGTTGAACAAATTGTTGTCAGGAGTCACTATCGCTCAAGGAGGAGTTCTTCCGAACATCCAAGCTGTTCTTCTCCCAAAGAAGACCGCCGGAGACAAGGAATAAGCTGTTGCTGTTGAACAATCAACAAAAAACCCCAAACCCAACGGCCCTCTTTAGGGCCACAAAAGAAACCAAACTAATATGTCTTTCCAGTTAAACCTTTAAAAAATCTTTAGGGTCACAAATAAACAAGATAGAAAATCGAAATTGAACATGTTGCTGGCTACTTATCTGGCTGATTTGGTTAAATTTCTTGATAGATAAGTGCTTGTTTCAAAAGTGAGCTTTGATGGAAAATGTGCGTGGGCCAATGAGTATTAGAATCAAAAACGGTTTTTCATCTTTGATGATATCAGTTCATGCAACGCCAAGGATCAATCCATGCACATAAAATTCTCACAAAATATGATAATTTCGGAAATCATCACTTAGCAGCAAATTTACAGCCCGTTACTTTTGAGAGATCCTTTCATTTGGCTGATTTTTCTTTCTTTTGTAATCCTTCGAATAAATTTTATTGTTTCAATCTACTGATTAATTCAAATCACTTCAAATCATAAAGAGAATCACTCTTATCAAATAGTGTTTTATAAAACATCACTTGTGGCGAATAGCCACTAAAAAGTTACCTAGCTCGGACAGCCTCAAAATTGGAAAAGTATTGCGGAAATCCGCGCGCCTTCATTCTATTTCGCGCCCCAAATCATTTTTGTTTTGTAGCTTGTTAGCTGAATATCTTGTGTTAAGCCTATATAAGACAACTGTTGTTCATTTGATGCGTTTTTGGGGGTGGGACAAATGCGACCTTTTTTTTGCGCACCTGGACATTTGCGCACCTTTTTTTTGCTGGAAAAGGCCTTAGGCAAGGCCGTAGAGCTTCGAAAATATTTCCAGATAAAGGAATCGTATGCGTAGATTCCGAATTTCGACAAATCAGACCTCGCTGACACGTCAAATTTGGGCTATAAGGCAAAAACTCCGGAAAAGCGTGAAGTTGCGTGGTCGCATTTGTCTCACCCCCGCGTTTTTTTACTTTTTTCTGCTTTCCTTTCATCGTGTGAAAGTTGTGTCCTAATTAGGACGAAATTGTTTCTGTTTTTATCGTCGCTTTTAATTCAATTGTCAATTTTTGTGTGAAAATTCTTCAAGTGAGAGCCCAAAAATTCCGAGTCAGTCGGCTATTGAATAAAGTGTCTTAGTTCAAGTGAGATCAGATATCTCGAAACAAGAAATAACGTGTCTTGAGTGAAGAGTACCAAGCAAAAAAAAGATTTCTTTACATCACTCATATAAATCTCCGAATTGCAAGTGAAACTCCGACCATTAGCATAATGATTTATGTTCAAATTTGCATTATAAAAATAGTTATCTTAGATAAAGCCAACGTTTTCTTTTTGATTTCAATTTTTATGTTAAGCTAGTCTTTTGGGCTAGAGCTACAGTAGTCCGGAAGAAAGCTACAGTGGTCCGGAAGAAAGCTACAATAGTCCGGAAGAAAGCTACAGTGGTCCGGAAGAAAGCTACAATAGTCCGGAAGAAAGCTACAGTGGTCCGGAAGAAAGCTACAATAGTCCGGAAGAAAGCTACAATAGCTGTTAGCTTTCCTTTGTTAGCTGAATGTCTTTAATTTAAAAACCAAAGATTGATCAGCAACGGGTTAAGGAGTGAGTGAAAAATTGGAACAAATATTATTATTTGGCATTGACACATTGGCGACGATACGGCCCACCCGTGGGCCGTACGTGGATTTAGCACTTTTTTTGAGGCCGATTGGGCTGGAAATTTTCAATCAGGGTTTTCGAGGATGAGGAATTCGAATCCGTTATTAGTTTTTGAAGAAAACTGCTTTATTTTTGATTATTTCATTCGGTTTAATTACCCAAGTGCACCGCACACATCCAGAGCCGTGTGCCAGAAAGTACACGATTACAAAAACGTGGAAATTTTCGTGTTTACGTAATCACGCGGCTTCCGAAGGCAAATTATCCGGAGCAGGCCATGACCTGGCCTGGTTTTGCTTCAGAATTGATCTATGAAATAACCTTGGTCCTCCAAGAGACAAGTCAAAAACAGGATTGCTAAAAAGCCATTTTAAACATTTCTCAATTTATTAAGCAAGTCTAAATTCAGCTACTCGAATCCCGGCTATCAACGCTTGTACAATTAAGCCGATTGAAGAAAATAGAATCTTTATTTTACATTCAAACATCTTCTCACCATGTACTTTCACTCGTTTTTCTTCGATCGAAACGCCCATCTCTTTATGTGCAATGTTTTTAAATCTTCTTTTTTATGTTTTAGAGAATTAAAATATTTTATTGATCCTAAGATTTTTGAAGAAAAAATTGCCTTTATCAAGCCGTTGGCATGACTCCAGGCGTTTGGACGCCAAATTTCTCTCCAAAAGGGTCATCGTATGAAAGAGAGTGAGAGAATTGAGTGATTAGAATCTGACTCATGTTTGGATGCGAAAATGAATTCTTAAAACAATTTTTAAAAGTAACAAATGTAATCAAAGGGTAAAGTTGTGCAAATATTTACTGATGCAAAGCTACAGAGGACTAAGACCAACCCAATTCATAAAAAAAATTGTTTAAAGTCTTCACTGCTTCTATATACCTAAATTTAACTTGAAAATCATTTGTGGCCCTAAAGAGGGCCGTTGGGTTGGGGTTTTGTTTTGAGAATTGCTTCTCGTGATTTCTTATCCACCGAATCCGTACAAGGTACGTCCTTGACGCTTCAAGGCATAGACGACATCCATGGCGGTCACAGTCTTTCTCTTGGCGTGCTCACAATAGGTGACGGCATCACGGATCACATTCTCCAAGAATACCTTGAGAACTCCACGAGTCTCCTCGTAGATCAATCCAGAGATACGCTTCACACCACCACGACGGGCCAAACGGCGGATAGCCGGCTTGGTGATTCCTTGGATGTTATCGCGGAGAACTTTGCGATGACGCTTGGCGCCTCCTTTGCCGAGTCCTTTGCCTCCCTTTCCACGTCCAGACATTGTTCAGTTGCTCAGTGATGAGATGGGGATTGAGTGGATTGGAAGGGGTATTTATAGGTGAAAGTAATGGGACTTGATGAGGGATGCCTGGGGTCGATATTTGGTTAAAGTAGGCACGCCCCCTCCTCCCAAGCAGTCCCTCTCACCAATTCTTTTCCCACCTAGCCTCAGGGACTATCTCTTCACCCGATCTCTCCTTGCCTCTCTCCCACTAAAAACCCCGCCCATCACCCCCAATCCCTTTATAAGACCCCCTCTTTCCCTCAGTAACCATCAGTGTATCGCACCTGAACCACAATGGCTCGCACCAAGCAAACCGCTCGCAAATCGACTGGAGGAAAGGCTCCCCGCAAACAGTTGGCCACCAAGGCTGCCCGCAAATCGGCCCCAGCCACCGGAGGAGTCAAGAAGCCCCATCGTTACCGTCCGGGAACTGTGGCTCTTCGTGAGATCCGTCGTTACCAGAAGTCCACCGAGCTTCTCATCCGCAAGTTGCCCTTCCAGCGACTTGTCCGTGAAATCGCTCAAGACTTCAAGACCGATCTCCGCTTCCAATCGTCGGCTGTGATGGCTCTTCAAGAGTCTGCAGAGGCTTACCTCGTCGGTCTCTTCGAGGACACCAACCTCTGTGCCATCCACGCCAAGCGTGTCACCATCATGCCAAAGGACATCCAACTCGCCCGCCGCATCCGTGGAGAGCGTGCTTAAATGTTCGCAGCACTGAACCATTGAAAAACCCCAAACCCAACGGCCCTCTTTAGGGCCACAAATGAAAGAATTTTAAAATCAAATCATGACCAAGACTCGAACTATAAAGAGTTCGCCCAAATCTATATTCTGAAATTCAAAGTTTTACAGGAAACTCTAAATGCACTTCGGAGCGAACTCCGAAGCGAAAAGTGTTGGGAATAGTTATTTTTTCTAATAGATTCCCAAAAGGAAGATCCCTAGTTATTTTCAAATAGCACTAACTCTTTTGGTTGAATATCTTGTGTTTAAGCCAACGTCAATCGTAGTGTAGTGTAGTCGTTCACTTTTCACTTCGCAATTCATTTTTTTTTGTTTTGACCTCTCGTTTCGTGATTAGATAAATTGTGCATCTAACACAATAGTTTAAAAATACACACCTTTAAAGTCTTTAAAAACACACAAGACTACGACACTCCGTGTAATTCGTTTACAATTTTAAGAAAAACTGGCTTGAAAACACAGACTGATTTAAGAAGAACCGTTTAATCATTTACTCACTAACAGCAATTACCCAATACAACTTTAAATTCTTAGCTGCTGCATCACTTTACATAGATACTTTTCAAAATTTCCATTCATCTTTTATAAGAGAAGTGTCTTTTTAAGAACTCCAGTTTATAGTTTTAAGTGAATATTTCCAAGAAATAAGTTCATTTTCTAATTCTTTTCATTTAAATCCAAACCATTCGAATCACTTGAGTCGTTTCATAACCCAATCGCTTCTCTAGGCTATACAGATCCTGTCATCATTGATTCGCATTGCCTCTAGGCACCCTTGATTAATTTTCTTGATCTAATCCCATTTGTTTACAAGCCATTGGCATTACTCCAGGTGTTGCGGCGCCAAATTTCCCTCCAAAACGGGGTCATTGAGAAAGAGAAAGTGAATGAATGAGAGAATTAGTCGACGAGTGTTTGAACCCGGTCAGGATCCTGCGAAGGAGTTGATCAAAATGTATTAAAATCAAAAACCAAATCGTAAATTTAAGTTTGTAACCTCGAGTTGTCGAAACATGTTATGTGAACTGGATTTCGAACCAGAAGCAAAATAAAATTTTTCTAAAAGTTCAAAATCGAATCAGGAGAATTTACGTGTAAATTTATCTAAATGAATAAACTTCGCTTGAAGGAGAACATCGATTCATGGCAAAAGCCCAAGTATTGATACGGTAAATTTATGTTGAAGGCCTATTTTTCTGTTTTGAGGCATTCTACAGAATCTAGAGAGTCTAACAATTCAAACAATTACAATTTTATCCAAAGTACTCACATTGTTTGTACTGAAGACTTGAAATAATCTAAATTCACTATTCACTATTGCTTTTTATACTTTTGAGTTCAAATTCATTTGTGGCCCTAAAGAGGGCCGTTGGGTTGGGGTTTTGTTTCCATCTAAATCTCTAGGAGATTTATTTGGATGAGGTGTACTTGGTGACAGCCTTGGTACCCTCAGAGACGGCATGCTTGGCGAGCTCTCCGGGCAAGATGAGACGCACAGCGGTTTGGATTTCACGGGATGAGATCGTGGACCGTTTGTTGTAGTGAGCGAGACGAGAAGCCTCAGCACCGATGCGCTCAAAGACGTCATTCACGAACGAGTTCATGATTGACATGGCCTTTGAGGAGACACCAGTGTCGGGGTGGACTTGCTTGAGGACACGGTAGATGTAGACCGAGTAGGACTCCTTTCTCGACTTTCTTCTCTTCTTGTCTCCAGAACGCGGGGTCTTCTGGGTCTTGGCGGCCTTCTTGGCTCCCTTGGCGGATGGCTTTGGTGGCATGTTGAGGTTGAGAGTTGGCTTGGGTTGTCGAACACAAGATGAAGATTGGGGTTTGGAGGGGTTCTTTTATGAGGGACCGGGTGGAGGGGTGGGGTCTAAAATGATGCCAGGGTTGACCCTGGGGGTACCCCAATCCTCTCTACAATTTCCCTCTTTCCCTTTTCCCTTATCTTGATCCCGCCCATTCACTCCAAGACCTTCATAAACCCTTCAATTCCCCTTCAAATCTATCGACAGTTCTCAGTCGCCAATTCTCTTCAACTCTCTCAACAATGTCTGGACGTGGTAAAGGAGGCAAAGCCAAGACCGGAGGCAAGGCGAAATCCCGCTCGGTTCGTGCCGGACTTCAATTCCCCGTTGGTCGTCTTCACCGTCTCCTCCGCAAGGGCCACTATGCTCAACGTGTCGGAGCTGGAGCGCCAGTCTACCTTGCCGCCGTTCTCGAATACCTCGCTGCTGAGGTGTTGGAGTTGGCCGGTAATGCCGCTCGTGACAACAAGAAGACCAGAATCAACCCCCGCCATCTCCAATTGGCCGTCAGAAACGACGAGGAGTTGAACAAATTGTTGTCAGGAGTCACTATCGCTCAAGGAGGAGTTCTTCCGAACATCCAAGCCGTTCTTCTCCCAAAGAAGACCGCCGGAGACAAGGAATAAGCTGTTGCTGTTGAACAATCAACAAAAAACCCCAAACCCAACGGCCCTCTTTAGGGCCACAAATGATCAAAGATTAAAAATGAACAAGGAGAACTTAAGCTTGAAGATTATTCAATAATCTATTGGGCTTAGTGCTAGTTTCAGAGTGAACTTAGAAAATAATTTATTTGCCATTTATACGCAGAAGAATTTTTGTAAGCTGTAGTTCAATTTTGTTCTGTTTTGCTGTTTTGAAAATTTTGTACCTTGGCCGATTCTTGCCTAGCCCGATCTGATTTGACTTGCAGGCTCCACTAGAGCTCAGCTGGAACACTTTAAGTCTCTAGTATTATTTGGCAAAACTTATTACTTGACGATCATATCCTTTGAGCTATCCTTTTCGGTATCCTACCCAGGCTCAAACTCTCGTCTTTCAATTCTCTCGTCACTCACCCATTTTTGAGGAAAATTTGACCCCAAAATGCCTGGGGTAATGCCAAAGGAGGCAATTATGAATGGAGGTGGTCTTAGCGACTCTTTAGGCCAACTGTTGGAGCATTGGGGTCCCACAGGCAATCCGGATCAATTGTAATACTGAAAACTTTAAAATGATCTCTTCTAACTTGAAGAAGCACAAGTGTCGGAGCAAAAATTTTATCGTGTTAACAAAAAAAGAGATAACAAGAAAGAGATCAATAGAAATAGAATACTTTTAGAATTGGATGATTTTGTGGTGATGGATTGGCTTTGGCTGGGCTGATTGTACCTGATGAAGCTGACGAAGTGAGCGTTGTCAAAGACGAAGTGCTCAAGGATGATGAAGTTGATGAAGTGGGTGCAGTGGCAGTGCTCAAGGATGTTGTCTAAGATGTCGTTGTTGTCACAGTCAGTGATGAAATTGTTGATCCAAGTGAAATAGTTGACCCAGAAGAGGTGGCAGTAACACTAGGAATTTATAACAATATAAGAATTTGTGGAAGCTGAATCGTTCTTGAGCAACTCAAAGCATTGAGCAACTCTATTTGAGTAGCCAAGCAAAACAAACACCAGGTAAAGCAAAGGAGATCACATAATGATAAGCTTTAAATAAAATTTTATCCAGTAAAGCTCAAGGACAAGCAAAATTGCTACCAGAAAAGCTGAGAAACCTTTGAAAAGCCCGGACTTTGTCACATCGAGGACTGCGTAGAGCATCAGGAAACCATGCCGAGTCAAAAATCTCGGAGTTAAGTCGAAAGTTAAGACCTTTTATTAAAATAATCTCAATATTATAATATCAGATCTTTTTCAATATGTTTTGCAGTCAAATACTGCACTCAAAACAACAAAACCTATCCCAAGCCTCAAAGCTGGAGTCACTGAAGGAAATCGCTTTATTGAGGACGGTAGATGTGCTAAAATTGTAACATATTTATTCACTAATTTCTCAAAAAAGTTGGTAACACAGTCTTTCTTCGCTCACTCTATTCTTGCTTGTTCTTGTAGCAGAACCAAATAAGGAACTCACTGCATCAGATGAGATCAATAAGGAACCCACTGCATCAGATTGAAACATCAGTGCATCAGATTGAGTATGTTTGTAGTAAGTACATTTTGAATAACCTATTATGCTCCCACTTGCAAACTCTGAACTAGCTGTATCGTTTCCGAGCATTGAACACCCGGACATTTACCCCTCATCCTGAACGCTAAAGTTGTTGATAAAGTTAACAAGTTAACAATTGTATTGAATTGTAGTCTTATTATGCCGTCCAGAAAGTCTTTTCGTTCCTTTTCGTACTTCCGTTGAAAAATAGCAAATTCACTAATTAATCTATGGTTTGCCCTAAGTAAAATTGTTGTTCAATTTCCAATCTTTTGAAGTCAATTTCGACTCACTTTCAAACAAATTCGAGAGTGAAAATGTGTTTTTTCGTAAAAATCTATAAAAATTTCTGCTAAGAAGAATCAATTTCTCTGGAAATTTTCCGAAACCTAGGGAATTTTGGATCTAGCAACTTCCAGTTTTCTTCATATCTATTCAATTGCAATCAACCTTGAAAACATTGATTTTAACGACTACACAAGACTTTACAAAACTTTTAGCTTATAAGTAGAGTTAAGAGAGTAGAGTTAATAGATATGAAGTCTAAGAAAACAATAAAAAGACAATGTTTTCAGTGACTAACTGTAAGACTTTTATCATAAATACTCAAATTTATCAGAACTCAAGAGTGGCAAGATAGAGCTGAATACGGTGAGCGTGTAGCTGACCACAGGATTGTGAATCAAATTAGGATTATAAAGTTTCAGGTCTTTGACTCTTGGATACCCTGTGCACTATCTGATCATCTCTGGCAAAATCCTGTTACACTGATTCATTCGCATATACAGGAAACTTTATTGTTTCTTTGCTTTCATAATAACTCCATTTCATGATTTGATTTTAAAATTCTTTCATTTGTGGCCCTAAAGAGGGCCGTTGGGTTTGGGGTTTTTCAATGGTTCAGTGCTGCGAACATTTAAGCACGCTCTCCACGGATGCGGCGGGCGAGTTGGATGTCCTTTGGCATGATGGTGACACGCTTGGCGTGGATGGCACAGAGGTTGGTGTCCTCGAAGAGACCGACGAGGTAAGCCTCTGCAGACTCTTGAAGAGCCATCACAGCCGACGATTGGAAGCGGAGATCGGTCTTGAAGTCTTGAGCGATCTCACGGACAAGTCGCTGGAAGGGCAACTTGCGGATGAGAAGCTCGGTGGACTTCTGGTACCGACGGATCTCACGAAGAGCCACAGTTCCCGGACGGTAACGGTGGGGCTTCTTGACTCCTCCGGTGGCTGGGGCCGATTTGCGGGCAGCCTTGGTGGCCAATTGTTTGCGGGGAGCCTTTCCTCCAGTCGATTTGCGAGCGGTTTGCTTGGTGCGAGCCATTTTCGAGTCAGATGCGATGCACTGATGGTTTTGAGAGGGACGGAGGAGTTCTTATAAGGGATTGGGGGGTGGGGCGGGGCAAGGAAAACGAGTAGAATTGGAGCCAGAAACTGCCTTGTGAAGTGGCTGGGCGGGGTTTCTTTACCCTACTTTATACCTCCCTTCTCTTCCCCGGCATCCCTCCTCAAGTCCCATCCCTTTCGCCTATAAATACCCCATCCAATCCACTCATTTCCCATCTCATCACTGAGCAACTGAACAATGTCTGGACGTGGAAAGGGAGGCAAAGGACTCGGCAAAGGAGGCGCCAAGCGTCATCGCAAAGTTCTCCGCGACAACATCCAAGGAATCACCAAGCCGGCTATCCGCCGTTTGGCCCGTCGTGGTGGTGTGAAGCGTATCTCTGGATTGATCTACGAGGAAACCCGTGGAGTTCTCAAGGTGTTCTTGGAGAATGTGATCCGTGATGCCGTCACCTATTGTGAGCACGCCAAGAGAAAGACTGTCACCGCCATGGATGTCGTCTATGCCTTGAAGCGTCAAGGACGTACCTTGTACGGATTCGGTGGATAAGAAATCACGAGAAGCAATTCTCAAAACAAAACCCAACCCAACGGCCCTCTTTAGGGCCACAAATGAACCAAACAAAAATTAGATTTCTTTGCAGAAAGCTTTGATGAATCACGATAAAGATTTTTTTCGAGTTGAAAGTTAATCAAACTGCATCAAACTCGAGCAAGAAAGACTTGAAGTTTATATCAACTAAACAAGAAAGGTACGTCTTGGACGGCTTCTTGGAGGAGTTACCCAATGAGCAGAGTTTCAGTTCTGAAGTCAACCCCTGTTTCAGTATTGCATAAATACATTCATCCGGTAAGACTGACAATGAACATTCATTCTGCCTCTGAAATACGGTATTCTGGGTACTTGTTCCAATTCTAAAGTGTGCTAAGCTAGGAGCAAGTATTGTATTCAGACTAACCAGGTAAGTACAGTTTGTTTCATTTTATTATATCAGATTTCACGAGCAATCAACCAGCTTCTGAGATTGAGCCCTTTTCACTTAATTCAGAAACACTTATCCATTGCCTACGGTACTCTTGTTTTCAAATTATCGATTCACATCGCTCAAAGCTTCTCCATTTTTAACCTAGATGTTCCTTTTGTACATTCAACAAGTCATTGGCATCACTCCAGGCATTTTGGCGCCCAATTTCCCTTCCAGGTCATTGGGAAAGATTGGGTGAGGGATGAGAGGATTGAGAGACGAGCGTTTGGGTCCAGTTGGGATGCCGAAAAGGAATCAAGAACTGTATGGGAAGCTGTATGGGATCAAGAGCTAACTTTTAAGAGGTAAGCCGGACTCTAGCTTACAAATATAATTCATAGAGCCTAGTTTTCAAGCTTTTTACTTTTGAATTGGGAAAGTTTTTACTCACAAGCATTCATTTTTGGTTAAAGAAAAAAAAAATGAAGTTGGGATCTGTTTGGGAGCTTGTAAACTCGACCCAAGCCAATAAATCAATGTACAAAAAACTAATGTAGTCCTACTGTAACTATAGTATCAAAGCTTAGGCATTGAAAAATTTGCCTGGTCGATAAAAAGCTTTGCTCCTACTCAACAGAGACAGCAAATTGACTCAAATTTGATTAGCCATTGGAGATTTGCACTAGTTTTGCTAATAACACCGACAACTTAGTCTTTGCATTACAAGTCACAATAGTCGATTAAAGGATTTGTTAGAATATTTTAAAATTAAGCTTTTCTTTCATTTGTGGCCCTAAAGAGGGCCGTTGGGTTTGGGGTTTTTTTTTTGATTGTTCAACAGCTTATTCCTTGTCTCCGGCGGTCTTCTTTGGGAGAAGAACGGCTTGGATGTTTGGAAGAACTCCTCCTTGAGCGATGGTGACTCCGGACAACAATTTGTTCAACTCCTCGTCGTTTCTGACGGCCAGTTGGAGATGGCGGGGGTTGATTCTGGTCTTCTTGTTGTCACGAGCGGCATTACCGGCCAACTCCAACACCTCAGCAGCGAGGTATTCGAGAACGGCGGCAAGGTAGACTGGCGCTCCAGCTCCGACACGTTGAGCATAGTGGCCCTTGCGGAGGAGACGGTGAAGACGACCAACGGGGAATTGAAGTCCGGCACGAACCGAGCGGGATTTCGCCTTGCCTCCGGTCTTGGCTTTGCCTCCTTTACCACGTCCAGACATTGTTGAGAGAGTTGAAGAGAGATTGGTGACTGAGAACTGTCGATGGATTTTTGGGGAATGGCAGGGTTTATGAGGGTTTTGGAGTGAATGGGCGGGATCAAGATAAGAGAAAAGGGAAAGAGGGAAATTGTAGAGAGGATTGGGGTACCCCCAGGGTCAGCCTTCAGCATCATTCGTAACTCCGCCTCTCCACTCCATCTCTCATATAAGAGCCCCTCCAAACCCCAACCTTCATCTTGTGTTCGACAACCCAAGCCAACTCTCAACTTCATCATGCCACCAAAGCCGTCCGCCAAGGGAGCCAAGAAGGCCGCCAAGACCCAGAAGACCCCGCGTTCTGGAGACAAGAAGAGAAGAAAGTCGAGAAAGGAGTCCTACTCGGTCTACATCTACCGTGTCCTCAAGCAAGTCCACCCCGACACTGGTGTCTCCTCAAAGGCCATGTCAATCATGAACTCGTTCGTGAATGACGTCTTTGAGCGCATCGGTGCTGAGGCTTCTCGTCTCGCTCACTACAACAAACGGTCCACGATCTCATCCCGTGAAATCCAAACCGCTGTCCGTCTCATCTTGCCCGGAGAGCTCGCCAAGCATGCCGTCTCTGAGGGTACCAAGGCTGTCACCAAGTACACCTCATCCAAATAAATCTCCCAGAGATTTAGATGGAAAACAAAACCCCAACCCAACGGCCCTCTTTAGGGCCACAAATGAGCAGAGACTTAAATATTTCAGATTTTTAAACGCTTTAGTTGTCAAGACATCAACTATAATTTAAATCTTGAGCTATTCTCAGTGGAAACAGCTAGTTCTGCTCAAGAAAGTTAAGAATTTCCAAATTGTTGCAAGCTAGTTTGTAGTGAAGTCCTTGTTAACAGTTCAAGATTTCAGGCAAACTTGAAAGTTCCAATACTTTCAAATTTGATTCAACGATGATATACCACTCTATTCCTCGACTTGCTTTTGAACTGAATCAAGCCCACAGCTCTCGTTCAAAGTTTAAAGTACTGAGAGATACACATTTTGGATTATTCCTGGAATCCTGACTGGATCCAGGTTCTTGTCTTCCAATCTGTTATCATTTCTCTGCTCCTTTTAATACTTTTGACCTGATTTTGGAGGGAAATTTGGCGCCAAAACTCTTGGCATTTCAGGTTCTTACAGTTTACGAGTCAAAAGTGACAAACCAGTGTACTAAAGTCTATTCACATCGAGTTCCCCAAAATTTACAACTGCTCTCAATTTCAACAAATCTTGGGTTAATTCTTTTCGGCATCTTGACTGGGCCAAAACTCTCGTCTCCTGATTCTCTTTTAATTGAATCACTCTCTCCTCCAATGGCCTCATTTTGGGGACAAATTTGGCCGCCAAAACGCCTGGAGTGATGCCAATGGCTTTGGTTTGGATAACCTGGAGGAGTGATTGGCTCAAGAAAAAGAGCCAAAGGTAAAAGTGTCACCAGGTCTATGTGGATCAGTAAGCATAATTTGTCTAGGTTTGAAATTCAAATATGAATTCAGCTCTTCTGAATGTACGCTCGAAACTTAAAGCCATACATGGAAAGTCCTCAAAACAAATTTTTCTTAAGAAAAGCAGCTTTAAAGTTAGCTATGAATGCTAATAAATTGAAGTTGTTAGTGGGTAGAAGTTTGAACGCTTCTGAGTCAATTCAGCGTGGCAAGTTTCTCTTAACGTTGTAAACCAATTTGATTTTCTTTCATTTGTGGCCCTAAAGAGGGCCGTTGGGTTTGGGGTTTTTCAATGGTTCAGTGCTGCGAACATTTAAGCACGCTCTCCACGGATGCGGCGGGCGAGTTGGATGTCCTTTGGCATGATGGTGACACGCTTGGCGTGGATGGCACAGAGGTTGGTGTCCTCGAAGAGACCGACGAGGTAAGCCTCTGCAGACTCTTGAAGAGCCATCACAGCCGACGATTGGAAGCGGAGATCGGTCTTGAAGTCTTGAGCGATCTCACGGACAAGTCGCTGGAAGGGCAACTTGCGGATGAGAAGCTCGGTGGACTTCTGGTACCGACGGATCTCACGAAGAGCCACAGTTCCCGGACGGTAACGATGGGGCTTCTTGACTCCTCCGGTGGCTGGGGCCGATTTGCGGGCAGCCTTCGTGGCCAACTGTTTGCGGGGAGCCTTTCCTCCAGTCGATTTGCGAGCGGTTTGCTTGGTGCGAGCCATTGTGGTTCAGATGCGATACACTGATGGTTACTGAGGGAAAGAGGGGGTCTTATAAAGGGATTGGGGGTGATGGGCGGGGTTTTTAGTGGGAGAGAGGCAAGGAGAGATCGGGCGAAGAGAGAGTTCCTGAGGCTAGGTGGGAAAAGAATTGGTGAGAGGGACTGCTTAGGATAAGGGGGCGTGCCTACTTTAACCAAATATCGACCCCAGGCATCCCTCCTCAAGTCCCATTCCTTTCGCCTATAAATACCCCATCCAATCCACTCATTTCCCATCTCATCACTGAGCAACTGAACAATGTCTGGACGTGGAAAGGGAGGCAAAGGACTCGGCAAAGGAGGCGCCAAGCGTCATCGCAAAGTTCTCCGCGACAACATCCAAGGAATCACCAAGCCGGCTATCCGCCGTTTGGCCCGTCGTGGTGGTGTGAAGCGTATCTCTGGATTGATCTACGAGGAAACCCGTGGAGTTCTCAAGGTGTTCTTGGAGAATGTGATCCGTGATGCCGTCACCTATTGTGAGCACGCCAAGAGAAAGACTGTCACCGCCATGGATGTCGTCTATGCCTTGAAGCGTCAAGGACGTACCTTGTACGGATTCGGTGGATAAGAAATCACGAGAAGCAATTCTCAAAACAAAACCCAACCCAACGGCCCTCTTTAGGGCCACAAATGATTTTCAAGTTAAATTTAGGTATATAGAAGCAGTGAAGACTTTAAACAATTTTTTTTATGAATTGGGTTGGTCTTAGTCCTCTGTAGCTTTGCATCAGTAAATATTTGCACAACTTTACCCTTTTATTACATTTGTTACTTTTAAAAATTGTTTTAAGAATTCATTTTCGCATCCAAACATGAGTCAGATTCTAATCACTCAATTCTCTCACTCTCTTTCATACGATGACCCTTTTGGAGAGAAATTTGGCGCCCAAACGCCTGGAGTCATGCCAACGGCTTGATAAAGGCAATTTTTTCTTCAAAAATCTTAGGATCAATAAAATATTTTAATTCTCTAAAACATAAAAAAGAAGATTTAAAAACATTGCACATAAAGAGATGGGCGTTTCGATCGAAGAAAAACGAGTACCGTAGACAATGGATAAGTGTTTCTGAATTAACTGAAAAGGGCTCAATTTCAGAAGCTGGTTGATTGCTCGTGAAATCTGGTATAATAAAATGAAACAAACTGTACTTATCTGGTAGGTCTGAATATAATACTTGCTGCTGGTTTACTACACTTGAGAATTGAAATAAGTTCAAATTTTACCCACGAAAATGGGAACAAATGCTTTGGATACGGTATTTTAGAAGCAGAATTGATGGTACCGACGATCAAAACAAAACCCCAACCCAACGGCCTTCTTTAGGGCCACAAATGAACCAAACAAAAATTAGAGTTCTTTGCAAAAAGCTTTGATGAATCTCAATAAAGATTTTTTTCGAGTTGAAGATTAATCAAACTGCATCAAACTCGAGCAAGAAACACTTTAAGTTTATATCAACTAAACAAGAAAGGCACGTCTTGGACGGCTTTTTGACTTCTTGGAGGGGTTACCCAATGATCAGAATTTCAATTCTGAAGTCAACTCATGTATCACTACTGTCACAAATGAACCAAACCAATACAATTGAGCTTTGTTTTGTTTTCTGAGAAAAGCAAAAATGCAGCAAACTCGAACGTCACACAAAACTAGCCAAGTTTGAATGTTTCCAAATGATAAAACGAAACTCAAATTAATTTTTTGACTTTTGAATGCTTTTTTGTTCCCTTCCTATTCTAGTAATGACACTTGTATCACTTGTCTGCATTGATCTGCATTATCTGTCGATTACAAACGGGGATGATCACAATTTCTTGACCCGAAATTCAAAACCAAACCATTGGCATTACTCCAGCAATTTTGGCGCCAAATTTTGAAGAGATTGGAGAAGAACGAGAGAATCAGCCGATGAGAGTTCTGGCGAGGTTGGGATGCCGAAAATGAAAGTTTTGTTCATTGTTGAGGCAACTGAATAACTGTGCTCAAAGATAATTGGAGTAGATCGGGCCGGCGTGAGCTGGGCTAGTTAGGGTAAATTGTAAAGTTTGACTGTACATTAGTGTCCATGAATTGCGATGGATGAATTTGCTTTCAAGAATTCTTTCAAACAAAAAAAAATTGAACGCAATAATAGACAAAGATCTGATTCAAAATTAAAACTTTTCCTTAAAAACCATAGTTAGAAATCTAAGTCTCTGCTCATTTGTGGCCCTAAAGAGGGCCGTTGGGTTGGGGTTTTGTTTTCCATCTAAATCTCTGGGAGATTTATTTGGATGAGGTGTACTTGGTGACAGCCTTGGTACCCTCAGAGACGGCATGCTTGGCGAGCTCTCCGGGCAAGATGAGACGGACAGCGGTTTGGATTTCACGGGATGAGATCGTGGACCGTTTGTTGTAGTGAGCGAGACGAGAAGCCTCAGCACCGATGCGCTCAAAGACGTCATTCACGAACGAGTTCATGATTGACATGGCCTTTGAGGAGACACCAGTGTCGGGGTGGACTTGCTTGAGGACACGGTAGATGTAGACCGAGTAGGACTCCTTTCTTGACTTTCTTCTCTTCTTGTCTCCAGAACGCGGGGTCTTCTGGGTCTTGGCGGCCTTCTTGGCTCCCTTGGCGGACGGCTTTGGTGGCATGTTGAAGTTGAGAGTTGGCTTGGGTTGTCGAACACAAGATGAAGGTTGGGGTTTGGAGGGGCTGTTATATGAGAGATGGAGTGGAGAGGCGGAGTTACGAATGATGCTGAAGGCTGACCCTGGGGGTACCCCAACCCTCTCTACAATTTCCCTCTTTCCCTTTTCTCTTATCTTGATCCCGCCCATTCACTCCAAAACCCTCATAAACCCTGCCATTCCCCAAAAATCCATCGACAGTTCTCAGTCACCAATCTCTCTTCAACTCTCTCAACAATGTCTGGACGTGGTAAAGGAGGCAAAGCCAAGACCGGAGGCAAAGCAAAGTCCCGCTCGGTTCGTGCCGGACTTCAATTCCCCGTTGGTCGTCTTCACCGTCTCCTCCGCAAGGGCCACTATGCTCAACGTGTCGGAGCTGGAGCACCAGTCTACCTTGCCGCCGTTCTCGAATACCTCGCTGCTGAGGTGTTGGAGTTGGCCGGTAATGCCGCTCGTGACAACAAGAAGACCAGAATCAACCCCCGCCATCTCCAACTGGCGGTCAGAAACGACGAGGAGTTGAACAAATTGTTGTCCGGAGTCACCATCGCTCAAGGAGGAGTTCTTCCAAACATCCAAGCCGTTCTTCTCCCAAAGAAGACCGCCGGAGACAAGGAATAAGCTGTTGAACAATCAACAAAAAAAACCCCAAACCCAACGGCCCTCTTTAGGGCCACAAAGGAAACAAAACCAATATATCTGTCCAGTTAAATCTTTGAAAATATCTTAAAGATCCATACTTTTGTAGTTCGGTTTCTCTTCTTGCAAGATTCATGATAAGAGATCTTCAGGAGATCCTAGGAACCAAACTCCTATGAAATTTGACTCCTGGTTTTCTAAAATTTCAGCCTAAAATAGATTAAGGTATTGATTTTTTTTTTTGAATAATACTGAACCATTCTTTACCGATTTTGGAAACTAACCAGAAATAGGATTGGCGTTTGGGCGCCAAAATTGAAATATTGGCTGTGATGAGAGAGAGGAGGAGAATTAGACAATCAAGTTTAGACCCGGTCAAGATTCCAAGAAAAATTGGTCAAAATAAGTTTTAGATTTTAAAACCACTATACATAGTTTAAAAGATTGTATAGGACTGGCTGAAAACTGGAATACATACTTTAAAACTGTAAGACTCCACTTTTCACAAACTTGCAGTGATCCCTTTGTTTAGACTTTCAGTGAGTACTTTCAACCCTTAAGATCCATGAGACTCAAAATGAAATTGTGTATGTGACAAAGCAATTCTCTGTCGCATTTGCATATTGCCAACTCTCATTTCTCACATGGCCTACAATCTATAACTGAGCACAACTATAACTCTAGAAGTTCTCAAATTGTGTTAGATTCCCTGCAAATAAAACTATAAAACGTTTACTCAAACCTGAAAAAAAGAAACAAGTAAATATTTCTATAGCCCAAACATTCATCTTCGTTATTTCAAAAACCGGGGCCTTGTGTTAGAAAGAAAATGAGGGGGACAGAGGTTTTTGTTAGTACCATTTTGTGTTGAACCATTTCAGATTCAATAATTTACGACAGAATAGGCCAAGTTCGAAGAGGGGAAATCACAGTCGGCTAGGGTTTTTGCCAAATTTTGCATTCAATTACAATAAGCTTTAAATAATAAATGTAAATTTCGGCTCCCTTACACTATCTGCATAGATTTGGCACTAAAATGTTTCGGAAAAGAGAGAAATGAAGGACGGATCACGATGGGGAAAATCACACTATGACAACATCATGAAAAACGACACCCAATTTAATCCCGAAAGTCTCTTGAAATGAAAACAGATAATAAATAAAAATATTATTGAGTTGAATTTGTTTATTGATGTGGCTGCCCGTCGACGGGTTCAGCTGGAGCGGCACTGAATGGGTCCACACTCTCCTCGGACTCTGAAAAGATTTGCATGGATGAGTTGGGGCTTGTTTGAGTTCTAGAAATCCTAGAACACCTTAATCTATCTACCTCTAGTCACCCTATTTACCTGGCATTTGTGGAATGAAGTTGAACGCTTGCGTGGGCATGGGCATTTGAGGAGCTAGTGGGGCGGTCATTGAACTGGCTCCTGAAGGACTTGTGGCACCGCCGATACCGCCAACCGTGCGATACCGTGAGGCGGCACCGCCTGCTCTAGCACCTCGAAGTCCCGTTGTTGGTGCAGGAGCTGGCGGAGAGGATGGAGCAGCTGAAAGTTCGGTTTGAAAACTTTCCGGTTCAGCATGACTGTATAAGGTATTATGTTGATATATCTTACCCATTTGCGGAGCTGCAGCAGCTAAGGGATTAGCTGAGGGCTGAGCTGGAGCTGGAGCCATTGCTGACATCATCGGAGGTGGTGCTGGGGCCACTTCTTCCTCCACTCCATCACCAACCCACTGATTGAGTACTGGATCATATCGAATCTAGAATAAACTTATTTAATTATAAACTCTTATTTGTTTCAATATCTGGTTTTACTACCCACTTTTGGATTTGAATCATCCGGCAACTTTGCCTCACTCGATGTTTTGCTCTGAACGAATTGGGCGATTTTTTGAATGAAACCACCTGACGATCTTGATGGACTTTTCTAAAGATTATATGTAATTAACTAGTCTCTAAAGTTACCTTTAGAGTTCCAGTGGGGGGCTTTTCTTCAATCTTTGGAGTTTGTCTTGGTTGTTCATACAGTTGTTGTTGAACAGGAGCCGGAGAATGCTGTGGAACGGACATCGGCTGGTGTTGAGGTTGAAGTTGTGGTTGTGGTCTTGAAGGCTGTGGTTCAACTCGTGGCTGCATCACTTGTTGCACAGGTACTTGCGGAACTTGTGGCATGATCATTTCAGGTACAGCAGCTAGAGGGCTGGGTGGACTTGGTTGTTGATATTGTTGATCCCATTGATTTTGTCTCTCGGGTGATTCGCTGAAGTGTTGCTTGGGGCGACCGTTTGAGACTTGGGAAGAAACGCTAGCCCGTCGATCGACACCTGAAAGGTTTCTTTCGTAAAAAATTTTGGCTCAGCACTTTAAATCTTCTGAAGAACTGTAAAGCTTGTTTGCTTCACTACAGCCTGATTAATAATTCCACCAATCTATTGGATTATGAAGCTCAAGAATAAACCTATATGAATACCAACCTGCATGCATGCTAATCGGATCTTGTTGATTATGCCAATCAGCGGCTTGAGACGAGATTGAGTTGATCCTTGACCTCACTGGAGAGTAAAGTTCTTGGGGATTTTCAGCGGATTGAAGTGGCTGATATACAAATGAGCTATTCAAATCCTCATGTGATGAAGCGTTTGTTTGTTGTGGTGGTTGAGGGATAGGCGGTTGAGGGACTGGTGGTTGAAGGGCTGGTGGTTGAGGGACTGATGGTTGAGGGACTGGTGGTTGAAGGGCTGGTGGTTGAGGGACTGGTGGTTGATGGTAGTTGTCGATGGGGTGGCCCTGAAATTTGATTCGGATGAGAGCTCAAAAGCGATCCAACTCAAAAAGCGTAGACGTTTAAGTTTTAAAGCCACGATTACAACAAGTCATAGCTATCATTTACTTTTCGCTTTTACCTGCTGAACTGACGGTTGAGGTGGAGCTGAGTTCGTGGCTGGAGCTGCTTGTTGACCCATTTGAGGAATGGGTTGAGCAATTTGTTCGGTGTGTTGCTGTGGAATGATTTGAGCTGCCTGTTGCCGGAGTTGTCCAATCCAAACACCCGCTTCCATTGAAGTCTAAGAAGCTTATTTTAGACCTCCCAACTCTTCACTCACTTCACTAGCCATGAACGTTTGATCGGCGATATCACAGAGCTCGAAGAGTGACTGCAATGGCACCATTGAATAGTAGGGCCAAATTTGTTGAGCAACATCGGTACCGTATCTGAATGAGATGATAAGCTTGAGAAAGACAATTATCCGGCATTAGCTAAGAATATGCTTCACGTGGTAACTGGTCCAAAACTTACTTGAAAGCATTCTTTGGGAAACCCATCTCCGCTAAAAGCCGAGCATATTTTATCCGGTTCATTTGGAAATCAAGCGAGGTCGATAGAGGACTCGTTTCCCGCGCTAGCGACACTCCATAGGCGAAAATCTCTGTTGCATGCAGATCCGTCAACGAAAAGCCATATCTGAAAGTTTTGTTTTGAAGGTTTAAGCACTAAAACTTTGGATTGTAAATCAAAAATCTTTGATTTTCGTTAAAAGAACCAAAGCTGCAATTCTATTTCACGGATATTCTTTTGTGAGACAAAAAGGATATTCAACTTGTTAATTGAGTATCTTCGGCATCTTTTCGTCGAAAATTTTTGTTTATTTCATTCTTTTCTCTCATTCAGTTCATTTTACACTTTTCCAATCAACGCGTCAATAGAATTTATTTTTGCTCTTTGCCGTTCACTTTTTAAAACTTTAAGGCTACTCAAATTTCTATAAGCAGCCCTCACGCATCCTCTCCGTGACCTATTCATTACACTCCACTACTTCCTTCTTCAAAACTTCTTAAGTTGCACTGAATTTTATTTGACAATTTACGTGTTTGTAATCGGTAGCAATTTTTAATTTTAGCAGCAATGACGACTGAAAACACAGCCACCGTTGTTGAGGACAAGCCAGCCGGGCATTTGAAGTCGGAGGACGCTACGAAGCAAGAGGTGGAGGGATCGGTTGGAGGATTTTTTCTTTACCTAATTTTTTTATTCTAGGCTGAACCTGTGCAAGAGGCTGTTCCGAAGGCCGAGGGCAAGAAGGCGCACGAAAGCGAACAGGAAAGTGGCGACAAGGAGGTCTTGGTTTTAAACATTTTTAAATTATTAGTGATTGAGTTAATGGAGTGTGTAATCACATCTAAAAAATGCCACTGATTCAGTTAGTATGTTTTATATAACGCTAAATAATCTGTTTTTAGGTTGTTCAGGAGGACGCCACGCCCAAAGCCGAGGAATCCGCTGAGGAGCATGAGGCAGACGCCGAAAAGACTGAAGACGGAGAAGTAGAGACATTATTTTGGCGTTTAGTAATGAATCGTTTAGTGCTCCGATGGCAAGGACGAGGAGAAGGTTGCCGAAGCTGAGGCCGAAGAAGCCGGTGCACCAAAGACTGACGTCGATATGGTTAGTGAATCTTGTTTATGATTGTGTAATTTCTTTCTTCAGGTTGCTGGCGACAAGGAGAATGCCGGTCAGGAAGCTGACAACAAGAAGAATGAGCGTAAGCGGGCCGATGCTGAGGATCAAACCGGCGAAGAAGAAGAGGGCAGTGCCATTAAGAAGCTGAAGGTCGACGAACCGTCTGAGCAACCTGCACAACAAGTTCAATCCGCTGGAGGCGACGCCTAATCAAGTCATTCATTGTTGTCGTATGTTGCATTTATTGTTTGTTATTATTTCATCCACGTATATTGTTTAATTTAACTAATTCTCAGTATTTTGCTTTTTCTCAATAAAATACTTGTCGTTCACTGTTGCTTCACAATTCATAGTTTGGTTGAAGGGCGTGAAGATGCTAAACATGGACTCACTTGCAATCTGTCGAATTATAAGCGTCATCTGGTAGACTTGCGTTGATCAAAGAGATATGTTGTCGAATTGGCTTGTCGGTTTTTACGGCTTGAGCAACAGGTCTGAACACATCGTGGCCAGTCAAAAGAGAAACAGCTGAATTTTCCTTTGAACCTTTGAATGAGGGTTTACGTTTTACCTAAAAAGCAGAAGTCTGCAGCGGCGTTATATTCCCTTTTGAGCAAGAACTTTCCCGAGCTCGTAAACGGTAGACATTGCCCACGACGTGTTCAAGTTGGCAAGAACAATAGCAGCATGTGCCCTCCAACTGCCGCCATCGTCTGTTGGTGGATTGATCTAAGATGTTGTTGAATCTTTGACTTTATAATTTACTCACTAAAATAGGTGCCCTTTGATCTGCAGCCACTGTCAACAGGGTTGTAACGGGGTTGTTCTGCAACATTGAGTTAATGTAGCGCTCTTCGATTTGGGCCAATTTCGTGTTATCAACCCGTCTCGCCAACACCAAAGCCTCAGCATACATTTCGTATTGAAGTGCCAAATCAATTGCCTCCTGAAATTTTATACGTTGATCAGTAGGTTTATTGCTTATTTACCTCCACGTGTCCTCGCAATAAGAAATCGTTGAAAGCATCTTTGATCCTAGGATCGGGGCCACGTACAGTTGGTGTTGTGGATCTTTCACGATGCGTAGCCAATAGCCGTTCTCTTTTAGTGACCGTTTCCGGGGCGGCCGCGAGAAGAAGTCGAGCAATATCCGGTCCAGTTACTTTCTAGAATCATAAAATTTTAGTGAACTTACCACTTGAGAAGTAGAAATGTTTATATAACTTACTCCATGTTGTTGAACGACAACGCGCAAGAGTTGCCAAAGTAGGCGACAATCTTGTACATCGTTATCAGAAGGACATTCTTGAGCCACATCCGATCGCTCTAGTCGATTGATTTGCCGTTCGATGTACAAGGTGACCTGAGTTTTCATATGAATTTCTAAAATTGCTTTTATTTACTTGATGTGAAGGGGTTTGAGCTGTTAGTGGGCCACGGAACATCTGAATGCTTTCAAAGAGTCGTCTCGACTGGTCATCGTGGAGAATCGTTGAGATACTCATTAGCTAAAGTGTTCATTGCATGATTAAATTTAACTAGTAATCGTATCGAGTCAAAGAGTTTGGACAATGAGCTACCTTTACTGTAGTTGGTCCGAAATTTTTAGGATCGATGATCAGTAGCTTTCCATTTGGGCCAAAAACGGTGAAAGTTTTCGGTGCCGTGAACTTGAGCGGTCCTCTCTGAAAATGGAAATTTTAAACCTACTATTGCAATTGAAAAAACTGGATTGTCTAATATTTTCGTACCTGTTGAAGTTCAAGACTGCCATTGTCACTTGCCTCATCAGCTCGTTCTCCGTAATCTCTCTCGCTTTGACTGAAAAATCTTTGAATGTACAAATTGACCAAATTTAGCAAAATCCCAAAATGCGATAGACAACAGAGGGCCCAAGAATTGAAAAAAATAACAGCTTTCCCATAATATAAACGTTTTTTCAGAAAATATTCCAAAGAATTTGTGAGTGGTAAATCTGAAGGTGTGTTTGGAAGAAAAATGAATCGAATTTGGATGGAATTGGAATTGGAATATTTTCTTGAGTTCCCTGCTTTTTTCCAGAACTTACTCGTCATCGTCGGAATGACGATCGGGTAAATACATGCTGAATTGTTAGGGTTTTAGGCTAGAACTAATTGATGCTAAGATAAGATTGACTAAAAGATTCAGCGTTTACCGTTCTTCCTCATCGTGACTATCGCGTTCGTCGCTGAATAGCTGTTTTTGGGTGTTCGTGTAGCGCTCCTTGTTCAGTTGAGTGAAACGCGTTTGCATTTGAGCGCAAATCTAAAATTATGAGTCTAAAGTGTTGCACAAGTATACAAATTTACCTCTCTGATCATCATTTACATTTATCTTTATTTGTTTAGTAGCTTCTGTAGCTTTTTACCTCATAAAGTGCATCATCATCGCTCGCTCCGGACGCAGTAAGTGTATAGAACTCTCGATTGAATTTCTTGTGGAATCCCTCAACATCCAAATAATGTCGTTGCCAGAGAGCTGTGTAAAAGACAAATGCCACTCTTTCTATTGGTCGCAGTTGATAGTATTGCTGTGGTGGAGGGAATTTGCGAATTGTGGCCACGAACTTTGCCTAAAGATGAATTTAAGAGTGTTTATGCTTTGAAAACGTACCAATGGAACTTTCAATGTGCCGATGAGATAGATCTCGATCTGCGTCAAATGTTGTTGAGCCATTTGCGCGTGCGCGTTATACTGGGCCATCTCGGCGTCCATTTCTGGAAAGTCTGGCTCTTCCAAAGGCTAACCGTTATTAAAGCTGATTCAATGACGACTCCTCTTGCCACTTACCCGAATCAGCTCCATCAGCACTCTCACTGCTCACACCAGGCGAGTTGAACACATCATATTGATCCAGTCCCATACCAGAGCGTTCCATTCTGGAATTCTTGATGATTAATGGGTTACATGCTTCAATGCTAACTAAAGAAATCTAGTTTATGCGTAAAGCAAAGCAAAAAGATTCATAAAGACATCAAGTACAAAGCATTTGAATTTCAAAACGAAACGATCGTGAATCTTTCAGAAATTCAAATGCTCTTTTAAATCTTTGTTAAAAATCAGAATCAACTCAATCGGCTCACAATTTTCTAATATAAACTCGAGTGCGGTGAGTGGGACTGAAATTGTCGATTTGTGCTGGATTAGTAGAAAAATTTGGAAATCTTTCTTTAGCAGAAAAGAGATTTTGTAGAAGAGATATCGGCTTGTCTTAGTTTAAAGATTCAATTGTTGAATTGTTCAACCTGGCCATCGCTCTAGTGTCGTAGCTGCTTTGTGGGCGTCGTCGTTGCTGTTCTCCGCCCTGAAGATCTCCATATCCGGCGACACTTCGACGACCAGCCGACTGGTTATTGTAGCCGTAATTTGATCTGAATTGTAGACAAATTTAAAAAAACTCGATTGTGAAGGTGTAATGTACTCAAAAAGTTAACGAAGCTGAAGAGATTGAGTGATAGCTGGCTTTATTAAAGCACTTGATCAAGTTAGTCTAACATTTTGTGCTAAAAAGGTCAACTTTTTCAAAACTCACTGTCGACTGTGCCGGGGTGCATTTGGATCAATGGGGTAGCGCTGTTGTTGTTGCTGTGGTCGATAAACATTTTGCACTTGTCGGAACATTCGACTCCTTCTCGAATTCTCAACAAAGCTCTCTCCGTAAGCGGTCTGCGGGCTCTCGAATGAGTAATCGAGTGGCACATCGGGATTAGTCAAAACTGACGTGTTGCCTGGAATTTGCGAATAGAGAACTAGAGAAATTACGGCTTCTACGGCTGCTTTTTGTTAAAATCGATAGTAAAACCAATTAGTTTTGGGATACTTTAACCAGACACTCTTAAAACTTTTTTACAAGCTCATTTGTAACTATCGACTATCGACGATGCTGATTAACATGAAGATAGCACCGTAGAA
Organism: Mesorhabditis belari; assembly: GCA_958450365.1. Classification (NCBI taxonomy): domain Eukaryota; kingdom Metazoa; phylum Nematoda; class Chromadorea; order Rhabditida; family Rhabditidae; genus Mesorhabditis; species Mesorhabditis belari. The sequence goes on from CAUEEP010000927.1 coordinate 1,759,806, forward strand.
GTTCCCAAAGTATTACAGTAACATTTCTGTATTAAAATTACCATCATGCCCTTGCATACTCCTATTTTGATGAAGTCCCATCTCATAGTGAGCGCTGGCCGGTCGAGATGATGAGTTATTAAGGCGATTCAACACCGATCGACGACCTTCCCTAGAAAGTTTTTATAGTATAAAGTTTCTTAAATGTATGCCTTTAAGCATATCTAATTATCTTTTTCTTAAGCTTACTCGAAAAGTGGATTCGGTCGACCGGTTTGTCCGGTATTCGCGTTCGGGCCACGGAGCATGCTTTGACGGCTGACGATTTGCGGAATTCTGAAAATAAAAAGATTTTAAAAGTCAATACTTTAATAACAGCATCGGTATTTTTACTCTGCAACAAATTTTGCAAAGAAACAAAACTAATCAACTATGAAGCGGAAGCGGACTGGTAACCAAACCGGGTCAGTGCTATTACCAGTTTAGATAGCTTTTAAATGTGTAGCTGAAGGGTATTTAAAATAGATAGTTAGTAAAGCCAACTTGGCATAATCTGTCAAAGCAAACCTCTTTTTGTATTCTAGATATTGATTCGAGATTTGGGTCCGAGTGAGAATGCTTGACGCGGCGCTGTCATTTGCCTCCTGTTCGCGGTAGTCGTCGGCGGTGAATCGGCCTAGAGAAATGTTAAAATATTCATTAAATATGTAGATTTATTAGTATTTTCAAATATCTATCGGAATAGCACTTTTGCATTAACCAGAAAGAACCAAGTTTAAGTCAAAGTTGTAACCAAACTTTAGGAATAAATTTCAAAGGCTTACCCTCAATTTTGAGAAATCAATTAGAAAATTTCAATAACTAGAATGATTTAATGAAAGATAAGCTTCTAATCTAGTGACATTCCGTGCTTTGAGAGTGCCAAAAATCGATAATCGGAGACAGTTCCCCGGTCTCTTTCCTTTCCTCACTGTTTTGATAAATATTTACCCTATGTCTTTGCAAAGAAGACCGTTTGCTCTTTGATTGTTTTTAAGATATTCAACACAAAATAATTACCGGATGTATTCAGAGTTCTCGTTGTTGGCTGAGAAGTGTTCCATCCAAAGAGAGAGTTCGTCGCCGAGTATTCGGTCTCGAGGTCTTGATTGAAAGCTTGGATCTTCACGAAACCATCACTTGTCCTAAATTTTAGCTTTAGAATTACCTTTTTGTCTAAATAGACTTTGACAAATTTCAAGTAAATAACGTTGTTTTGATCTGTGAAACAAAACTGCCTTGAAACCGTCTTTGACTCGCTTGACTTACAGTTTTCAAACACCAAACTATGGCAACTGATCAGCTTCTTCACTTGCACTCACCTATCACTATTTTGTGTATCGGAGAGCTGTGTCTGTAAATCCTTCTTCACTGGAGTGTCTGATGGAGACGGAACATTGATATCCAAAGCAGCCGTCGCAATCTCTTCCTCTTTTGTCGTCGGTGTTGATTCGGCCAACGGTTTTCCGGGCTCATTTGAAGAAGAAGAGATTGGAGTCATTGGTTCTTGCTTGATCGAGGCAAGGATTTTTGACTCAAGAGGTGGTTGGAGCTCTTCGAGATTTGGGATTTTGATCTCAGGAACGGGGGTTTCCATTTGAGGAGCTGGTGTTGGAGGTTTCTGTTCGGGCTCATTTTCTTCGAATTCGATCTTGGGATTTTGTGGAATTGAGATCTCTGGTTTTTCATCGACAGCTGGTGTCAAGCTGGAGTCTTTGGAGGAAGAGCTCTGAAATTTGGTTTTCATAAGGTTCATAAACAGGCAGTTTTAGTTCTAGTAGTTTTTAGCCTTGAATACAACTGGATCAAGGCTTAGGCAAACTCTTGATAGACTAGTTTGTTTTCAAAACCAACTTTAGCAATCAGTGGCTCAGTTGATCCTTCATGTTCTTGATGAGCTGGTTCTTCGGTGGCTTCCCGCGACACCTCACTTGAGAAATGCTCAGCCAGTGGCTCAGATTGCGTAGTGAGTTGAGAGTTTTCTTCAGGAGTTGACTAAAAAGACATTAAGTGATTTTGATATCAATTCTTGGGAAAAGCTTATACCAAACCAAACCTCATGTTCTCCCCAATTGTCCCATTGATTTCCCATTTGACTCGTTCCCATCATGTCAATAGTGGCTTGTTGTTGATGGTGTTCATTCTGGGTTTCGTGTTGCTGATTTCCCCAAGAGTCCCAGTTGTTTTCTTGTGGTGTGACTTCTTTTTGTTGTTCATGTTCTACCTGGGATTCATGGTTCCAGTTTTCAACTTGTTGGGCAAAAATGGGTTCAGCAATGGGTTGTGCGACAGGTGGAAAAGCTGTTTGAGGATAGGAATTAGTCGAATCAATAGAGGATTGACGGTATTGATCAAAAGATGGTTGCTGGTATTGATCGAAAGATGGTTGCTGGTATTGATCTGCATGTTGATTAGCAGCGTGTTGGGAGAACTGATTGACCAAAGAGTCCTGGGGGTTGGGGTTGGATTGATGATGGAAATGATTAGAATCAGCAGAGCTCTCGTGATAAGCATGGGATTGTGGAGCGGGAGAAGCAGTGAATTCTTTAGCTTCTGCAACTACTTTCTTTGGGAGAATCGGAGCATGCTCGATGGAAGGAGTGTGATGTTGTGGCGCAAATTGCTGATCTTGTTGATGGTAGGACTGGAAATTGGAGTTTTGATTGGAATTGAGCTTTTAGAGTTTACAATGACTTAGTTCTGTGTTTGAAGCACTCAAAAATTGAGCCTTTGAAGTAGTGCTTAAGTATCCGGATAAAGAAGAAACACTGAAATACCTATCTAGCAGCTTTATTTATCAAAAAGCTAAGCAAGCTCTTGTTAGACTAATTTTTCAAAAAAATCTTGAATTATTTACAAATATTTCTTTTTGCAAAGCCACAAAGCCACAACTCACATATCCATCCTGATTCCCGTAATGTTGACCCGTTTGTGGTTGTTGTGGTTGTTGTAGCTGTTGTGGCTGTTGTGGATATGGTTGGTTGAAAGAATTCTTAAAATAAAAGTCTGAAATATTCGAGTACTGCATTACTAAAACTTTAGGAAATCTTTTAAACATTGAGCATGAAATATTTTTTCTCCAAAACCTACATTGTACCCTTGCTGTTGCTGCGAGTTGTTAACCAGCTGATTTCCGTCTTGGGAAGGATTTCCATTCTAAAAATAACATGTAAATAAAGTCAGTAAAAAAATTTCAATAGTTTTGCAGAGTTTTAATTTTTACCACTTGCGCCTGTTGTGTCCATATATTTTGTTGTGGCTGTTGTTGAGACCAATTCGAATACCCTTGTTGATAGCAATTGTCAGTTGTACCTGAGAATGAAACTTTACAAGTGTTATTGAAGGTGTTTTTAATGGATTCTAGAAATATGTGTCATTTAAGCTTTCAATTAAGCTTAAATTTTTCATTTTACCAATCAAAACTGACCGCCAAGGTTGATGCTGTCCCAGGGTGATGCCTGTTGGGGCTCGTTTTGTTGAGGCACCTGCTGTGTTTGCCAGTAAAATGCCATTTCACAATCTTTTACAATACATAACTGAAATTTATAATTTAAGAAAAACAAAATAGATTTAAATGACCAAAAAAATAGAACAATAAAACTGTTTTAAAGAATTTCAATTGTCATTGTACAAGGCTGGTTGGAAATATCAAATTTATAAGCTATTTTTGTTCTGCAATCGATACAAATTTGTTGTTTATTACATCAGTAAACAATTAGAAATGAAAACCTTTAAATATTCTAACATTTGAGAATCTGAGATCTATAAGTAGTTACCATTTCAAAAGGCTTAACAAAATCAACAAGTTCAAATTTCTACGAGTATCGTGATTGTTTCAAACAAATTATAAACAAACATTTTGATGATCAAATACTAGAACCTTTTTAGATTAAAAGAGTAAAGAATTTCATCTATTCAGGTCAAGAAATTCGACGTTCAATCAAAATTAGGGCACGTTGTCTGCGAAAGGGAAAGCATATAACCCCGAAATTATTAGGGTAATGAACTGATAATTGGATTTCGATGAATAATTGATAAAAGTTAATTGACGGTTGCTGTACTTGTGGTAGTAAAAGCCACGTAAATCTTTGACGTGATTCTTTATTTATGGAATCACTACAGGAATCCTATTTGCACTCGCGGTGGTCTTTTTGTGAGAGAAAGGGGGGAAAGGGGATTCCGTGTCGAGTGGAGGACGCGACGCGGCAAGGAACGCTTGGAAATGGGGCAACTTTATAAAAGAAATGTATGGAGATATTGAATTAATAGGAAATAAAAGATCTGAGATTTGTAAATAATTCATAGAATTTATAGAATTGATCTACGCATAAAAGCTAAGCATAATTTAAAGTCTAGAAAGGTTTCTTTCAATCTTTCACCAGCCATACCATTCAACTATGTTGGACTTATTGTTAGCTGGCTTCATATTTAACTTGGAAAAGTGAGACTAAAAGAGCAAACATTGGTGATCTTTAAAATAAGCATTGTTTACCTGTTTAGATGTTTAGCTGTTTAGCTTCATCTTTATAAAGAAAGCTGGCTGAATAAATTTGAATAGGTGACTGAATAAATCGAACATTTCTATATATGGAGTTATCACCTGCAGTGATTGAGAAAAATGAAATGCAAATTATACGTAGCACCCACTCAAATTTCGGTAATTAAATACCAAATTACGTTGAATATATTGAAAGTATCAATTTATTATGTGGAAATGTAGGCGATTCAACAAATATAGCAACAATTACGTATCACTCAGCTCGTAAGCTTTTGGTGAGTTTTTCCAAAAACATAATATCTAGTGCCAAATGTCTGTTGCCTGTTTGCATAAAACAATAACTGAATCATTTCTCTAAACCGTTGCTCTGCATTATTGACATATTTATTTGAAACTCTTGAATACCCGAATCTGTATGAGGAAATAACAAAATCTTTTCTTTTAAAATAAATGATTTGTGTTACAATAGGTTACAAATTGATTGATTTGACTACAGCTGACATTTGGGTAATACAATCGGATAAGCGGGCAATTCTTCTGAGCAAAATCGGAAATGTCATTGATTCCCCAAGAGTGACCCATCTGGAATTGAAAGTATTACTCAAATTTGTTGTTTAAAATCGTTTTAAATTCTATATTGATTGATAAAATTGATGTTTTGATAAGATGTTGATAAGATAAGATGAACCCGAGCAACTTACATGTTTCGTTTCATCACACATTTGTACCAGTTGTCTTCCCGTGTACCCCATTTGAGTTTCTTTGTCGACAATCGCCTAGATTTCAAGAATTCAACGAAAATATGTTTATCTCACCGGCATTTCGATGACTTCTTTTGGTGGCGTGGTGACAAAGTATTGCTTGATCTAGAAAATTTTCACTACAGATTTTAAAACGATTTCTTAGCAAACCTGTGATTTATATGGAGCTATAGTTCGTTTTCGGAATTGATGTGATTTTCGTGGAATCTCAGCTTTTTCCAAATCCTTTTCAGAGCCTTCTTTGGAGTTTGAAAAAGTGCTTCCATCAACAAAAGTCTAAAAAGGTTTGGTGCTAATGAATATGCTCATTGTCAACAAACTGTAAAGTATTGGTGAGCGAAAAAGGTATGTTTTAGAACCTCTTCTTTTTTCTACGAATACAGTAAGATTAAATAAATTCACCAGAAAGATGTTTTATTTGTAACTGATAGAAATCTAATCAGTAGACTAAATGACAATGAACTAGATAGCACCAACCTTTGAGCCCAACACTTTCAACGCCGGTTCATCAACAGCAGCGGTTTTGAAGCTCTAAAACTTAAATAGATAATCAATCTTTGTAAACTACCCCAATGCTATTCAATTGTTCAATCTTTTGCTCTACATTCTTTTTCTTTTTCGATTTCTTTCTCCGTCTTCTTCTCTTCTTCGACTTTTCCGTTGTCGTTGTTGGTTCTGTTGTTGTAGTCACAATCAAATCTTGCTTATCCTCTACTGCATTCAATGTCGTCCGTTGAATATCTACTTCTTCATCCTCGATGATAAAGCTACTTTGCGCTGGGGTTATCGTAACCGAACTTACTGTATTTCTTTCTTGAGCTCTTCGAAAGATCAACAATTCCTCGGGTTTCTCATCCTCTGGATCATCTAGCTTAAAGCGTTTACCAAATTTCGGTGATTTCGGGATTTTCACAGATGATACAGTAGTTCGTTTGTCATTTGAAAAGCCTTGTTCTTGGAATTTATCGACTGGATACAGGTTTTGAGAGTCTCTAATCTTCTTTGCCTTTTTGCGAAGTGGCTTTTTGGTGGTACTCGGCTCAAGTTTCAGTTCAGCAGTAGATTTTGGCAAAACCGTTGTTTTAGAATCCAGATCATTCAACTTTTGTTCTTCAAGTTGTTTAGAAATTCTAGGAATTTGATTGACAGAACTTGTCAAACTTTTAGGCATACTGAACTCTGATTCTTCATCATCACTCGTGACAAAGCTCGAATTTTGCAAAGTCTCCAAATCATCGATAAACTTTGTCACTTCCGCTAGATTTGTCGTTTCTTCGGCTTTTACCGACATTTCATCAATTTCTTCATTTTTCTGCTTGATTACATGTTTTCTTCCAAGAAAATTCTCATGATATCGATCAATGAAAATTTTTGGAGTTTCCTTTTTCTTATGCAATTGTTCTTCACGATATTGATAGATTAAAAAGCCATTCTTGGTTTTTCCACCTTTGATCTCTTTGAACTTGTCTTCATGGGAATTCTTGATCTTTGTCTCATCTTCAGCCGTTCCACCAGATAAAAGCAGTTTTCGAGAGGTTTTCTGATCAGTTTTTGGTGATTCCTCTTTATCCGATTCGTCAATAACGATTTTTGATGGCTCGTGGATGGGGGTAGTGAAAAGGCGCTTGACTCTAAAAATTGTTTAGTCTCGTTACTTGGCATAATAGTTTAAAAAAAGCTTCATTAGTTAGAGTTTTCTAAAATCAATGATACAGTACAGTTAACAGTTAACATAATACAGTACAGTTAACAGTTAACATAATACAGTACAGTTAACAGTTAACATAATACTGTACAGTTAACAGTTAACATAATACTGTACAGTTAACAGTTAACATAATCCTGTACAGTTAACATAATCCACTCACTCAAAACTGTCAATGGAACTCGTTTCCTCATAAATTTGCGTAGCTTGATCAGGGCTTGGGATTAAAGTTGGATAATGCTCGAAAATTACATCTCTTTTTGATGGATTTGGTTCATTCAACCGATCATTTGATGGATTTGTTTCTTCAGATTCTGAAATGAAAATAGTAGACCCGTTTTAAAAAGCCACATACTATTAAATGTCCTGTTTTTGAAGCGAAACCTAATAACCAAAGAAACTCACGTTGTTGGATGAAACTCCGTGCATTCCTCGGCACACCAATGCGGATTTGCTTTAGACCCTAAAATAATTATGTAATGAAGAACTAAAGCTAAACTTTTTACTAAAAAAGAATCCACTAATTGGCTTATAAGTTTTGACAATTTTAGTATGATTAGTTGAAGCTGAAAACTCGTTTACCTGTACAGTCCCTAGCAGAACGACAGCCAATAAAGAATAAATTCTCATCACAGAGCTAGCTCATCTTTGTTGCAAATGAAGGAATTGAGTGATTATAGAATACAAAAGCACGAGAAATAAGTTAAAGCTCAGAGATGCTCTAAACTCAGAAACTTGGAAATTGTCACTAAAGATTCTCAAAATAGAATCAGAAAGACAAACATGAACCAATCTGCAAGTAATTTGGTAAGAGAAAGTTTTGGTCTAGGACGATGAAGAACAAGTTTTTGAATCAAATGCTAAATGCTTCAATTCAAAAACTCGCTGAGACCAACGCTTGTAAATAATTTCCCACTGATTGGATGATCGAAATGCAAAAAAAAGAAAAGCCAATGATTGTGACGGGAAGACAAAAGACAGGCTTTCGAATCGAGGAAAGATCTAGCCTAATTCGACTCTCTTTTTCTCTTTTTGAATGGATAAAAGGGTATCTCGGAGACTCATCGTTCTTGTGGATTTGAGGGAATTCGGGAGAACCCGTTTCTTGGCTCATTTTCAGTTTTTTCCCGCCCATTCCCTAAATCAAAATGTTTTTCTTGTGCATGTGTTTTGGGGCAATTATGGTCATAATTTTATAAGCTCAGATAAAGAAAAGCATTTTGGGTTCATTAAGAAGAAATGATGCAATGTTTTCATTTCCAATTTGAGATCAGCATTCCGTGAAACGGCTTTCACTGATGAACTTTTCAAAAGCCTTACCTTTACATGACTTTACCGGGTGGAGAATCATATGAAGACACAAACAGTTATTGTCGTTTAAACCATTGGCTAATATCTCTAGTATCAGAGCTAGAAACACTTCTGCTCTCATCCATTCGTAACAGACTCGCTGATCAATAAAAACTCAAAAAATCAAGAAGACAACGGACTTATTAAGAAAAATCTGGAAATAACTTGCTGTAAAATACTGCAACTTAGCAAAGAAGCGTTATTGTGAAAATCAAAATGAGTCAGGAAATTCTCGGATCAGAAATTCCCTTCAATCCTTCTCTGGGGAAAATGGATATGTAAATACTTGTCTGAATGAGATTTGGAGCAAAACGGTTTCCCCAAAACAACCGGTTGTTGTCTACAGAAAAAGAAGGCTGGGGAATGTTTGTGTAAGCAAAAAAAAAGTATTTTGGTAACTTGGTTATTTTGAAAACAAAATAGGACTGTGCTTGGAAAAGTGTACTTGAAAACTTCACTACAAAATGAACAGGCAAACGTCATTCCCCAAATGAAATCTTTTTTTTTTGATCACTGTTTTTGTAATTGATGTTAAATTTTCTAATTCAATGGATTATATTATTTTACGAATATTTATTTTGAAGATTAAATAGCTTGATAAAGATCGGCATTGTCCTCATTTTGTTGTCCGGAAAGGGCGGATCGTGGACGGGGATTTTGAAGCACTTGCACAATAAGCAAACCTTAAAGTGTTTTCCGATTTTGAAAGACAAAGAAAGTGCATTAAAGAGATCTTGTTCTTTTGCATCAAGAAAGGGATTTTATCTGTTAAAAGGATATTAAAGATTATTAGTTGGCTTACCACCAACGATGAACACGGCCATCACGGCTAAGAAACCGAGTGTCTGTGAATGAAGTACCGAGCTGTCGGCGAATTCTCCAATGGCTGGCTAAAAGTTCTAGAGATTCAGATTGAGTGGATACCAGTTTGGGAAATGGAAAATCACTGAGAATATAATCGACGCTAAATTGTGGACTTTGAGTAATGCAACTGATGAATCAAGCGCTGAATTGAGTTTGGGTAAGTTGGTTGGTTTCTTTCAAAAAGGATTTCTTTTGGTTGTTTTTACAGTAAGATTATAGTAAGACAGTTTTTACAGTAAGTAAGATTTAAATGGTTCAAAAATTGTATTATAATTAAGACTTGAAAAATAGAACTGCTGAATATTTTGATGATTTTGATGACAACTCTAATGTTACATGCATACTTTGCCAGTAGACAGTAGACAATTTTAGTATTTATTTAGGGATTGTTGTAAAAGTTATATAATAACTGCTTACCATTTAAACAAGGTCCAGAGAATATACAAGACAGAAAGTTAAAGTTGAAGCTTTTGAAATGAAAATGAAAATGAATTGTGAGTGTTTGTCTGGTTATCAATGAAGAACTCAGAAGAAACAAAAAAAAAAGAGAGAAAAGGGATGTTTTCTCTTTCCCATAATCAGATGTCCGATTTGAGATAAACAAAGCAACTCCAGCTGAATTTTTCTCTGCAAAACAAGAGGCTGAGAAGAGAGTTTGGGTACAATATACAGAAATTTTTTGTATAAGTGTTGGAAGAAGAGTTTAAAAAGCAAATCAAAGGGAAGAAGAGTTTAAAAAGCGCAAATCAAAGAATAGTAAATAGATTCATATCCAATTCATAAATATCTAGCCGTATCATAAACAATCGCATTCTTTTGATCGAGATCTTCACATTCAGGCAGCGCATCATATTCGTTTTTCTTTGTTACTTTCATTAAAATCACAAAACCCAATAGAACTCCTAAATCTATTTACTTCTTAAAAAAACTCAAACCAAACCTGGAAATAATACAATCACAAATAGACATATAGATATAAAATTAGCATATGAAGGGATGGAGTCGAAAGTGAGAGCCTGAAATGGTTGATTACTGTAAAATGTTGTAGGTTTTATCGGGTTTACTATAATTCTAGGTCACTTATCTGTGAATTATGCTCAATTTTGACACTTTATTGTGTTAAATATAATATATCAGCCTAATATCGTACTATTATTCTTACAAATCAAAACTTTATTTACCTCAAAATTCGGCATAATTCTTTCCTTGATCTCTGTGACTTTCTTGTCAAAAAAGGTCATGTTTTTCAGCCAATAGTCGACCACTTCTGCCTAGAATTTTTGGAAATAAGAAATTTTATTGATTCGTACCTCATAATTATTTTCATTATGTGGATATAGGTCTATAGTTTGATTGCAAACAACACTCCAGTAATTCTTGCGGCTTGGATCCAGCGGTTCCCAATCTGAATCCACTTAAATACGCTTTTCTTTTTCACTACCTGCTCTCGGTTTCCCGTGTTTTGTAAAGTTCACAAAGTATTCTGAATAGAATTCTTTGATTTTCAACTCGTCGTCATTGAAATCTCGACAATGGACACCCATTACATAGCAGAGATCACCGGTGTGTTGGCACCCACGAGGCATGCTATAATTTCGGTTACAATTGATACAAGTTAGGTACTTTGATCGTACTTTGCGATCATGACTATTGCAAAAATACAGCCTTTCTAGCGCACTGGATTGTTCCTTTTTTGCTACCAAAGTACGGCAGCAAAGGTGGGTTTGACAAGGGGCACAAAGTACGTCGTTGCTGCTTCTTTACAGAAACGCAGCCTTTCTTGCGCACTACTGAACGTTTTCTCTTTGCTTAAGACTCTTCTTCGCAAAAACTCCAGAGTTGTGTACGCCAGAAATGGTGTGTTTCTATTAGGCTGGAAAGGGAGTTCTGGGAAAAAGTTTGACTGGAATCTCTTAAAAACGAATCCACCAATTCAAGAACATTTTGTTCTATTATTTACAAACCGACTCTTTACGGTGATTTCTCAAAAACCAAGCCATGAATTCTTCCCGAATTTCTTGATAAACCTGACTATATTTCAAAAAGTTTTTGACAAAAAAATAAGAGATTTCTTCAGCTGAAATGACTTGGTCACTTTTTGAGTGACCAGCTTTTAGAGAAGTTTTTATTGGATTAATGAATAGGCAATGGGTTTCATTCAAAAAGTAAAATGAAGTACTTAAAATAGGGAAAATTTGTGATTAAGGCAAATTTAATCGAATGCTTTAACTTTTCAGAATCACCTATTTTAGCAAAGTGCCAAGAAGATGACACAAAAAAGTTATTTTTTGAAATACAACTTCTCTATAAAAAATTTTTGACCAAAAATAGAGATTATAGAGCGTATTGCTCATTTATGCTAGCTTTACCTCGTAAAGAATCGTTTTTCTGGTGCAAAAAGTGAGCTGAAAGCTGGAAAAGAAAGAAAGAAAGAAAGAATGTAAAACAAAGAAAGAAAAAAAGAAAAGAATTTTTCAAAAATCTCTAAAATTTTAAGGGAAAGCTGCACTCATTTTTTTTTACGAGTAATTGCTTGGAGTCGACTTGTAAATAATAGAACAAAATGTTCTTGAATTGGTGGATTCGTTTTTAAGAAATTCCAGTCAAACTTTTTTTGAGAACTTTCTTTCCAAAATAATTTTTCTAGTCCGCAATTAGTACTCACTCATATTTATATAAAAAGGCCTGAGCTCCCCTCTCGATTTGCGCTTTTCCATAATTGAATGTCGACACGAAAACACATTGACTTTGATAATTGTGATGGGTTTCTAGAATTGAAATTTGGAAAGAAATCTTTTCAACTGACTTAATCTTTCCGTGACTTGATCATAGTAGAGTTTGATGGCGATTTCTTGGGTGTTTTTGAGCTGAAGTAGGAAAAGGTGAGTTTTACTAACTAGTAAAAGGCATGAACTTAAGGTGAGCTTTTGTCTGGACACCTAGTGCACTTTATAGAATTGGGTTTGAGGAATCCGAATCTGAAATCAAAATCTGCCAAACGACTTTTCAGGCGTGTAGAACTTCAATCGAAAATCTTCAATTTTGGATCTCAAAACGTGTGCTTTAAAGGGCTCATCCCTAGCAGAGAAACGATTTGTTGGTAGCCTAGTAGATAACGCACTAGGCTTCCGGCTACACGATGGTTCCTGAGGTAACTTTTTGTTTTTGTTTTTTTAAACAACCTCTAGCATTTTTCAGCTAATTTCATTATGGCTTGCAATTAGGAATTGTTTATTCAACTTTATCTTGAGTTCATGCCTTTCTCTAGTAAGTTCTCGTACCTGCAAAATATCTCCATATGTTTCATTAGCGTTTGGTAGGCCGACAGGGTCAAACTCTAGCATTGTGCTGCCCAAAAGTACTGGGGTTTTCTGGAAATTCGAGATATTAATGTATTGTTGTATTTAGTACTGTATTCTGTACCTGGTATTACTGTATCTAGTTGTAGATCTTAAAGCTTTACCGGTGCATTCTTCAGTAATAGATCCAAACGTCCCGAGCTTGTGAGCGGATGAGTTAACGGGAAACCGTTCAGATACTGGAATATGATAATAAGTCTAATGATCTCACGTTCCGATAATTCTCTGATCACTCAGAAACACAGGTACACTATTTCAAAATTTTAAGCTAACCATCAATCCATCATCATCGATTTCTCGTTGGATCAACAAAAGCTCTTGCCAGGGTTTCGTTCGAAGGCATTCAACGATGGCTTTAGTCATTGCTGGGGTTTCAAATTTCGTAGATCCAGGTGGAGTGCACTGAATATCAGATATATTTATCAGATATCAAATATCCGATATGTTATCCAAGGATATTCCAGGGCTTGTAAGCCAGGCAAGGTCAGGGTCAAAGCGGAAGTCAGTTTCAGCTTCTGACTCTCAAGCCAGCTAGCAAAGTACTTCTTTTAGGCCAGGCCGAAACTTTCGGAACAACCCTGACTGAGAACAAATTCATAAAATATTTGTTACCTTTGCTCTTCTCGCAAACTCAAACGAAGTCTCATGCATTCGGTCGATATCGTGATAGTCCATGCTGGGGCTCATCGCTGAGGCCTAAACTTAAGCTTTTATTGCAAAAGTGGTTTGGCAAACTAGTCGGAACCAACTTGAGCCAATATCCTATTTCCGGGATTGAGCTCTTCCGAATACGCAATGGCCAGTGAGAGATCAGCTCCCATTGAATGCCCCAAAGAGGTGACTCTCCGTGGATCTCCGCCAAAAGCCCAGATCTCTTTTTGAACAAATTCAAGGCTTCGAACAATGTCTAAAGATTTACTTGAATAATAATTCTGATCTTTAACTCACCATGAATCGCCAAATTATGTGGAGTGACTTCCTCAAAGGGAGAGGCAAAAAGACCCCAAGTGGACATGCGAAAAGCGGTGATGACAAGGACAACGTCTGGAAATGAAAATCTTAGAACTTCATAGTAAATGTATACAGTACAGTGTCGTACCTAAGAAAAGCTTAAGAGCTGATTTATTTAACTTCACTAACCCTTTGCCGCAAAGTGATCAATTAAGTGATTATCGGGAAACATTGTAGCCGAATCATATAGAAGAGCTCCTCCATGAATGTAAACAAGTACAGCACAGTTTCTAGTTTTCTAAAGCCGATTTTCAACAAATATCTGCATAATTTACCTTGCACCTTGCTGAAGTGAATATATTCACGTAAAGACAATCCTCATCAATGTGAGATTGAGGAGAGGATGTCTGGGAGCTGTTGCTCAAGCAACTGAACCTGAAAATTGATCGATGAAGATAATAAAGCTATTTCTTGAAATAGAAACATACTGATAATCTGTTGCATCTCGAATCCCCTGCCATTTCGTCGGTTCCTCCGGTTTTGCGTATCTCAGCTTGCCAATCGGTGGCTTTGCGAATGGGAGTCCCTAAAAAGGTACGGTAAAAGTGGATCAAAATAGATCTTCTTATACAGAGTGGCGTACAATTACCCGCACTCAGTTCAGATTCTCTAGCTCAGCGAAGAGTAAATCAATCGACCTAATTCTTTTTTTATTATCAAATTGAAAATCTCTCTTGCAATGTGTTTTCTGGATTTGATCAGAAAAGTTTTCAAACTTTTGCTAGAGCGCTGCAAAGTTGCGACACACGTTTCCTGCGGCGGAATCGCGATTTTCAGGTTTTTATCACTAGTTTCAATGCCTCAAAATCAAAGAAAACCAGCTTTACTCCTTTTTACTTATTATTTCCAAAATCTAGGTGATTTTTACTAGAAAACAATGAATTTCGATTAGAGATCAAAGTGAATTCAAAATGTGAATTTAAACTGAGTGCGGGTAATTGTGCGCCACCCTGTAGTTGCTATTGAATTTAGTTTTAGCTGCTGAAACTTATTGATGTTAAAATTAGAAATGTTAATGCTAAAAAAGAAAAGTGAAGCTAACTGAATATTTTCACTTTTTACATCAAAATGCATAACGTTCAATGGGTTTTATATTTTTAAAATCATAAGCTAACAAAAAAGTTTTTCCATTACAGTACTATAAATTTGAAATCTGATAACGTAACTAGGATTGCATTGTGGTAATAAATAAATACATTTATTGAAAGTCAATAATGTGATACAAAAAAAGGATACATAATAAGATATAAAGGTCTAAATACACAATTTTATGGCACTGCGACCGTTACTCCTACAGAACTCCTACAGAACTCCTACAGAACTCCTACAGAACTCCTACAGAACTACAGAACGTTACTCCTACATACAGTACTATCCCTATTAAAGAAAATAATCTAACTGATCGAATTCTTGAAAAAATGGTTCTGACTCCAAATTGCCTTTGTTTTCTTTGTGAATTTTATATTTAAGTTGTAAAAGTGCGATTATTCCAAACGAAAAACAATAATTTTACCTTGTAAACCTCAACGGAGACTCCATTCGTCGATTTTGTCGTTATTCCCCTAACTGTACCCAGAGAAGTAAATGCGAATTGTGAATATATACAAGAAATCAATGATAGGAAAAGAAATAGTTTCATAGAATGTTGTAAATTCAATAGTACTGTTAGAAAATTTGGAAGTAGAAGGAAGATTTTTCGTATCAGTTTCAATATTGGTTCCAAAAGGAGGCAATCGGTTATCTCTTTCCACAAAAAGAAGTTTTTAGTCTTTTTTTCAAAGATCAATCTAGTTAAATTTAGTCTAGAACTTCTAATAAAAGGTTTAAGATAATGAATTCTAAATCTTTTACAGTATTTTTGAACTTATGAGGCAAAACAGTACTGGCATTATGGCTAAGGATCCACCCAAAGCTTAGCCCAACTTTTTCGTGCCCAAATTTCCAATATTCTGTTAATTTTCAAATTTCCCATTGTGAAATCATTGTATTAGACTTGAAATTTTCAAATGAAATACAATTTTCCACAAATTCTCTTAAAGTGATTGTGATTTCTTATCTTGTGTAGTCTGTGTTCGGTGAAGGGGTCACCCAAAATTCCCTCCATTTCGACAAACCACAAATCTATTTTTCAAATTGCACAAATCAATGTTATTTTTTTATTTACTATTTTTGAGTTCAATCTTTCTCTATTCGAATGGCGAAGGTCCATTGGTTGAAACAAGTTATGGGAAATTAGAGGGATTGTACCGAAAAGCTATCAATGGGAAAGCTGTCAATGTGTTCAAGGTAAGATAATCGAAAAAGAGAAAATAGTAAATAGAAAATAGCAAAATAATAGTTAAATATAAAGATCCTAAATCCAATCGTGATATTTTCTTAAAATTTTTCCGGTTTAAAGTCTTTCAATCATTTCAATTAGTCTTTCAATGTTAGAAGTTCAGCACAACGCCAATGTGTTGCCTAGATTTCAAATAAGTATATTTAATTGTTAATTGTTATCAGATATCTATAAATTATCAAATTTTATATCTTTTTCATTACAAGCTTCAGGCTGTTCCATTCGCTGCACCACCTATTGGAGATCTTCGTTGGAAAAAGCCACAACTGCCAAAGAGTTGGGATGGAGTGAGAAAAGCTACAGAATACAGGTATGACAAGTACTTTTAGAACTTCAGATTTGGCTAAACAATAACCTAAGAGCTGTACAACCAGCTAAAACTTTTCTCAGAGTTTAACTCTTGTAATTGTCAGTGCCGCTTGTATGTCCAACTCTTCGACGACTTCTTCTCCGCAAAAATGGGTGGACGAGGATTGTCTCTATCAAAATATCATTGTACCAGCTGGTTGCTCTGTACATTGATGTAGATTTAAAAAAAATAAAAACCAATTCTAGAAAAGCAACCTTTGTCCAGTTGTTTTTTATTTGCATGGTGGTGGGATTAATTACGATTCAGCGGTGATGTTTAATGATACTTTTCTCGTGAATAATTTTGGTGGAAATGGTAAGGAAATGTTTCTGAATTCGATGAACTTGTAATTTTTTAGATGTTATCCTAGTGATCACCGCGTTTCGTCTTGGTTTCACTGCAGTGCTCACATTCGATGATGACAGTATTGTGCCAAGAAATTTGGCGATATACGGTAGAATTCAGATTTTAGCCAAGCTATTAGTTGTCTAACTTTAAGAACTACAAAAGTAGCTCTAAGAATTGGATAAAAAGTCACTTTATTAGTTGAATATTTGTCAAGTACCTGGCTCGATTGATACTGGACTTTATTGTTAGCAAATAGGCAACTGGATAGACCAAATGACATGAGCCATTACGAGATCATACGACGCAGAATTTTACGCTAAATCTGAATCTGCTTCCCGCTTTTGCTAAACGGCACTCTGTCAAAAGTTATAATCGTTTAAAGTTTTGTAAGAAAAAAAAAAGGTTTTTTAAAAAAAAAAGGGGGGGGGGGGGGGGAGGGGGGGAAGGGGTTCTTTTTTTGCTTTTTAGGTTTAAATGGCTTGTGTGTTCTCCGCTTTAAACCTATTTTTCCAATTTGAATGGTCTATAGCTCATGTCATTTGGTTTATGGCATCCAGTTGACCTTTCCTTGTAAAATTCGTTCAGATATCCTTCGATCACTTCAATTCGTCCAATCGGAGATCGGGAATTTCGGTGGTGATCCATCAAGAGTGACTCTATTGGGACACTCGATGGGTGGTGGACTTTCATTCATGTTGACAATGTCGAAAACGATCAATCCGGATAGGTTTGTGCTTCTTGATTTGTAAGAAAATACAAAGATATAAGGCCATTCTATTATGAGATGACGATAACTTTAACCTTAACTGCCTTACTTGTATTTGTCAAAAGTAGATATTTCAGAAAACTCTGGCAAAGATCGATTGCCATGTCGGGTCCACTGAATGTGGCCAATGTTGAGCTGTTAAAGAATTTGACTAAGGAATTTGTCTACAGAGCTGGGGTAATTTTAGATGTTGTAAGCCTAGCTTTTTCTCAACTTTTTAGTGCTCTCCTAGCATGGATTTTGAGGGAAATGGTCAACCAGTAGAGGCGGCAATGAAATGTCTTCAAACCAAGACCGGGATCGAGCTTTTAGCTGTGCAAAGAGCGATGGAAGATGAGGATAAATCGAAAGTGATCGGGTCGGTGAAAACAGTCAGAATTAGAGAAGTAAATAGTCAATAAAAGCAAACCTTGCCTGAATCTCTTTAAGAAACTCAAACTCGACTTGTTTTACCGTAATCGTTTTCTATTTTACAGTACTCAACTAGGTTTATTGTATTCAAAAGCTTATTATTCAATACTTTAGAGGAATCTTGCTTCTTGACCCACTTTTTCCCAATGATGGAATCCGAGATTTCCTTCAAAATGTTCCAGTGAGTGTTAATCGATATAATTTCTTGTTAAGTTTATAACTGAAATAAAGTATACAAAGTCGAATACATAATTTTTAGTCAACTGATGTTGTGATGGGCTCAAATTTGAAAGAAATGGATCGATTCGCAGATGATCTTGATCCAGCAGAAACAATGGGATTCAAAAACGTGAAGGAGGTCAATGAGAAGTACAGAAGAGACGAGAAAAATGGAGATTTAAGTAAAGTTATTACATTTTACTTTTTGTTGCTGATAGAACTGTTTTTGCAGAGTTCAGCCATTCAACTGACACTCAACTTCTTTTCTTGTCAAACTACTTGTGTGCGAATGCGTTTGTGAACAGTGGAGGAACGGTGTGTTGATTTGAGTCAAAAATTGTAGAGATTTTTGTTCAGGTTTATCTCTACTCATTCGACTATCCGAAACATCCATATCACACTGATGATCTCTATTATATTATGGGAATTCATCCATTTGAGATGGATGAGAATGAGAAAGAACTAGCCAAGCTTTATCCTTACTATTTCCTCAATTTCTCGAAGACTGGGAAGCCAAATGAAGGTATGTTGAGGGTAAAAGGAATAGCCAGAACTGGTAATACTCTAGATCGTCATATTAGTGGCGTTCTATTAGAGTACGGGTTATGGGGATTCATCCATTTGAGATAGATGAGAACGAGAAAGAACTAGCCACTATTAGAACCTTTGAACCAACTAATCAATACCCTTTCATCCTTTGTCTTCATTAAGCTTTCCAGAATGGATCCCATACAATCAACAATGGGACAATTATCTATCGATCAACGTGAGTCTCATTGAGAACATTTATCCAAGAAATGAGCCCGATTATCACAAAGATATTATCGACTATTGGACAAAAGAAATGCCTGCTTATGATAGTTGGGTTACAACGAAGAAACGATGGAGGCAGCCTGAGGTGTTTTCTTTACTTTAAACCAAATCATAGACACTAAAAGATACTGTAACTGGAGTGAGTTAAGAAATTGACTTTTGAAACTTTTGGCTAAAATCCAACTACCAAATTTATTGCCAATTTTTACTTAGCCCCTTCTGCTCCTTTCAGAAGCTCAATCATTTTGAATCCTTTTACAGAAGCTTTAGATACAAATACATTGGAAAATTGATTTATTTATTTGTTCAATTCAGCTGTTCTAATACTCAAAAAATGTCATAAACATGTTTTTGTTGAAATTATTTAAACAAGCTTTTATTTGAACTGTTGTTAGCAAGGTGTGATTTAAAAATGAAACTTTACTTGTTGACATGTTGACTTGGTTTTTTAGTTAAAAGCTAATACCATTCTCTTTCAGTTCCGCGTTTCCGAGTTAGCTGATGATTTGAAATCTGATCTTTCGCCATGTACAGCAACAGTTATTTATTATCATACCGGATGGCTCTCCAGCATTATTTTTACGATTATCGTTTTCATTGCCGGAATTCTTATGGGTCGGTACACGAGGAGAGACAATTTGGAAAGAGAAGAATACATACCAATCACGGCATGGAAAGAATGAAAGAAAAAAATATTTATTGTCTTTTAATGGTTTAAGATGTAGAATAAATGTTTGCTAGTCCTTTGCCTAAATTTAAAAATAGATTTCTTTGCTTAGCTTTTACCGGTATTTGGAAGAACTGTATAGTAAAACTATATAGTAGAACTCAAGGTACAAGCATTGGATGCACTGATGGTTGGTTTTATTAGAATCCGAGATTAGAATAAAAATAGATTTCTTTGCTTAAAGGCTCAAGTTTCAAATTTTATGTAATACCTTTCTAATAAGATTTTGATTCAAATTATGTCAAGATTGTTAAGATTGACGTACTTGAATCAAAACTGAAAGCTTACAGATTTAAGTTTAGCAATTTTTTTTACCATTGTGATAAACAACAATATTTCCTAAGATAAGAAACAAAAATGCGTATCAAAAACTCTACATTTTACTCTTTTTTTACTCTATTTTACAAAGATTTTACTCGTGTATCAAATAAAAGCTCTTTTATAGTGAGACAGAATGCAGAGAGTTCAGTAGCCTTCAAAAACTCTATAAAAACTACTATTGAACTGCTTACTAGTGTAAAATCTTTCAGTTAAATTTAAAGGTTACAGCCACTGTATATCAATGTTCTTTCTGCCATGTACCAAATAAATGCACATAATCCCACGGTTAGTTCAAGGAGAGGTTCTTTCGTTTTAGAAATTCCAGCCACCTCCAATAAGTTTGTTTATAAATCTTTTCCAATAAGAACTGCCAGAATTTGGAATCGGGAAAAGAGTTTTGAGAGAGTCCAATAGTCTCGAAACCTTTAAATTATCTGTAGATGATCTTGATCTTGAAGCTCTAATGGATCCTTGACGTTATCTGTGCTACCCACATTTTACATATATTATATCGTGTTTCTTTTTATCAGCCCTTTTCGTGTTATGTGTATGAACTCATGTGTTTTAATCTTAAATCTAGCGCACTTTATCTCAGGTCCTGAATAAAGTATCTATATAAGTCTGCTTACTCTCATTCATTTTGTTTCCTACCAAATGGGCGCCGTCAATTTTCCCCGGTAGACGGGGAGTGGACCCCTTTCTTTGTCTACCCTTCTTGGGAGTATCGTGGCAACCCCTTATGGTCTATCGTTTTACAAGCCGGGTCCGTAGTCAAGCTCGCCCTTTTTCCCATAAAGCACCTGCGCAAAAAAATATTAATTACCATATCGAAATGGAGAAATGGGGGAATTTTCCAGAGCCAATTGTCGTAAAAATGTTTTTATTAGAGGCTTAATATTCGGAGTTCATATAAAAGTTGAGCTCAAGAAAAAGTTGTTTACTGCTTAAAAAGAAATTTTTGAAAGTCAAAAAAGTTTCTACCTCGATTTTTATTTGACAATCAGCCAATAATTGAATAAGTTTTTAGCTCAAGTTAGTCTAAACTTGTATTAATAGTCAGCCAGTCTTGGCTTTACTTACCAGTCCTAGTCTTGATCTAGTCAGCTATATCATTTTGTCCTTCAGAACAATCCTGGTCCAAAAAGATTAGCCAACTTTCTGGGCACATTTTCAAGTTTACTTCCTTCCCAAAATCGAATCAGAAATGCAAAAGGGGTTGTTATTTAAGTTCATAAACGAAACATAAAAGCGACAAGGTTGAAAAGAAGTTTTGAAAAGAGTTTTCCCGAAAGAGCTCTTTTGATATCGTTAGTGTCGGAGTTGAAAGTCGGAAGAAAAAAGACAAAAAGATGAAAGAGTCTTGAAAAGCTAGGGGCGGGTCTAGGGTAGAAAAGAAAGAGAAGAAAGAAAGAGAAGAAAGGGACCAGGGGCCGTGAAAGGGAAGGAAGGGGACTACTGAGGAGGCAGTATTGAGGCCAGTTGGTGGGGACGTGTTCCCGTGGGATTGCTAACCCTGAACCCAGAAATGGTCAAAGAAGAACCGACACATCACCACTATTTTTGGTCTACTTTTTGCCCTCTTGTTTCCTCCAAACTTTCCTTTAATTCAAAAACAAGATATCTATTACAAGTTGATCTAAAAACTAAATTGCACAACTTTTCAAACGTTGAAACCAAAATTTAATCCATAAGCTCTTTATTCACAAGCCTTTTAATATCTCTAACAATTCTATTGATCAAGAAAAATCAGTCAAAGTATCATTGCAGTTTTTAAGCATTCAAGATTGTCAAACCTTTCTTATTTCTTCGTTTTTCATAGATTAGGCTTTCATAGATTCTCTGAAGAATATTCCTAAGTTGAACTCAGAAATGGACAGCTTTTCCCGATTCTAATCGTTTCTCAAATGCAAATCCTCTTCCTTTTTCACTTCCAGAAGAGTTAAGCAGGGCAAGTAGGTGTTCCAAAAAATATAGCAATGAAGAGAATCTATGAAAGTTTGATTTTCATTTACTTTTTCAATCACTTCCTCAACTTAAAGATTCAATTCATAGAATTCATCGCCTTTCTTTCAAACTTTCAAACTGTTTTCCAGTTAGAATGTGGATATGAAGAAGCATCTTCTCATCCCATGCATTTTGTTGATTATTTGTCTCCAAGTTGAAGGCAGTCAACCGGTCGCTCAGCCTTCATTCACTCCATGCACTTTTCCAACTCCGTTACAACATCCGTTATTGGTAAGTTTAGAGTTGGATTGGGTCAAATGATTTTTCATAAGTTGTTTTAACATGAAATGAGTAAAAAACTTACCAAAGAGTCGGGGAATTGTTCATGAATTGTTCGAGTCTTCTTTTAACAGTTGAAAGAGTATAAAAGTTAACAAAGCATGAGAGCTTTTGATACCTAGAATCTAGATATTCCGTTAATATTGTTAAAAGCACTAGTTTGTGATCTTTCAAAGAGAAATCCTCTCGAAATTCCTCAACACAAAGAGTCGGGAAGGGAGGATGGCTGAATGGCTAATCAAAACCCCTTTCTATGCAATAGCATCCACCTCACAAAGTTCTTATTTTATAAATGATACTATATAATCTAGAATCTAGAAAGGATCAAGAATAGTCTTTAGATATCACAAATTAAAGATCAAACACCCATTCATTCACTTGTTGCCACCGGGTTGTTAAGTTCATTACTCGATGTTGACTCGAGAAAATCCATTTCAGAACTTATAAACTAATTCAGCGGGTCGGTTTGTTCTGAATGAGCAGAGAACTTATTGGGTTAGATTTTTGAGACTAAAAGATGCTAAAAATACGATTCTTTCTCAATTACTGGACTCGGCGTCATTAATCTTTCAAACTGAATGAGTTTATGAACTTGAATCTTATAAACATGTACGGTAAGATCTTATACTAAATGTTTTTCGAAGCCTAAACTAAGTGTAAGCCAGACCCAGGTCAGACAAGACAAGTCCAGAGTCAAGTCCAGAGTCTGGGAAGAAGCCAGCTCCAGATCTGGCATATAGCCAGGACTGGATTTATTATTGTATCACTAAAATGGTTTGTCAAGATCAACTAAACATTGATCTGATTTTCAAATTCCACTCTATTATCAAGGTTCAGGTTTTCCTTAGTCATTTTGATGACAAATCTTTTCCATTAATGATCACATGACATCTTTGAACCTTTTCCAATCAAATCCTCGCCTGACTCATTGTTATTCATATCAAACACAAAATAGATAGAAAAACTTCTTCTGTCCATTTCTCATCGTCAATCTTGGCTTTATGGAAAAAGGGAGGGACTGGAAAACTCAATTATTCCGTGTGGGGGCCGTGAGTTAGCCCGTCTCTCTTTTGAACAACCTTTTCCAGAAAAGATTCACCAATTCGGTTTTGGGGGAAGTTTTGAGATATCAAAAAGCATAGGGGAAACATGCTTGAGACACTATAAGGCGTAGAACCACTACCGTAACCCACAAAATCTACATGAAACGAGTAGGTAGTTTTCCCTGGGATTTGTCGGCAAAGGTTGCAAATGGAAAAACAGTTATTGCTGATGTTAGGGTTGAGACCATTCCAAATTCTAAAGCTTTGGACACTTGTTGTTTATGACTTTGGTTTGAATTTTTAACACGTTTGTGTATGCATTTTATAACAACACTACGGCGAGAGTACTGCATTTCTTGATGCTACCAGTGGATCATAAAAGTTTTTGTCCTTAACACATTCCTTTTCCAAGATGAAAGCTTTTGCTCACTTGATTTCACTGAGCTTTTGAACTGATCAATCATAGACCTGCTTGTAACCAAAAGTTAAGCTAGTTAAGTCTTCAACCATTTTCGCAAACGAACAAACGAACAACTAATCCCAGAGAATGCAATTTGATTGAGGACTCTAAATATATTCACTGGTCTCTCGTGGGATTGCAGAAGTAAATAGAAAGGGAAAAGGAAGAAGGGATCTATCTGAGAAGAACATTGAAAGAGAGAAAGGGGAGAGGGAAGGTCTTCGTTAATGAGGCCGTAAATGGAAGGGTAGAGAGATGGTGAAGAGATGAAGAAGAGAGACGGGGAAAGGCTTGGACCTCGATTCAGACTTCCTCTTTTAGTAGAACGATTTATATTCACAAGGATATGAGGTCAATGAGCATTGAAGACTAGCGTTTATGAAAGCCATTCAGATGGAGGAAGGGGAGTAGGTGAAGCTTGAAAAAAAGCTGACAGACAAAGAAGCACTCATCGCCAAGAAGAACATAAATTGTAATAGTTATTAGTGATAATATCAGTGTACCAGATAATGTGCGTTTTTCAGAGCACAAAGACCAAAGAATACTGGCAAAGTGCTTCAATTTTTTTGTTTCAAGAAAGTTCTAGAACATTTTGCCACATTTTGAATAAACCCTATATTTATTTCAGTTTTGAGAGGATTTATTTTAAACCAAAACTTTCTTTTCCCCTTTTCTTATTTTAAAACTGCTCCAAATTGAAGGGGAAACGATTTCCGGCAATTTCGTATCAGAAATGGCCCATTTTTTTTTCTCCAATTTTCAACTATGCTGAAAGGGATGATGATTGAATGCTCAAGATTGACAAAAATAATTGTTTGTAAACAATTTGATTAAGAAAAATCTTCAGTTTCGCCACTACTGCGAGAGACTTCCCACGTTGCCTTTTGTTTGTGATTTGCATGACAGTTTAGCCGGTTTGCAGCTGAAAGGAGCTGAAGATGCGGCACAGAAGTGAGTTTCTACATGTCAATAAGATGTAGAAACTCAATAAAATGTTTCTACCTTTCAATCAGAAAGTGGTTTTGAGCCTGTAAACCAGAATCTGGTTTTTAGTGGATCTAGAGACTTTTGTGAGCACAGTTAGGCTCAGAAATCAAACCATGACCTACAATGGCTTCTAGAATCGCTCTGGCTGACTTTAGAATAACTCTGAGCAAGATATTTCACTGACAAGCTGTGTTAGATAAAGTTATTCAGTCTTATTCCAGAGCAGCTATGTTTTACTAAACTTTTACTATATTTTAAAGTTTATGCAAAATATACTTCTTCAGATATCACGATAGTCTCTACCAGGGAAATCAGTCAACGGTGGCGGTGATCATTGGTGAGTGTTGGTTATTATTCGTAAAAGTTATCAAGTTTTGTCTTAACGTATGCTTTTTCATATAGTTAAGTCCAAAAAAAAGTCAACTAGATGAAATTGTAGAATTCAGCGGCTCAAATTTCTTGGTTTGAAAGGGCGAAAGGGCTTAAAAGAGATGTTGAAAGGGTGGGGATTTTCGATTAATTGCCCACACATCCATCCACATCAAAAAAGGGAAAAGAAAGAAAAGAAAAGAAAAGGAAAGGAAAGGAAAGGAAGGTTCGATAGACGAAAGACACCAATAAATGGGGAAAAGCTCAAAATATATAAAATTGAGAATCTTTGGGGGAAATGTTTACTTGTACAAGTAATAGAAGGCTTTGTTTTTGCTTTGCTAAATTTTCCAAAGAATTCAACAACAAAACTTAACCAATAAATTGATGATAGGCTAACCAAGCTAAATTTACCTTACAAGTCGTTAAACTTCTTGTTTTTTTAATCCACTTGGATCTCATATAATTATTCCCTTATGATCCAAATGGACTGTAATCCAAGAACAATCAAAACCCGGATTTCTGATTGATCTAGACTTGGATTTATTGACGGTTGACGGGGTAGCAGTCAGCTTCTTATATTAACCGTTACTCTTTGGCTTTTGACAGTCATTGTAACCTTTACATAAGCTGCATCAATTAAAGTTTATTTATGAAGGTTTAGCTCGCAACATTGAGCAACCTTGGAGAGCTTCGGATGTCTATGATAAAGAAGAAATGTTATGTTTATTGAATGGTGATTGTCTCTCATCGGAAACGGTTCACGGGATCATCAACAATCCGAAAACATTCTTGAAGGTAAATTATTTAAATATGTTCTTATTGTTAGAACTTTTGTATTTGGATTTAGATTGAATTGTATCGTTTGTATATTTTCTAAATTCTAGTGTTGCAAGGCTCTATTTCAAATCTCTACCTTCTCTTCTCCTTATTATCAATTTCATTTCCTTAATCTCATATCAGGAAACAATGTTGGCAGACTTGTTTGCACTTTTTAGTCCAAAAAAAATTCGGAAGTCAAAAATGCATGGAGTAAGAACGAAAGGAGAGGAAAAGGGGAACACCGTTGGATTGAGAATTCGAGAAAGATTGAGGAAATGAAATCGACAATAAGGAGAAGAGAAAGTAGAGATTTGCCTTGCAAGACGCGAATTTAGAAAATATACAAACGATACAAGTCAATCTACATCCAAATTATCCAAAAGTTCCTGTACAACTTTTTAATCGCTGCCAAAATCGAATTTCTTTTCAATTTTTAGACATACTTTAAGCTTAGACTAATCCTAAACAAAAATTTATAAACTTTTAATGTTCACCTTTATACTAAAAACGTTAGAAAATTATTTTTAAAGCGTTTAGGCTAACATGATTTGAATAAAAGCTTCCTTGTATCAAAGTCAACAGATTTTGGTGTATCCGAAAAAGATCATACTCAAAAAGCTCCAGAAAGGTGTCCAATATCAAGTTTAGTTTATTCTAATTGGAGAAAAATTTAGAGCTTTAAAATTTGTGTAAATTGTTTAATTTCATCGGTGCTAAGGATCTACATAAACTTTGAAGTTGACTAGTTTCAGCAGTGTGCGCTCGACCATTTGTGCGCGGTTTAAAGGGAGAATAGGAGAATAGGAATATGATATAAAAAAAGCTATGATGAGCTATGGGCTTAGTGGTTTTAAGTATAATTTTAAGATTTTTATTTTAAAAAGTTTAGTTGAATAGCTTTCCTCAATTATTTGAAAATCAAGTTTTCGTAAAAAGTTGTACAGGAACTTTTGAACCACCTTGTGATTGTCTTGCTTTGGTTTGGATGATAGATAAGAAGCAAAAAGCAAGCATCCGTTGGATCATCTTGTAATTGTACTTGCTTTGGATTGGGTGATAGATAAAATCAAAAAGTCAGCATCTGTTTCAGGTCTGGACCTGGAAAGTGTATCAACGCTGGTTTGGAATGGGTTGCGACAATGATCAGTCAATGAATGTGTTGATTCTGATACTCATTGAAGGAATCGCGAACGATGCTCGGAGGATTCCATACGTGAAATTGTATTCGGGTGAGTGGAATTGAGATTTCAATGAATGATCGAGATTAAGGCAACTATCGCCTGATGAGTTACTTGAAGAATATGGAGGGAGAGATCTACAATTCGCTTGTGCAAAGTGAGTTCAATGAATTGCTAATAGCTTCACTATGATGAAATTCATTTACAGATTGGGAACTTCCGCGAGTGATGTATCATCTCGTTGATGATGTCGGTTTTCACATCAGAGAGTTCGCCGTGTTAAATGGCGAATTCCGAGAGCATTCCGTTCCACAATGGGCACGAAATGTTTTTCTTTTATGTGCGCTTCTAGTGGTGGGTTTATTTTCAAAAGTTTTCTAATAAGAATCAGTTTGCTAGAGCACGGCTGAATCATTTGATTTCAGATTTTTGCTCTTGTCACCGAGTGGTACATTGTTCGTCGAAAGTTGGCAATCAAAAAGAGCGCTTCCGGGATCAAGATTTCTGTTGGTAAAAGCAAAACACACTTGATGTTCTAGATTGGTCAATGGTATATCAAATCTGAGCTTGATATTGGAATTTTCATCTCCTACTTGATTTCTCTAAAATTCACAACTTTTATTTAATCATTGTCAATTTTTGTTCAAACTTTATTTCCGGGAAATCCCCATTGAAAAATTCTCGTTTTTTTCTGCTTTGTTTGGCCAGGTTTTCAGAAATGCTCATCGAATTTTTTATTACCAATATTTTCTTAATTTGCACAGCTTTTTGTTGGAGTCAATTTCTTTTTGAAAATCGAGTTTTTCTCTTTGAAAAACAGACGTTATCTTTGATCAAATACGGGTTTCGCTTTGAATGGTTGTTTTCATCGATTACTGTATATAAAATAATAGTTTAATGGTGGTGGTAATGAATATTTATTTGATGTTGGATCTTTCCGCAGGAATCTATAGCAAAATGCAGTGAGATTTGGGGAAAATTGTTCCCAAAAATTTGGGCATAGTCACGCCGGCTCAGTCGCTCACCATTCCTTTCTCTTTACTGATTTCAAAAGGGAAGCATCTTATGCCGGAGGGGTTTTTCAGGTTGCGAGCGATTGCCCCGGTCGCACAAAGAACACACAGAGAAATCTTCTTTTGCTCTGAACACACAGAGAAATCTTTTTTTGCTCTGATGCCTAGATGAGATTAAAGGCTAAAAATTTGTACCCAGGAGTTTTTAGAGTCGGGGCATCGATTGGCATTGTTTTTAGATTCTTAAATTGCGTCAAAATTGGTCAAGCTTTACCTCAAATCTCTTGCTTTTCCATCCAAAGAACGGTCAAGCTCGAAACTGATCAAGATTAGTCAGCTTTGACAAAACCTGGATACTTGTTTTTTTTTCCAAAAACCTCTTATTTCTAAGAACGATAAATATTTATTTTATACATAAACTCTTTGAGCAAAGGAGGCAAGAAAAGTAAAGTAAATGAACAGAAAAAACGAATTTTTAGAATTCCAAGAACTTCAAAAACAAAATAAAATCAAGAAGTGACTTCACAAAAAGAAACAAATGTTTACACGAATTCTTTCAAAGAAATGAGCAATTCTGAAACAAATTGAGCACCATCAAGTCAAAGTATTCAAGGAAAAGAAAAAACTGAAAAAAGATGAGATAAATATTATCAATATAAAAGATTATAGTATAAATAAGTATGAAAAAGGCACTTTTAGTAAAGCTCGGGGTTTTGGGGGGAGGGGGGGACCTGACAAGATAAAAGATGAAAATGTGGGTAATCATTTGATAAATTTTTGAGTAAACATAGTAGATGAGGTTAAAATTTACCTTACTGCAAAGATACTGCAAAATTACAGTTCTTTCAGTATATTGTGGTCAAATAGTCTGGAATGAAAGCTATTCATTGTTGAGATTGAATATCTTTCAGTTGTTTGAAGAGTTTGCGTTTAAGCTGTCAGCTGTCAGCTGTCAATTTAATGCAGATTTTACAGTTTTCTAATTGGAAATTGGGCTAATCTAGCTGGCTGTAATGTTGAGAAATCAGGCACAACCCTATAGATCTGAGAACTAAGATCTATATGCTTGAAATTGAGGTGGTGGTGGTAGTGGTTGAGATTGTGGATGAGGTTGCATCAAATTCATCAAAGGATGATTTCCTTGTGCTCGTTGATCGATCTCTCGAAGGATCGCTTTCCTCAAACGCTCGTACTGGATCACCACGTTTATTACCTGAATTCTTGATGTTAAGCTCGGTTTTCTTGTCGTTTATCCAATTAGAAAATATTGACTTGGATTTGTGACCATTTCCAAGTCCATTTCCTAGTTCATTTTCTTCAAATTCAATCACACCTCTTGTTTATGAAGTTTCAGCATAAGTTCACTGTATTTCTGCAAGTCGCCTTCAGAGAAAAGACCCCACTAAACGATTTTTAAACGATTTTAAATCAAAATTTTACCTCCAAAAGATTATCAAACTTTAAATCAGCTTGCGAATACAATCGGAGCCATTCCGGAGTCTCTGAAAATCTTTTGGTAACTTGATCAAGTACAAGACAAGCCTTAAAGCAGTTACCTCCATATTCTGAAAATAAACCTGGCTCTAAACTTGAATTCCTTTTATAAGGATAAAAATTTACCTCCATGTATGATGTTTAAATTCTCGACGGTGCTTTCAGCTCGGAGAACATTTGAGGTGACGGGGTAGGGGGCAAGCTGTCTGGGTTCAGGTGGCATTTGTTGAGGCGGGGGTTGAGGGTCTTGCAAGCCGGGATGTTCGAGCTGGATTCGATTCTCCAGTTCGCTAAAGTTCAAGTGTCTATATATCAGCATACAAAATCGTATGTTAAAGATCGACTGTTTGTCATTGTCATTGTCGGTTGAGAGTGACAGTTGATACTTTGACAAGATTTTCTTCATTAATTGAAATAAAAATATGCTCACTAAAAATAAATGACTCCTTGTGTTAGATCGAATAACTTTTTCCATCCAGGAGGGAGACTTTCACGAGCAAGGGGATGAAGCCAATGTGTTCGTCGATTGTTATGATCAACATAGTACCTAAATAGGTTTAATAACTTCAAAACTAAATACACTATATATTAAAAAGGATTTGTTGATTATAATAGACTGCGATAGTAGTTGATCATTATTTGTACAAAGCAGAGAGTAGCTTCACTGAAATCTCCTAGAAAAATCTCTTTGTTTCATTTACCGTACTAGTTTTCGATTTTGTACTAACTAAAAGCTTACTATAGTTATAAAGATTTACCGATATCCAGAATCCGTCACTTCAACGGCCCAATTCGGCGGCAATGGCAGTTCATCCTCTGGGGAGCTGCCCGAAACAAGACTTTCATTGCCTAAAAGAATTTAGTTATGGTAACTTTCCTCAAAAATCTCACCAATAATCGAGTTCCCCAGTGCTCTTATCGGCAAATTGTTCAACGATGCCGAGATTCGTGGAGCATTCTCTTGTACACCCAACGGGGCAACATTGCCAATACTTTGTGAGACAGCCAAACGGCCTCGGTCTGGCGTCCTGAAAATGGTATTGTATTGAAAATTCATTTCACATTTGAATGATAAAATCTTTAGCTTTCCCCTTGTCAATAATTGTCAACAATAGCATATACATTGATTACTCAAAGATTACAATTACTTACCTTAATCCAGAAAAGCTATGGGATGAAAGTGGGGCAAGGTGTGGTCTTGGAGAAAGTCCTGTTGATGAGCCAGTGCTATTCTGTAGCGAGGTTTGGCTAGTTTCGGGTTGGGGTTGTTGACTGGCACGTCTACCTGAATTCACAAATCAGTATTTCAAGTACAGCACTGTTAGCACAAAGAAAAGTCTATTATTAAACCTCCAAGTGATGGTATATTTGGGGGACTTGCTCGTCTCACATAATTCCCGCGTGTTCCCTCGAGAAATGTGGGTGTTGGGTGGTGTTTCTTTCGAGAGAGCATTCAACCACCTCACATCAGTCACCTCGACATTTGAATAGGGAAAATGAATCTGAAAATGAGTCTGAAAATCGATACAAAGAATTACAGTAAGGAAAATTTGCAAATTGAGTGGAAAAGAAAATTTATAAACTTAAAATTTGATCTTATGCTTGATGCTTGAATGAATCGTTTCACTCAAACTTCGGTTTTTAGTCTTTAATAGAAAAAAAAGCGACAATCTGAGCGATTTATAAAAAATAATGAGCTCAAATTCCATTCTTTGAAAGGGTGACAAAAAAAAAGTGGAGAAAGGGGTGAGAAATGTGATAAGAAACTTGTAAAACGTTGAAGCGCTTCAATTTCGAACTTGAAACAAGAAAAAAATTGAGGAACTGGATACAGGGGATGGTTTAAACAAAGTAATTTGATCTAGGTATCTAATCTAAATAAGACTTGTGTTTTTCAAAGCTTGTAATTCTTTTCAAGAACAGTGCCAGGCTCTGAGTCAGACCGGAAGCTGTTTGTAAGGCTTAAAATTTTAAAAAAATACCTTTCTTAAACAAAAACCAATAAGAAATAAGCCAAAATAAGCCAAAATAGCTTTAATTTTCTTCAATTGAAAATGATATCTGATAGTTGCATAGGATTTTGCTGGGGTGGAAGGGGGAAAGAAGAGAAAAGATGCGCAAGAGCTCATTCCGATGCTTTTGTGCACACCAAACCGACTGAAGCGGCAATGGAAAAGAAAAAGTGTGGAAAGATGGGGAAAAGAAAAGAGAAAAAGGAGAGGATTGTAATGGAAAGGAATTTTAGGAATTTTCTTGGAGAAGGGAAAAGAGAATCGTCTCTCTTTACGCTCTCTTTTCGTGGGAGAAAGATAACACTTTGTTCCGTCTTTGCCCTACCGTAGCCTTGGTTTCGCGGTGGGATTTGAAGGAGTTTGATTGCTAGGAAATTGCAGTACTTAGTTTGTTGATTGTATATAATTTTGGACATTGTTTTGTTAGGAGAAAAGTTTAAAACAAAGATCGCGAGAAATAAAGATGAGATTGACATTCAGTGAATGGGTAAACTGTCAAAATATTAAAATAGATTGAATGAGACTGTCGAGAAAACTTGAAAACCAAGTTTGTGAGATATTTTGGTAGAAAATGATAAGATTGAATCTATTAAAGCATTGATTTAGCTAGATCCATATTATCACAAAGAATCATAAAAGTACACAGACCATTATGTTTCACCAGCACACCTTTTAGTCACTCTTCTAACTAGATTTACAGTAACCTAATCCTTACTACTTATTTGCTACTACCTTACTATCTTACAGTATCTAAAACAGTAAATAGATCTTACAGGTCATAGCTAGATAGTGAAATATATCAGTAGATCAGCAGTGTGCTTTTTAATTTTATCTAATTCTTACTTTAGTGAAGAATCTGATAGGTGTTTATTTCCATTTTTCTTCTAAAAGTTTCCTTCAAGATTTCACCATCATGTTTTGCATCTGATTAATTTCTTCAATTCAAAAGAGGAACGATGAAATGACAAATTGATTGTCTAAAATGAATCATTAGGAAAACTTTGAGACAAAACATGTTCAATTGTTGCGATGTTCAGGGGATAAAATGAAGGGAATGATTGCTCATTTCAGACGTTTTTTCTCTAGCTTTTGATGTATCTTCTCGTTTTTGTTGTAGTGATCATTTGTGGGGTTTTGGGCCAACAACAGTACCCACCACCACCACCAATGCCTCTTACAGGTTTGTTTGAGATATCCCAATCAAAAACCAAACTACCATAATTCTTTTAATAGAATTAGAATTAGCTTTGCTACTGCTACTATTCAATATTTCTAGTCATCGTGAAACAAATTTTTCATTTGAAAAACCTAGGAGGCGGATATCCACCAGCTCCACCAGTGTATGCCCCTGGCGGTGGCTATGGGCAAGGACAAGGATCATCTGGGGAATCATACGAATACAACAGAGAGTATAACTGTAAGCTTTTAGTCAGCTTAGTCAAGATTTTAGTTTTTAGTCAAAATGTCTATCTATGAAGTTGAATAAGTGTGATTAATCGTTCATTAAACTGGGTTTAACAATCTGCCTGTCTATTAGAAGGTTTACTAAATTTAAATTCAAAAAGCTAACCATAAAGTAATTCGAACTCATTGACATTGGAAACGTTTCTTTTCTCAAATCC
This sequence comes from Mesorhabditis belari, assembly GCA_958450365.1. Classification (NCBI taxonomy): domain Eukaryota; kingdom Metazoa; phylum Nematoda; class Chromadorea; order Rhabditida; family Rhabditidae; genus Mesorhabditis; species Mesorhabditis belari. Next base: position 1,792,947 of record CAUEEP010000927.1, read on the forward strand.
ATGCTATATGTCAAAATATCAATTCTACAGTAATGCTTAAATTCCCTAGGCAAATTGGTTGTTCTTTACGGCCACGGAAAGGGGGGACACATTCGCTCGCCATTTGTTGGGTAAATATTTTCTCAGGGAATCAGAAAAATATCCAAATTTAGTCTTCACAAAGATCGCTACAGTCGCAGAAACGATTTCCAGCGCGCCCTTGTGCTGTGCCCGGAAAGGCACGGAAAGAAGGGAATTCTCGTCGACAACAGACACAAGGTAGAGAAGAGGAGGGAAATATTGATACAATAATTTTTGTTGATACAACCGGAACATCCGGGTGTAAAGATTGAATGTAACTTAATGTACAATTTGCTCTGTAAAACTGAAAGACCAGCAAGCACTAACAGTTTAGTTCTTCTTAAACAGACAACTAGGCTTTGATTGTACTAACACAAATCTAAAAAAACAATAATCCTTATGATTTCAAACAGGAATTTAAACTGGTCTTTAGCCAATCCGCTCTCGCCGTGGCCCCGATGATGTAAACGAGCTTGAGGTCGCTTGTGTGGATGGACGGTGAGCGCTTTGTAATTATTAAGACAATAGCTTTTAAAGTAAAGCCAGAGTTAGAGTTTGAGCTTAAACAAATTTCTGTATAAGCTTTGCGAATCATTCAAAATCGAGGAAATAAACAACTGTTTCCTAAATGATAAGGCACTTTTCCGCTGGCTTGCCACGGAACAGTACCGTAGCTATGGATAAAAACTATGATTCAACATATTTATTCAATTTTTAGATGGGTTCGAGTTCACGAGGGTCATCGCGGTGATCGTTATGGTAGTGATGTGCCCCCAATGAATTGTGCCTACGTTTCCGATCGCGATTCATCATCGTCATCTGGGGAAGACGGAGGAAAGGGAGGGCCAAGACGAGAATCATCCAATCATTGATAAAGGGTTTAAATTAATTGTCTTGAAGAGTTGAAAGCAATTGTGAAAGTTACTACAATAGCACAAAGTTTAAGTTTAAGAGCACATAGCTTACTGTAACTGTCAAATCAGTTTAGAGCATAAGGGAGAATAAAAGAATTCTGAAAAAAGTGCCGATACAAAAGCAAAATCATTTTTGTTATTGAAAATACGTCAAAAACGGCAACTATGTCTACTAAACCGCCAATTTTCTCTATTAGGTTCGTAAAAAAGAAATGAGCGTCGTGTTTGTTGATTTGTATTTTATTCACAGTAAAAGTTTTTTAAAATAGTTTATTCTATTGGAAAGAGCGTGTTCTTGCGCATCGTTTGATATATAATTTGTCTATGTTCATTTTGTTTCTTACAAGAAAGAGTGTTTAGAAAATGTCGGACCAAAAATTTCGCTTGCGGGCCTGCTTGTGGTATGAATTTAAGCAAGGCAAATCGGCTGCTGAAGCTCATCGCGCTCTATCTCAAGTGTTTGACGAAGATGCTCTATCCGAAAGTCAGTGTAAACGATGGTTCCAGCGCTTCCGAGACGGCGACTAAAGCGACTAACACGGGAGTCGACCTCAAATCATCGACAACGACGCATTGAAGGAAGCCATTGAGTCGGCTCCACGCCAAACCACTCGCGACCTGGCAGAACAGTTCGGCTGCACTCATGTCACCATTGAGAACCATCTGCATGGCATGGCAAGACGAATAGATGCGGAAAATGGGTACCGCATAAGCTATCCGACGCAAACAAGGCGACACGCATCGCAATCGCCGGAATTCTCACTCACCGCGCCAAGAACAGTGGGTTTTTCGACTCCATTGTTACGTCGGATGAGAAGTGGATCCAATACGATAACACAGCAAGAAAGCGGCAGTGGTTGGACCCCGGTGAAGCTCCAAAACCGACTCCAAAACCGGACATCCACGGAAAAAGGTGATGCTTTGTGTTTGGTGGAACGGTAAAGGCCTGGTGTACTTTGAGGTTCTGGATCCGGGTCAAACAGTTACGGCAAACCTCTACCAAGGCCAACTGGACCGCGTGGACCAGGCGCTGCGACGTCAAGGTGTGGATACGGCGTCGACAAAATTCCTCCACAACAACGCTCGGCCGCATGCCGCAAAAATCACCCAGCAGAAAATTGAAGAAATGGGCTGGGGAAGTCCTGCCGCATCCGCCATACAGCCCAGACTTGGCGCCTTCCCAAAACCATCTGTTCCGATCAATGCACCACTCCTTGGCCGAGAAAAAGTTCAAGAACCGCGACGAGGTCCAAATTTGGGTGTCCAACTTCTTCGAGTCGCAGCCGGTCGAGTTCTTCAAGAAGGGCATCCATTCTTTGCGTGAACGTTGGCGACAAGTCATTGATGCAGATGGCGAATACCTTTTGGATTAATGTATTGTTATCTTGTTTTTATAATAAAATAAACTTTTAACGAAAACGCGCATTTCTTTTTTACCAACCTAATAGAATCGACGTAAAGCACTGAAGCGCTGATATTTGTAATCTTGCTTGAAACAAGCGCATTGACTTTCTTAGGTGGATACATTCTTTAGACAAGCATACTGTATGGAGCTAGATTACGATAACTCTAGAAAACGTAAGCTTTAAAACTATGACTGACTAAAATCCATGAAATCCCATAAAACTTTGATCTCACTTGAAATTTTGATCCAGAAAAGTTTCTCAAAAATCGTGAAACCAAGGCGGATCTTTCAGGCAAATTTTGCACGTGAACGCTGAGATTTTTGACGAGAACCATCAAAAAAAAGAAAATTCTCTCGATGATCAGAAGGGAAAATCTGTTTAAACAAAACGAAAGCATTTCTGGTGGACCGGATGGAATTCGGAAACGATTTTTTTTTTCTACCTTTCCTCCATTTTTCGACAAAATTTTTCGGATGATTTGCGTGGCAATCAAGCCTCTACAAATGACACGAAATACAATCGATTCTTTTCGATCAAAACTCATTGAGAGATTTTTGATGAATAGGAAGAGTACGGTATCTAAGGAATCTTGCACCAACGCTATAGTCAATCAGATTTTCAAATTCAACACTAACTGTAAAGGAATTTGGGACTTGACTGGTTCATGACAGAAAATCGGTTCACCGTGCTGAAGATTCTACATTTGATTGAAGTCAACATGACAATTGTGCCGGTGTAGACAGCCCAACCTCAAGCACTTTCCGCACAACAAAACTCATAGCTCAAACCAATTCAGAAAAACTATGCACGAATCAAGAAAGCTTTGTGTAAATACGATTCTTTCATACATAATACGTTCGCAAAATATTTATTCAAATCCCAAGAATACCAAAGACTAAGAAATTACGCGCAAGACGTGGCAAGGTAACGCATATCCAAGAAATCCACAAAGCAATAAATTAAAAGTGATAAAGAAATCTTCAGAAAAGCGCAACTAATTCTTTTTTGAAGAAAAGAAAAGAAACTTTGCGACAAAAGAACACCGTTTGGAAGCACAGATAAAACAAGTGCGAAATAGAATTGACGTTTCTACAGTTTCTACAGAATACAGAAAGTTTCTAAGAATTGAAACCACGGTTCTAACAGATTTTTCAAAACACAGAAATTAGGGTTTGATTGCCTAAAGTTTTACGTGAAACAGGTCTCTTCGTAAGTGTTTGCAGTTCAATCCATGAATTTATTCCCACAAGTGTTTTGTAAATCTGTTTAAGCTGTACACTGGATAAAAGCACTAAGTCTAGGTTTATCTGTCAAACTATGGTTGTAGACAATCACTTCTTTTAATAAGATAAAACTAGTTGCAAAGCGCTCAGTCTGAATGAAAGTGAAGTCTAAATCAAGTGTTTAACCAGAATAACTGGTTACTTGATTTTTCAATTACCTTAGTTTATTCACTTGAAAATTTACTTCAGCATACTGTAGTGAGATAAACTAAGGCTTTACTAGATTTTCTAAACATTTAGTTATTGACTACAGCTACAGTTTGACTTGCAGTTAGATCTACTTGATCCATAGCACAGCCACAGCCACATTGTACCATTTCAAAACTCCAGCATGAACCCTTTGATAGAAAGACTCAAGTTTTACTATGCGAACAATATTTGCCTAATTGATTCAATGCACTGTTGGACAGAGGCTGACTATACAGCTACCTACAAAACACGGTCACCGAAGTGCATCTAGACAGACGAGAAAAAGAGTTTCCAGCAATAACGTGGCTTTCAACTAGAAGAACGAAGGAAAAAAAATGGGGAAAATTGGAAAAATTTGTTGTCACAGCAGTCTCCACCCATTCAATGCCGAAAAAGGAGGCCAAAATGAGAGTGGATAAACGATGGGGTCGACAGGGATTTCACTCATTTCACATGTATTCAAATATCTCATTCCAATCTTGCCCCCGAACATCATCCGGTTACTGTATCGTTCTATTTGATGTTTTTGAAGTTTTATGCTTAAAATCTATGTCATTCTATGTATTTCCTTTCATATTTTATTGAGTCGAGAGTGTGTATCCTTTTGTAAATCCCTAGATTACTGTATCTTTAAACTGGCTTTAAGCCGTAATAATGAAGCTCTATTACACAGTAGCTCTCAAAATGATTCATAGATCCCATTTTGAGCGTTACTGTACTTTTTTTTTCATGTCTAATATATTTATCCATTAATTTAAATAGTCATCATTAAATCTATAACTTATTCCAATGAATTTCGAAAGCCAGACATGGCTTTCGACAGAGTTACGGTAGAAGTTCGTGGGTTACGGTAGAAGTTCGTTGCGTTCATATGTGGCTTTTTTTTTGTCAAACCCACAAATTTAGACTCCACCCCTTATCCAAAACCGTTTTCACTTTGATTGGGGCTTTCACTTCATATCTCGATTGCTCCTAGTTCTCCTAGTTATACACCTAGTTCCTTTAGTACTTTAGTACTTAGTTTTTATTTCATTTTCTCAAATTCTTATGCTATAATTCTCCCCTACAATAAGAATTATAACTAAGAACAATCGAGATCTGCTTTTTCAAAACCTACTGGTATAGCTTTGCAAGTCATTCAATGGCTACAGTAGGATTCAGTGTGATATAAGCGACCACTGAGCTCTACTGTATTCCCTCACTTTTCATGCACTTACTAATTTTCAATAAGTTTGCTCGTTAGTAGCCACTACAGTAAGACTTAACGTGTTATGGGTATATTGAATACTGTAGCCCTAGCAATTCCTTCAAGCTTACTGTAATCTTTTTGATTCCCATTTGCTTTTGAAGGCATCAGGCATTGAATCATAGTTATAGTAAACATCAGCAGTTAAATTTATATCACCAGCTTTTGCAAGCTAACTTTCACCAAAAGCCAAGGAAGCTCCCTTCCTTATCTCTTCAAAAAACACCACTCTTGTAAAAGCTTCAAATCGAATGTCCTCTTTTGCAAAAGCTTTGAATATTCTCCTTTAAAAAGTTCATTTCAGCGGGCTCACTTGCGGTAAAACACGGCCCTCAATGCAGTGGTCGTGGATACTTCTTGCTCTCATAGCTTTCAATACATGCCCTCGTACAGATGGGTTTTCATTTGGCGATCTCTCCGATTACATCACTGATTTGTTCCACGAGGATTCTCAGGTAAGCCCTGGCAAGTTTGATCGAGGTTCAATGATTTATCGATAACTTATATGCACAGTGCAAGTAAGTGCAAGTAACCATAGACTTTGGGCTTACTGTAGTTCTTTTAACTCCTCGAACGCAACAGCATTGCCTCAAATACAGCTACGGTAGCAAGTTCAGGAAGAAAATTATGATGACAATGGAGCAAACAAAAGTCAGCCATCGACTACAAATGGACCAGAGATGGATGGGCCACAGATAGCCGCCCCAGATCAAATGCCAGGCGATCTCAGGGGTCCACGTGTCAAAGTAAGCATGACCTGTTTGAAATTTTGGTTTTGAAATAACAGGGAAACTCTTAAATTGCATTTTCAAAAAGATTTTGTTCTTAGAAACACTTGTGGACTTAGAATCAGCTAATAGACTAGAATCCAAAATAGATTTCAAATTGTCTTCCAAGTGTCACTATTTGTCGACAGGCGTTGGGACTTTTATGACTGCTGATCTCATAGTTCTTGAAATTGGAACGTTAGGACATAATTTCTGGTCTGAGTGCCACTCTTTCATTATGTATTCATAGAGAGCCGACTGCAATTCATGCGTAGCAAATCCTCACGGTAGTTGTCTTAATGGAGGAGGCACCTGCGATCCGTTCACTTATCAAGATCCGAAGATTCAGTACACAACCGGAGGCCCTTGCAAGGTTTGATTTGTGTTTGAAAACACTAGCAAAACCACCTTAGGAAGCGACTCTGACCTGTGAGGGTTTCGAATCTGTGTACCTCGATGGTTCGACCACCACTGATCCAACAGGAGGCGATGGTGGAGTACTGGTAAGTAATTATTTATATTATCAATCATTATCAATTGCCTCAAGGTTTTAATGAACTACAATAATTGCCTTGGAAAAAGCAATCTGAAATTTAAAATTAGAAACTTCTTCTTGACCCTATATGAATCCCAAAACAGCTTTCCAAAATGCAAACTTTAGCTGGCTCAAGATGACAATTCCGATATTAATTTGCTTTTGGTCGTCAGCGTTACAATTACCTGTGACGCGACTGGCGCCTGGGTTGCAAGTGGCAATCAAATCGGAAATGAATTTGATTGTCAAGGTAACCTCTATCAAAACAATACAAGAAAAGTCATCGAATTTAGTATGGCAACCAGTCAATACGACGACCACAACGACAACAACAACGACAACGACAACCACCACAACCACAACCACAACAACAACAACGACAACGACAACAACAACCACAACGACAACAACCACAACGACAACCACCACGACAACCACAACAACCACGACAACAACCACCACGACGACTACAACCACCACAACGACAACCACTACCACTACAACCACAACGACAACCACTACCACTACAACGACAACCACTACCACTACAACCACAACGACAACCACTACCACTACAACACAACCACAACGACAACCACAACAACCACCACGACGACTACAACAACTACAACGACAACCACGACTACTACAACGACAACCACGACTACTACAACCACAACGACAACCACAACGACAACCACCACCACCACCACAACCACAACGACCACAACTACAACCACAACCACGCACAACGACAACCACCACCACCACCACAACCACAACGACCACAACTACAACCACAACCACGACAACAACAACCACCACGACAACCACTACCACTACCACGACAACCACAACAACAACGACGACTACTACAACCACCACGACAACCACTACCACTACAACGACAACCACAACAACAACGACGACTACTACAACCACAACGACAACCACTACCACTACAACGACAACCACAACAACAACGACGACTACTACAACCACAACGACAACCACTACCACTACAACGACAACCACAACAACAACCACAACGACTACAACAACTACAACTACGACGACAACCACGACCACCACAACCACAACAACTACTACTACCACGACAACAACCACCACGACGACCACAACTACAACGACAACAACTACTACAACTACCACCACAACGACCACGACAACCACGACCACAACCACCACGACGACCACAACCACAACAACTACTACTACCACGACAACAACCACCACCACGACAACAACCACCACAACAACGACTACCACGACTACCACAACCACAACCACGACAACTACTACAACTACCACGACAACGACCACGACAACAACCACCACGACGACTACAACCACGACGACCACAACCACCACGACAACAACCACCACAACAACGACTACCACGACTACCACAACCACAACCACGACAACTACTACAACTACCACGACAACGACCACGACAACAACCACCACGACGACTACAACCACGACGACCACAACCACCACGACAACCACCACCACAACGACGACCACAACCACCACAACGACAACAACTACAACTACAACGACAACCACGACCACCACAACCACAACGACTACAACAACTACAACGACAACAACCACCACCACGACAACTACTACATCCACCACGACAACCACTACCACTACAACGACAACCACAACAACAACCACAACGACTACAACAACTACAACTACGACGACAACCACGACCACCACAACCACAACAACTACTACTACCACGACAACAACCACCACGACGACCACAACTACAACGACAACAACTACTACAACTACCACGACAACGACCACGACAACAACCACGACGACGACTACAACCACGACGACCACAACCACCACGACCACAACCACCACGACTACAACCACCACAACGACGACTACCACAACCACAACGACCACAACTACAACGACAACCACGACGACTACAACCACCACGACGACTACAACCACGACTACCACAACTACAACGACAACAACTACTACAACTACCACCACAACAACAACCACGACTACTACAACCACAACGACAACAACTACAACTACAACTACAACGACAACCACGACCACCACAACAACAACGACAACAACAACAACGACAACAACTACTACAACCACGACCACTACGACCACGACAACGACGACAACCACGACAACTACTACAACTACTACGACAACGACAACAACCACCACGACAACCACAACCACAACAACCACAACTACAACGACAACAACTACTACAACTACCACCACAACAACCACCACGACGACTACAACCACCACAACGACGACTACCACAACCACAACGACCACAACTACAACGACAACCACGACGACTACAACCACCACGACGACTACAACCACGACTACCACAACTACAACGACAACAACTACTACAACTACCACCACAACAACAACCACGACTACTACAACCACAACGACAACAACTACAACTACAACCACAACGACAACCACGACCACCACAACAACAACGACAACAACAACGACAACAACTACTACAACCACGACCACTACGACCACGACAACGACGACAACCACGACAACTACTACAACTACTACGACAACGACAACAACCACCACGACGACCACAACCACAACAACCACCACGACGACCACAACCACCACGACAACAACCACCACGACGACCACAACTACCACAACGACAACCACAACAACAACGACGACTACTACAACCACCACCACGACAACAACCACAACGACGACAACAACTACAACTACAACTACAACGACAACCACGACCACCACAACAACAACGACAACAACAACGACAACAACTACTACAACCACGACCACTACGACCACGACAACGACGACAACCACGACAACTACTACAACTACTACGACAACCACAACAACCACCACGACAACAACCACAACCACGACTACCACAACCACGACGACCACAACCACCACGACGACCACAACTACCACAACGACAACCACAACAACAACGACGACTACTACAACCACCACCACGACAACAACCACAACGACTACAACAACTACAACGACTACAACAACTACCACGACAACTACTACAACCACCACGACAACCACTACCACTACAACCACAACCACAACAACAACGACAACAACTACAACCACAACGACAACAACCACAACGACAACAACCACCACCACAACGACGACAACAACTACAACAACAACAACAACTACTACTACCACAACTACAACGACAACGACCACAACGACAACAACTACTACAACTACCACCACAACGACAACGACAACCACGACAACCACCACGACGACTACGACAACTACAACCACGACGACTACAACGACCACAACTACAACGACAACCACGACGACTACAACGACAACCACAACAACCACGACAACCACAACAACCACGACAACAACCACTACGACGACTACAACAACCACAACCACAACCACAACCACTACGACAACCACGACAACAACTACCACTACGACAACCACGACAACAACAACCACCACGACGACAACCACAACAACAACCACCACAACAACCACCACGACGACTACAACCACAACCACCACAACCACAACGACCACCACTACAACCACAACCACGACAACAACAACAACGACAACAACCACCACGACGACTACAACAACCACCACGACGACTACAACAACAACAACGACAACCACTACCACTACAACAACCACCACGACCACCACAACCACAACGACCACAACTACAACGACAACTACGACCACAACCACAACCACAACCACAACAACCACCACCACGACTACAACCACCACAACGACAACCACTACTACTACAACGACAACCACAACAACCACCACAACGACCACAACCACCACAACCACAACCACGACAACCACAACCACGACAACAACAACCACCACGACAACTACTACTACCCACCCACCACCCGACTAAAGACAACCACGACAAAACTACCACTACGACAACCACGACACCACAACCACCACAACCACAGACGACTACAACAACCACAACGACAACCACAACAACAACCACCACAACAACCACCACGACGACTACAACAACTACAACCACAACCACCACAACCACCACAACCACAACGACCACCACTACAACTACAACCACAACTACAACCACGACTACCACGACTACAACGACAACAACTACTACAACTACCACCACAACTACAACGACAACCACGACAACAACCACCACGACGACTACCACCACAACAACGACAACCACGACTACCACAACTACAACGACAACAACAACTACGACTACTACAACAACCACGACTACCACAACCACAACGACAACAACCACAACGACAACAACTACAACGACTACAACAACTACAACGACGACGACAACCACGACCACCACAACAACCACCACGACAACTACAACGACAACAACGACAACAACCACAACAACCACAACCACGACCACAACCACGACAACAACAACCACCACGACAACCACTACCACTACAACGACAACCACAACAACCACCACGACAACTACAACAACTACAACGACAACCACGACTACTACAACCACAACGACAACAACCACAACGACAACAACTACCACGACTACTACAACCACAACGACAACAACCACAACGACAACAACTACAACTACAACGACAACAACTACTACAACAACGACAACAACTACTACAACTACCACCACCACGACAACAACCACCACGACGACTACAACCACAACAACGACAACCACGACTACCACAACTACAACGACAACGACCACAACGACAACAACTACTACAACTACCACCACAACGACAACGACAACCACGACAACCACCACGACGACTACGACAACTACAACCACAACCACTACAACAACGACAACCACGACAACTACCACAACTACTACAACAACGACCACAACAACAACAACTACTACTACCACTACAACAACCACGACGACTACTGTAAATTCTTTCAAGCTTCGAGTTATTAGCTAGAATAACACAGAATCGAGTTAAGATCTTAAAGGAGAGCAAATCTGTTAGGGTATAACATATATGGTCGGACTCTTTAAAAAAGTCGGTTGAAAGAATTGATAACCAGATCAAATATGACCTAGACTGTATTCGAAAAACACCCTTTCCAAAGAACCAAAATCTTTCAAATTTGAAAGATTTTGGTTGTTCAACATTTTCGGAGGTGCAAAGAAGATTTGTCAAAAATGATAAAAATAGAAGATCGGTAATTTTACAACCAGTACTAAATCGGTCTCGTCGGCGAAATACTTCGGCAAATTAAGCAAATTAAGGCAAACTCGTCGGCAAATTAAGTGGACGAACTCACCAAACCAAAAAACCTCGCCCTTTGACTAATTTCCAACAATTAAATTTATTTGGTAAAACAAAGATACATCTTCTATGTTATCATTTATTACCACTATTTCTTCTCTCCTTTATCTTTCATTTCAAAACCAAAATCCGTCTAGCCGTCTTCCCGAACCTTCGTTTAAACCAAAATCCTCCTAATCAAGAATTCTTTTGTCAAGAATCAAGAATTCTTTTGTCAAGAAAGAAATTTGTCAAAAACGGCTGAAAGGATTAAACTAGATTTTATAGACAATTTTATGGTGACCGACCCCTCTTTCGTAAATAAAGTCAGTGCTTTCTTAAAAAGTCGCACCCTAACTCGAGTCACTTTCAAGCGAATTAGTCCGGCAAATAAGATCCAATTCAGACTACTACAACCACCAAACCCGACGACTACAACGACCACAACAACGACAACCACCACGACCACCACGACCACCACTACTACCACGACAACTACAACGACCACTACTACTACAACCACAACGACCACAACTACAACGACAACTACTACCACTACCACAACCACGACGACTACTGTAAGTTCATTATAAATTCAGCTGCCTTACTCGAATCACTTTCCAAAAAATCAGTCCGGAAAATGAGATCCGATTTAGACCACCACTACCACCACTACCACCACAACCCGACAACCCGACGACCACCACGACGACTACGACGACAACCACAACTACCACCACAACCACGACGACCACCACTACCACCACCACTACTACCACGACGACGACAACCACAACTACGACGACAACGACAACTACTACCACCACCACCACGACGACTACTGTGAGTTGATTATGAATTCGGTCGCCTAACTCGAATCACTTGCCAACAAGTTAGTCCTGAAAATGTGATTCAATTCAGACCACCACAACCACGACAACCACGACAACCACAACCACGACGACTACCACGACCACAACAACAACTACGACGACGACAACCACGACGACTACAACGACAACCACTACCACCACGACGACGACAACCACGACGACTACTGTCAGTTCATTCTAAATTCGGCTGCCTAACTCGAATCACTTTCAAACAAATTAGTCCGGGAAATGAGATCCAATTCAGACCACCACAACCACGACGACTACAACGACCACAACAACCACAACCACGACGACCACCACCACTACCACGACAACCACAACCACGACGTCTACTGTAAGTTCATTACAAATTCGGCTGCCTAACTAGAATTGCTTTCAAACGAATTAACCTGGAAACTGAGATCCAATTCAGACGACCACAACCACCACAACCACGACGACTACAACGACCACAACAACCACAACCACGACGACCACCACCACTACCACGACAACCACAACCACGACGTCTACTGTAAGTTCATTACAAATTCGGCTGCCTAACTAGAATTGCTTTCAAACGAATTAACCTGAAAAACGAGATCCAATTCAGACGACCACAACCACCACAACCACGACGACTACAACGACCACAACTACAACGACAACCACGACGACCACGACGACAACCACAACAACAACCACCACAACAACCACCACGACGACTACAACCACAACCACCACAACCACAACGACCACCACTACAACCACAACCACGACAACAACAACAACGACAACAACCACCACGACGACTACAACAACCACCACGACGACTACAACAACAACAACGACAACCACTACCACTACAACAACCACCACGACCACCACAACCACAACGACCACAACTACAACGACAACTACGACCACAACCACAACCACAACCACAACAACCACCACCACGACTACAACCACCACAACGACAACCACTACTACTACAACGACAACCACAACAACCACCACGACGACTACAACAACTACAACCACGACAACTACCACAACCACCACAACCACAACGACCACAACCACCACAACCACAACCACGACAACCACAACCACGACAACAACAACCACCACGACAACTACTACTACCACGACCACAACCACCACGACTACAACGACAACCACGACAACAACTACCACTACGACAACCACGACAACCACAACCACCACAACCACCACGACGACTACAACAACCACAACGACAACCACAACAACAACCACCACAACAACCACCACGACGACTACAACAACTACAACCACAACCACCACAACCACCACAACCACAACGACCACCACTACAACTACAACCACAACTACAACCACGACTACCACGACTACAACGACAACAACTACTACAACTACCACCACAACTACAACGACAACCACGACAACAACCACCACGACGACTACCACCACAACAACGACAACCACGACTACCACAACTACAACGACAACGACCACCACGACAACAACAACTACGACTACTACAACAACCACGACTACCACAACCACAACGACAACAACCACAACGACAACAACTACAACGACTACAACAACTACAACGACGACGACAACCACGACCACCACAACAACCACCACGACAACTACAACGACAACAACGACAACAACCACAACAACCACAACCACGACCACAACCACGACAACAACAACCACCACGACAACCACTACCACTACAACGACAACCACAACAACCACCACGACAACTACAACAACTACAACGACAACCACGACTACTACAACCACAACGACAACAACCACAACGACAACAACTACCACGACTACTACAACCACAACGACAACAACCACAACGACAACAACTACAACTACAACGACAACAACTACTACAACAACGACAACAACTACTACAACTACCACCACCACGACAACAACCACCACGACGACTACAACCACAACAACGACAACCACGACTACCACAACTACAACGACAACGACCACAACGACAACAACTACTACAACTACCACCACAACGACAACGACAACCACGACAACCACCACGACGACTACGACAACTACAACCACAACCACTACAACAACGACAACCACGACAACTACCACAACTACTACAACAACGACCACAACAACAACAACTACTACTACCACTACAACAACCACGACGACTACTGTAAATTCTTTCAAGCTTCGAGTTATTAGCTAGAATAACACAGAATCGAGTTAAGATCTTAAAGGAGAGCAAATCTGTTAGGGTATAACATATATGGTCGGACTCTTTAAAAAAGTCGGTTGAAAGAATTGATAACCAGATCAAATATGACCTAGACTGTATTCGAAAAACACCCTTTCCAAAGAACCAAAATCTTTCAAATTTGAAAGATTTTGGTTGTTCAACATTTTCGGAGGTGCAAAGAAGATTTGTCAAAAATGATAAAAATAGAAGATCGGTAATTTTACAACCAGTACTAAATCGGTCTCGTCGGCTTGAAATACTTCGGCAAATTAAGCAAATTAAGGCAAACTCGTCGGCAAATTAAGTGGACGAACTCACCAAACCAAAAAACCTCGCCCTTTGACTAATTTCCAACAATTAAATTTATTTGGTAAAACAAAGATACATCTTCTATGTTATCATTTATTACCACTATTTCTTCTCTCCTTTATCTTTCATTTCAAAACCAAAATCCGTCTAGCCGTCTTCCCGAACCTTCGTTTAAACCAAAATCCTCCTAATCAAGAATTCTTTTGTCAAGAATCAAGAATTCTTTTGTCAAGAATCAAGAATTCTTTTGTCAAGAAAGAAATTTGTCAAAAACGGCTGAAAGGATTAAACTAGATTTTATAGACAATTTTATGGTGACCGACCCCTCTTTCGTAAATAAAGTCAGTGCTTTCTTAAAAAGTCGCACCCTAACTCGAGTCACTTTCAAGCGAATTAGTCCGGCAAATAAGATCCAATTCAGACTACTACAACCACCACAACCACGACGACTACAACGACCACAACAACGACAACCACCACGACCACCACGACCACCACTACTACCACGACAACTACAACGACCACTACTACTACAACCACAACGACCACAACTACAACGACAACTACTACCACTACCACAACCCGACGACTACTGAAGTTCATTATAAATTCAGCTGCCTTACTCGAATCACTTTCCAAAAAATCAGTCCGGAAAATGAGATCCGATTTAGACCACCACTACCACCACTACCACCACAACCACGACAACCACGACGACCACCACGACGACTACGACGACAACCACAACTACCACCACAACCACGACGACCACCACTACCACCACCACTACTACCACGACGACGACAACCACAACTACGACGACAACGACAACTACTACCACCACCACCACGACGACTACTGTGAGTTGATTATGAATTCGGTCGCCTAACTCGAATCACTTGCCAACAAGTTAGTCCTGAAAATGTGATTCAATTCAGACCACCACAACCACGACAACCACGACAACCACAACCACGACGACTACCACGACCACAACAACAACTACGACGACGACAACCACGACGACTACAACGACAACCACTACCACCACGACGACGACAACCACGACGACTACTGTCAGTTCATTCTAAATTCGGCTGCCTAACTCGAATCACTTTCAAACAAATTAGTCCGGGAAATGAGATCCAATTCAGACCACCACAACCACGACGACTACAACGACCACAACAACCACAACCACGACGACCACCACCACTACCACGACAACCACAACCACGACGTCTACTGTAAGTTCATTACAAATTCGGCTGCCTAACTAGAATTGCTTTCAAACGAATTAACCTGGAAACTGAGATCCAATTCAGACGACCACAACCACCACAACCACGACGACTACAACGACCACAACAACCACAACCACGACGACCACCACCACTACCACGACAACCACAACCACGACGTCTACTGTAAGTTCATTACAAATTCGGCTGCCTAACTAGAATTGCTTTCAAACGAATTAACCTGAAAAACGAGATCCAATTCAGACGACCACAACCACCACAACCACGACGACTACAACGACCACAACTACAACGACAACCACGACGACTACGACGACAACCACAACTACAACGACAACCACAACTACTACGACTACCACAACTACGACGACAACCACAACTACTACGACCACCACAACCACGACGACTACTGTAAGTTCATTATAAAGTCGACTGCCTAACTAGAATTACTTTCTAACTAATCAACCTGAAAAATGAGATCCAATTCAGACGACCACAACCACCACAACCACGACGACTACAACGACCACAACTACAACGACAACCACGACGACTACGACGACAACCACAACTACAACGACAACCACAACTACTACGACTACCACAACTACTACGACTACCACAACCACGACGACTACTGTAAGTTCATTATAAGTTCGGCTCCCTAACTAGAATTACTTTTAAACGAATTAACCTGGAAAATGAGCTCCAATTCAGACGACCACAACCACCACAACCACGACGACTACAACGACCACAACAACGACAACCACGACGACCACCACTACTACCACGACGACAACCACGACGACTACGACGACAACCACAACTACAACGACAACCACAACTACTACGACAACCACAACTACTACGACTACCACAACCACGACGACTACCACAACCACGACGACTACTGTAAGTTCATTATAAATTCGGCTCCCTAACTAGAATTACTTTCTAACTAATCAACCTGAAAAACGAGATCCAATTCAGACGACCACAACCACCACAACCACGACTACGACGACAACCACAACTACAACGACAACCACAACTACTACGACTACCACAACTACGACGACAACCACAACTACTACGACAACCACAACTACTACGACCACCACAACCACGACGACTACTGTAAGTTCATTATAAAGTCGACTGCCTAACTAGAATTACTTTCTAACTAATCAACCTGAAAAATGAGATCCAATTCAGACGACCACAACCACCACAACCACGACGACTACAACGACCACAACTACAACGACAACCACGACGACTACGACGACAACCACAACTACAACGACAACCACAACTACTACGACTACCACCACTACTACGACTACCACAACTACTACGACTACCACAACTACTACGACTACCACAACCACAACGACTACTGTAAGTTCATTATAAGTTCGGCTGCCTAACTAGAATTACTTTTAAACGAATTAACCTGGAAAATGAGCTCCAATTCAGACGACCACAACCACCACAACCACGACGACTACAACGACCACAACAACGACAACCACGACGACCACCACTACTACCACGACGACAACCACGACGACTACGACGACAACCACAACTACAACGACAACCACAACTACTACGACAACCACAACTACTACGACTACCACAACCACGACGACTACTGTAAGTTCATTATAAATTCGGCTCCCTAACTAGAATTACTTTCTAACTAATCAACCTGAAAAACGAGATCCAATTCAGACGACCACAACCACCACAACCACGACTACGACGACAACCACAACTACAACGACAACCACAACTACTACGACTACCACAACTACTACGACTACCACAACCACGACGACTACTGTAAGTTCATTATAAGTTCGGCTGCCTAACTAGAATTACTTTTAAACGAATTAACCTGGAAAATGAGCTCCAATTCAGACGACCACAACCACCACAACCACGACGACTACAACGACCACAACAACGACAACCACGACGACCACCACTACTACCACGACGACAACCACGACGACTACGACGACAACCACAACTACAACGACAACCACAACTACTACGACAACCACAACTACTACGACTACCACAACCACGACGACTACTGTAAGTTCATTATAAATTCGGCTCCCTAACTAGAATTACTTTCTAACTAATCAACCTGAAAAACGAGATCCAATTCAGACGACCACAACCACCACAACCACGACTACGACGACAACCACAACTACAACGACAACCACAACTACTACGACTACCACAACTACTACGACTACCACAACTACTACGACTACCACAACCACGACGACTACTGTAAGTTCATTATAAGTTCGGCTGCCTAACTAGAATTACTTTTAAACGAATTAACCTGGAAAATGAGCTCCAATTCAGACGACCACAACCACCACAACCACGACGACTACAACGACCACAACAACGACAACCACGACGACCACCACTACTACCACGACGACAACCACGACGACTACGACGACAACCACAACTACAACGACAACCACAACTACTACGACAACCACAACTACTACGACTACCACAACCACGACGACTACTGTAAGTTCATTATAAATTCGGCTCCCTAACTAGAATTACTTTCTAACTAATCAACCTGAAAAACGAGATCCAATTCAGACGACCACAACCACCACAACCACGACTACGACGACAACCACAACTACAACGACAACCACAACTACTACGACTACCACAACTACGACGACAACCACAACTACTACGACAACCACAACTACTACGACCACCACAACCACGACGACTACAACGACCACAACTACAACGACAACTACGACGACTACGACGACAACCACAACTACAACGACAACCACAACTACAACGACAACCACAACTACTACGACTACCACAACTACGACGACAACCACAACTACTACGACAACCACAACTACTACGACCACCACAACCACGACGACTACTGTAAGTTCATTATAAAGTCGACTGCCTAACTAGAATTACTTTCTAACTAATCAACCTGAAAAATGAGATCCAATTCAGACGACCACAACCACCACAACCCGACGACTACAACGACCACAACTACAACGACAACCACGACGACTACGACGACAACCACAACTACAACGACAACCACAACTACAACGACAACCACAACTACTACGACCACCACAACCACGACGACTACAACGACCACAACTACAACGACAACTACGACGACTACGACGACAACCACAACTACAACGACAACCACAACTACAACGACAACCACAACTACAACGACAACCACAACTACAACGACAACCACAACTACTACGACAACCACAACTACTACGACCACCACAACCACGACGACTACTGTAAGTTCATTATAAAGTCGACTGCCTAACTAGAATTACTTTCTAACTAATCAACCTGAAAAATGAGATCCAATTCAGACGACCACAACCACCACAACCACGACGACTACAACGACCACAACTACAACGACAACCACGACGACTACGACGACAACCACAACTACTACGACAACTACTACGACTACCACAACCACGACGACTACTGTAAGTTCATTATAAGTTCGGCTGCCTAACTAGAATTACTTTTAAACGAATTAACCTGGAAAATGAGCTCCAATTCAGACGACCACAACCACCACAACCACGACGACTACAACGACCACAACAACGACAACCACGACGACCACCACTACTACCACGACGACAACCACGACGACTACGACGACAACCACAACTACAACGACAACCACAACTACTACGACAACCACAACTACTACGACCACCACAACCACGACGACTACTGTAAGTTCATTATAAAGTCGACTGCCTAACTAGAATTACTTTCTAACTAATCAACCTGAAAAATGAGATCCAATTCAGACGACCACAACCACCACAACCACGACGACTACAACGACCACAACTACAACGACAACCACGACGACTACGACGACAACCACAACTACAACGACAACCACAACTACTACGACTACCACAACTACTACGACTACCACAACCACGACGACTACTGTAAGTTCATTATAAGTTCGGCTCCCTAACTAGAATTACTTTTAAACGAATTAACCTGGAAAATGAGCTCCAATTCAGACGACCACAACCACCACAACCACGACGACTACAACGACCACAACAACGACAACCACGACGACCACCACTACTACCACGACGACAACCACGACGACTACGACGACAACCACAACTACAACGACAACCACAACTACTACGACAACCACAACTACTACGACTACCACAACCACGACGACTACTGTAAGTTCATTATAAATTCGGCTCCCTAACTAGAATTACTTTCTAACTAATCAACCTGAAAAACGAGATCCAATTCAGACGACCACAACCACCACAACCACGACTACGACGACAACCACAACTACAACGACAACCACAACTACTACGACTACCACAACTACGACGACAACCACAACTACTACGACAACCACAACTACTCGACCACCACAACCACGACGACTACAACGACCACAACTACAACGACAACTACGACGACTAGACGACAACCACAACTACAACGACAACCACAACTACAACGACAACCACAACTACTACGACTACCACAACTACGACACAACCACAACTACTACGACAACCACTACTACTACGACCACCACAACCACGACGACTACTGTAAGTTCATTATAAAAGTCGACTGCCTAACTAGAATTACTTTCTAACTAATCAACCTGAAAAATGAGATCCAATTCAGACGACCACAACCACCACAACCACGACGACTACAACGACCACAACTACAACGACAACCACGACGACTACGACGACAACCACAACTACAACGACAACCACAACTACAACGACAACCACAACTACTACGACCACCACAACCACGACGACTACAACGACCACAACTACAACGACAACTACGACGACTACGACGACAACCACAACTACAACGACAACCACAACTACAACGACAACCACAACTACAACGACAACCACAACTACAACGACAACCACAACTACTACGACAACCACAACTACTACGACCACCACAACCACGACGACTACTGTAAGTTCATTATAAAGTCGACTGCCTAACTAGAATTACTTTCTAACTAATCAACCTGAAAAATGAGATCCAATTCAGACGACCACAACCACCACAACCACGACGACTACAACGACCACAACTACAACGACAACCACGACGACTACGACGACAACCACAACTACTACGACAACTACTACGACTACCACAACCACGACGACTACTGTAAGTTCATTATAAGTTCGGCTGCCTAACTAGAATTACTTTTAAACGAATTAACCTGGAAAATGAGCTCCAATTCAGACGACCACAACCACCACAACCACGACGACTACAACGACCACAACAACGACAACCACGACGACCACCACTACTACCACGACGACAACCACGACGACTACGACGACAACCACAACTACAACGACAACCACAACTACTACGACAACCACAACTACTACGACCACCACAACCACGACGACTACTGTAAGTTCATTATAAAGTCGACTGCCTAACTAGAATTACTTTCTAACTAATCAACCTGAAAAATGAGATCCAATTCAGACGACCACAACCACCACAACCACGACGACTACAACGACCACAACTACAACGACCACAACTACAACGACAACCACGACGACTACGACGACAACCACAACTACAACGACAACCACAACTACTACGACCACCACAACCACGACGACTACTGTAAGTTCATTATAAATTCGGCTCCCTAACTAGAATTACTTTCTAACTAATCAACCTGAAAAATGAGATCCAATTCAGACGACCACAACCACCACAACCACGACGACTACAACGACCACAACTACAACGACAACCACGACGACTACGACGACAACCACAACTACAACGACAACCACAACTACTACGACTACCACAACTACTACGACTACCACAACCCGACGACTACTGTAAGTTCATTATAAGTTCGGCTCCTAACTAGAATTACTTTTAAACGAATTAACCTGGAAAAATGAGCTCCAATTCAGACGACCACAACCACCACAACCACGACGACTACAACGACCACAACAACGACAACCACGACGACCACCACTACTACCACGACGACAACCACGACGACTACGACCACAACCACAACTACTACGACAACCACAACTACTACGACAACCACAACTACTACGACTACCACAACCACGACGACTACTGTAAGTTCATTATAAATTCGGCTCCCTAACTAGAATTACTTTCTAACTAATCAACCTGAAAAACGAGATCCAATTCAGACGACCACAACCACCACAACCACGACTACGACGACAACCACAACTACAACGACAACCACAACTACTACGACTACCACAACTACGACGACAACCACAACTACTACGACAACCACAACTACTACGACCACCACAACCACGACGACTACTGTAAGTTCATTATAAAGTCGACTGCCTAACTAGAATTACTTTCTAACTAATCAACCTGAAAAATGAGATCCAATTCAGACGACCACAACCACCACAACCACGACGACTACAACGACCACAACTACAACGACAACCACGACGACTACGACGACAACCACAACTACAACGACAACCACAACTACTACGACTACCACAACTACTACGACTACCACAACCACAACGACTACTGTAAGTTCATTATAAGTTCGGCTGCCTAACTAGAATTACTTTTAAACGAATTAACCTGGAAAATGAGCTCCAATTCAGACGACCACAACCACCACAACCACGACGACTACAACGACCACAACAACGACAACCACGACGACCACCACTACTACCACGACGACAACCACGACGACTACGACGACAACCACAACTACAACGACAACCACAACTACTACGACCACCACAACCACGACGACTACTGTAAGTTCATTATAAATTCGGCTGCCTAACTAGAATTACTTTTAAACGAATTAACCTGGAAAATGAGCTCCAATTCAGACGACCACAACCACCACAACTACCACAACAACGACAACCACAACTACAACGACAACCACAACTACTACGACCACCACAACCACGACGACTACAACGACCACAACTACAACGACAACTACGACGACTACGACGACAACCACAACTACAACCACAACCACAACTACAACTACAACGACAACCACAACTACTACGACCACCACAACCCGACGACTACAACGACCACAACTACAACGACAACTACACACTAAGACAACCACAACTACAACGACAACCACAACTACAACGACAACCACAATACAACGACAACCACAACTACTACGACAACCACAACTACTACGACCACCACAACCACGACGACTACTGTAAGTTCATTATAAAGTCGACTGCCTAACTAGAATTCCTTTTAAACGAATTAACCTGGAAAATGAGCTCCAATTCAGACGACCACAACCACCACAACCACGACGACTACAACGACCACAACTACAACGACAACCACGACGACTACGACGACAACCACAACTACAACGACAACCACAACTACAACGACAACCACAACTACAACGACAACCACAACTACTACGACAACCACAACTACTACGACCACCACAACCACGACGACTACTGTAAGTTCATTATAAAGTCGACTGCCTAACTAGAATTCCTTTTAAACGAATTAACCTGGAAAATGAGCTCCAATTCAGACGACCACAACCACCACAACCACGACGACTACGACGACCACAACTACAACGACGACCACAACTACTACGACTACCACAACTACTACGACAACCACAACTACTACGACAACCACAACTACTACGACTACCACAACCACGACGACTACTGTAAGTTCATTATAAGTTCGGCTGCCTAACTAGAATTACTTTTAAACGAATTAACCTGGAAAATGAGCTCCAATTCAGACGACCACAACCACCACAACCACGACGACTACAACGACCACAACTACAACGACAACCACGACGACTACGACGACAACCACAACCACCACAACCACGACAACAACGACGACCACAACAACGACAACCACGACGACCACCACTACTACCACGACGACTACGACGACAACCACAACTACAACGACAACCACAACTACCACGACCACCACAACCACGACGACTACTGTAAGTTCATTATAAATTCGGCTGCCTAACTAGAATTACTTTTAAACGAATTAACCTGGAAAATGAGCTCCAATTCAGACGACCACAACCACCACAACCACGACGACTACAACGACCACAACTACAACGACAACCACGACGACTACGACGACAACCACAACTACAACGACAACCACAACTACTACGACCACCACAACCACGACGACTACTGTAAGTTCATTATAAATTCGGCTGCCTAACTAGAATTACTTTCAAACGAATTAACCTGGAAAATGAGCTCCAATTCAGACGACCACAACCACCACAACCACGACGACTACAACGACCACAACAACGACAACCACGACGACCACCACTACTACCACGACGACAACCACGACGACTACGACGACAACCACAACTACAACGACAACCACAACTACCACGACTACTACAACCACGACGACTACTGTAAGTTCATTATAAAGTCGACTGCCTAACTAGAATTACTTTCAAACTAATTAACCTGAAAAACGAGATCCAATTCAGACGACCACAACCACCACAACGACGACGACTACAACGACCACAACAACGACGACCACCACCACTACCACGACGACAACCACGACGACTACGACGACAACCACAACTACAACGACAACCACAACTACCACGACCACCACAACCACGACGACTACTGTAAGTTCATTAGAAATTCGGCTGCCTAACTAGAACTACTTTTAAACGAATTAACCTGGAAAATGAGCTCCAATTCAGACGACCACAACCACCACAACCACGACGACTACAACGACCACAACTACAACGACAACCACGACGACTACGACGACAACCACAACTACAACGACAACCACAACTACTACGACTACCACAACTACGACGACAACCACAACTACTACGACAACCACAACTACTACGACCACCACAACCACGACGACTACTGTAAATTCATTATAAATTCGGCTGCCTAACTAGAATTACTTTTAAACGAATTAACCTGGAAAATGAGCTCCAATTCAGACACCACAACCACCACAACCGACTACAACGACCACAACTACAACGACGACCACAACGACTACGACGACAACCACAACTACTACGACAACCACAACTACTACGACAACCACAACTACAACGACAACGACAACCACCACAACCACGACAACAACGACGACCACAACAACGACAACCACGACGACCACCACTACTACCACGACGACTACGACGACAACCACAACTACAACGACAACCACAACTACTACGACTACCACAACTACTACGACAACCACAACTACTACGACAACCACAACTACTACGACTACCACAACCACGACGACTACTGTAAGTTCATTATAAGTTCGGCTGCCTAACTAGAATCACTTTTAAACGAATTAACCTGGAAAATGAGCTCCAATTCAGACGACCACAACCACCACAACCACGACGACTACAACGACCACAACTACAACGACGACCACAACGACTACGACGACAACCACAACCACTACGACAACCACAACTACTACGACAACCACAACTACTACGACCACCACAACCACGACGACTACTGTAAGTTCATTATAAATTCGGCTGCCTAACTAGAATTATTTTTAAACGAATTAACCTGGAAAATGAGCTCCAATTCAGACGACCACAACCACCACAACCACGACGACTACAACGACCACATACAACGACAACCACGACGACTACCACGACAACCACAACTACAACACACCACGACTACAACGACAACCACAACTACAACGACAACCACAACTACTACGACCACCACAACCACGACGACTACTGTGAGTTCATTATAAATTCGGCTGCCTAACTAGAATTACTTTTAAACGAATTAACCTGGAAAATGAGCTCCAATTCAGACGACCACAACCACCACAACCACGACGACTACAACGACCACAACTACAACGACAACCACGCGCACGACGACAACCACAACTAAACGACAACCACAACTACTACGACTACCAAATAACGACAACCACAACTACTACGACAACCACAACTACTACGACCACCACAACCACGACGACTACTGTAAGTTCATTATAAATTCGGCTGCCTAACTAGAATTACTTTCAAACGAATTAACCTGGAAAATGAGCTCCAATTCAGACGACCACAACCACCACAACCACGACGACTACAACGACCACAACAACGACAACCACGACGACCACCACTACTACCACGACGACAACCACGACGACTACGACGACAACCACAACTACTACGACAACCACAACTACTACGACCACCACAACCACGACGACTACTGTAAATTCATTATAAAGTCGACTGCCTAACTAGAATTACTTTCCAACTAATCAACCTGAAAAATGAGATCCAATTCAGACGACCACAACCACCACAACCACGACGACTACAACGACCACAACTACGACGACTACGACGACAACCACAACTACAACGACAACTACTACGACTACCACAACCACGACAACAACGACGACCACAACAACGACAACCACGACGACCACCACTACTACCACGACGACAACCACGACGACTACGACGACAACCACAACTACTACGACCACCACAACCACGACGACTACTGTAAGTTCATTATAAATTCGGCTGCCTAACTAGAATTACTTTTAAACGAGTTAACCTGGAAAATGAGCTCCAATACAGACGACCACAACCACCACAACCACGACGACTACAACGACCACAACAACGACAACCACGACGACCACCACTACTACCACGACGACAACCACGACGACTACGACTACAACCACAACTACAACGACAACCACAACTACCACGACTACTACAACCACGACGACTACTGTAAGTTCATTATAAATTCGGCTGCCTAACTATTAGCTTGGCAGATATGAAAGGTTATTTTTTATAAAAAATATTGCCCTGTCGTTACGAAGAACATTAGCTGTCTAGGATTTCTCTCAATAATATGTCAAAATGTGCTCATGTTTTTTTTGCAAAAACCTTTTTGTTTTGAACAATATTTGTATTGTTTCATCTCAGCAAAGATGGATAACCAAAAATTTAAAATTTAAAATTTAAAATTCTTTGAATTCAAGTTAAACAAGAAAGCTACGGAATGCCATCAGAACATTTGTACTGTTTTTGGAGAAGCGGCTCTTACTTACAAACAATGTTGTGTTTGGTACGATCGCTTCAAAACGGGAAACGAGTCATTGGAAGATGCACCACATGGAAAGCCGCCGATTACTTTGGGCGATCAGCTGTTACTGAACGAGGTCGACTTGGATCCATCGCAAACGTGTAGAAAATTAGCAGAAAAGTTCGGATGCACTCATGTTACCAATTATGCGTTCTTGGGAAATCAGATCGAAGCGGGAAATGGCTCCCCCACGACCTCACTGAGGCCCACAAAGTCACACGAGTCACCTTGAGCTCTGTTCTTCTACGTAAAGCTAGCCATCGTGACGTTTGGAAATATATTTGACATCTGATGAGACTTGGCTTTCGTATGAAAATATTCAACTCTATGGACAGTGGCTGAGTTCGAAGCAGACCTCTCATCCTATCCCGAAGCCTTCGAAAAAGTTATGCTTTGTGTGTGGTGGAATGCTAAGAGATTGGCACATTTTGAAATATTAGATAAAGGAGACACTGTTGACGGAAGACTTTATGCAGAACAATTGGGTCGAGTCGATCCAGCATTGAGGAAAAAGGGGATCGATCCATCAAAGGTCAGATTTCTTCACGACAATGCTAGGCCTCACATTTCAAAGATCGTCCACGAACAAATCGATAAGTTGAGCTGGAAACTTCTTCCACACCCACCATACAGCCCTGATCTAGCCCCATCGGTTTACCATCTCTTTCGGTCATGGAACCAGCAGTTTCTGGACAGCAGTTCAAACAAAAGCAGGACATCGAAAATGGGGTTGCCAACTATTTTGTCTCTAAAAATCTCCAATTTTACGAGGACGGTATACGTGATTTGGGGCAACGTTGGAAAGAGATATTAATGCTTCTGGCTAATAGATTTGATTTTGAAACTGTTTAAATGAATTTTTCTGTTATGTTAAAAATGATCAAAAAAAAACCTTTCATATTTGCCAAGCTAATAGAATTACTTTCAAACGAATTACCCTAGAAAGTGAGATCCAATTCAGACCACCACAACCACGACGACCACAACAACGACAACCACGACGACCACCACTACTACCACGACGACAACCACGACGACTACGACGACAACCACAACTACAACGACAACCTCAACTACTACGACTACCACAACCACGACAACTACTGTAAGTTCATTATAAATTCGGCTGCCTAACTAGAATTACTTTCAAACGAATTAACCTCGAAAATGAGATCCAATTCAGACCACCACAACCACCACAACCACGACAACCACCACTACTACCACGACGACCACCACCACTACCACGACGACCACAACGACCACTACCACTACAACCACAACTACCACAACCACAACGACAACCACCACGACTACGACGACAACCACAACCACAACGACAACCACAACTACTACGACTACCACAACGACGACGACTACTGTAAGTTCATTATGAATTCGGCTGCCTAACTAGAAGTAATTTCAAACGAATTAACCTGGAAAATGAGATCCAATTCAGACCACCACAACCACCACAACCACGACGACTACAACGACCACAACAACGACAACCACCACCACGACCACCACCACTACCACGACGACGACAACCCGACCCACTACAACGACAACCCACGACTACGACGACAACCACAACTACTACGACACGACTACGACTACCACAACGACGACGACTACTGTAAGTTCATTATAAATTCGGCTGCCTAACTAGAATTACTTTGAAACGAATTAACTGGAAAATGAGATCCAATTCAGACCACCACAACCACCACAACCACGACGACTACAACGACCACAACAACGACAACCACCACGACCACCACTACTACCACGACGACCACCACCACTACCACGACGACCACTACCACTACAACCACAACGACCACAACCACAACGACAACCACCACGACTACGACGACAACCACAACCACAACCACAACGACAACCACAACTACTACGACTACCACAACGACGACGACTACTGTAAGTTCATTATAAATTCGGCTGCCTAACTAGAAGTACTTTCAAACGAATTAGCCTGGAAAATGAGATCCAATTCAGACCACCACAACCACGACGACCACAACGACCACAACCACCACAACCACGACGACCACAACGACCACAACAACGACAACCACCACGACCACCACTACTACCACGACGACTACAACCACAACGACCACAACTACAACGACAACCACGACGACAACGACGACAACCACAACTACAACGACAACCACAACTACTACGACTACCACTACCACGACGACTACTGTAAGTTCATTATAAATTCGGCTGCCTAACTAGAATTACTTTCAAACGAGTTAAACTGGAAAATGAGATCCCATTCAGACCACCACAACTACCACAACCACCACAACCACCACAACCACGACGACTACAACGACCACAACAACAACGACAACCACTACTACCACGACGACTACAACGACCACTACTACTACAACCACAACGACCACAACTACAACGACAACCACGACGACTACGACGACAACCACAACTACTACTACACCACAACGCGACGACTACCACAACGACGACGACTACTGTGAGTTCATTATAAATTCGGCTGCCTAACTAGAAGTAATTTCAAATGAATTAGCCTGGAAAATGAGCTCCAATTCAGACCACCACTACCACGACGACCACAACGACCACAACCACCACAACCACGACGACTACAACGACCACAACAACGACAACCACCACGACCACCACTACTACCACGACGACTACAACCACAACGACCACAACTACAACGACAACCACGACGACTACGACGACAACCACGACTACAACGACAACCACAACTACTACGACTACCACAACCACGACGACTACTGTAAGTTCATTATAAATTCGGCTGCCTAACTAGAATTACTTTCAAACGAATTAACCTGGAAAATGAGCTCCAATTCAGACCACCACAACCACCACAACCACCACAACCACGACGACTACAACCACGACGACTACGACGACAACCACGACTACAACGACAACCACAACTACTACGACTACCACAACCACGACGACTACTGTAAGTTGATTATAAATTCGGCTGCCTAACTAGAATTACTTTGAAACCAATTAACCTGGAAAATGAGCACCAATTCAGACGACCACAACCACGACAACCACCACAACCACGTCGACTACAACGACCACAACAACGACAACCACCACCACGACCACCACTACTACCACGACGACGACAACCACGACGACTACGACGACAACCACGACTACAACGACAACCACAACTACTACGACTACCACAACCACGACGACCACTGTAAGTTCATTAAAGATTCGTCTGCCTAGCTAGAATTACTTTCAAACGAATTAACTGGAAAATGAGATCCAATTCAGACCACCACAACCACCACAA
Source organism: Mesorhabditis belari (assembly GCA_958450365.1). Taxonomy (NCBI): domain Eukaryota; kingdom Metazoa; phylum Nematoda; class Chromadorea; order Rhabditida; family Rhabditidae; genus Mesorhabditis; species Mesorhabditis belari. Next base: position 1,824,281 of record CAUEEP010000927.1, read on the forward strand.
CCACCACAACCACCACAACCACCACAACCACCACAACCACGACGACTACAACGACCACAACAACGACAACCACCACCACGACCACCACTACTACCACGACGACTACGACGACAACCACAACTACAACGACAACCACAACTACTACGACTACCACAACCACGACGACTACTGTAAGTTCATTATAAATTCGGCCGCTTAACTAGAATTACTTTCAAACGAATTAATTTGGAAAATGAGCTCCAATTCAGACGACCACAACCACCACAACCACGACGACTACAACGACCACAACAACGACAACCACCACGACCACCACTCCACCACTACAACGACAACCACCACGACTACGACGACAACCACAACTACAACGACAACCACAACTACTACGACTACCACAACCACGACGACTACTGTAAGTTCATTATAAATTCGGCTGCCTAACTAGAATTACTTTCAAACGAATTAAACTGGAAAATGAGCTCCCATTCAGACCACCACAACCACCACCACAACCACCACACAACCACACGACCACAACACAACGACAACCACCACGACTACACGACAACCACAACCACAACCACCACGACCACCACTACTACCACGACGACCACCACCACCACCACCACGACGACCACAACGACCACTACCACTACAACCACAACGACCACAACCACAACGACAACCACCACGACTACGACGACAACCACAACTACTACGACTACCACAACCACGACGACTACTGTAAGTTCATTATAAATTCGGCTGCCTAACTAGAATTACTTTCAAACGAATTAAACTGGAAAATGAGATCCCATTCAGACCACCACAACCACGACGACCACAACAACGACAACCACGACGACCACCACTACTACCACGACGACCACCACCACTACCACGACGACCACAACGACCACTACCACTACAACCACAACGACCACAACCACAACGACAACCACCACGACTACGACGACAACCACAACTACTACGACTACCACAACCACGACGACTACTGTAAGTTCATTATAAATTCGGCTGCCTAACTAGAATTACTTTCAAACGAATTAACCTGGAAAATGAAATCCAATTCAGACCACCACAACCACCACAACCACGACGACTACAACGACCACAACAACGACAACCACCACGACCACCACTACTACCACGACGACCACCACCAACCACTACAACCACCGACCACAACCACAACGACAACCACCACGACTACGACGACAACCACAACTACAACGACAACCACAACTACTACGACTACCACAACCACGACGACTACTGTAAGTTCATTATAAATTCGGCTGCCTAACTAGAATTACTTTTAAACGAATTAACCTGGAAAATGAGCTCCAATTCAGACGACCACAACCACCACAACCACCACAACCACGACGACTACAACGACCACAACAACGACAACCACCACCACGACCACCACTACTACCACGACGACGACAACCACGACGACTACGACGACAACCACGACTACAACGACAACCACAACTACTACGACTACCACAACCACGACGACCACTGTAAGTTCATTAAAGATTCGTCTGCCTAGCTAGAATTACTTTCAAACGAATTAACTGGAAAATGAAATCCAATTCAGACCACCACAACCACCACAACCACCACAACCACGACGACTACAACGACCACAACAACGACAACCACCACCACGACCACCACTACTACCACGACGACGACAACCACGACGACTACGACGACAACCACAACTACAACGACAACCACAACTACTACGACTACCACAACCACGACGACTACTGTAAGTTCATTATAAATTCGGCCGCTTCACTAGAATTACTTTCAAACGAATTAATTTGGAAAATGAGCTCCAATTCAGACGACCACAACCACCACAACCACGACGACCACAACAACGACAACCACGACAACCACCACTACTACCACGACGACCACCACCACTACCACGACGACCACAACGACCACTACCACTACAACCACAACGACCACAACCACAACGACAACCACCACGACTACGACGACAACCACAACCACAACGACAACCACAACTACTACGACTACCACAACCACGACGACTACTGTAAGTTCATTAAAGATTCGTCTGCCTAGCTAGAATTACTTTCAAACGAATTAACTGGAAAATGAAATCCAATTCAGACCACCACAACCACCACAACCACCACAACCACCACAACCACCACAACCACCACAACCACCACAACCACGACGACTACAACGACCACAACAACGACAACCACCACGACCACCACTACTACCACGACGACCACAACGACCATACCACTACAACCACAACGACCACAACTACAACGACAACCACCACGACTACGACGACAACCACAACTACCACGACAACCACAACTACTACGACTACCACAACCACGACGACTACTGTAAGTTGATTATAAATTCGCCTGCCTAACTAGAATTACTTTGAAACGAATTAACCTGGAAAATGAGCTCCAATTCAGACGACCACAACCACCACAACCACCACAACCACGACGACTACAACGACCACAACAACGACAACCACCACCACGACCACCACTACTACCACGACGACGACAACCACGACGACTACGACGACACCACACACACACAACCACACACAACCACAACGACGACGACTACTGTGAGTTCATTATAAATTCGGCTGCCTAACTAGAATTACCTTGAAACGAATTAACTGGAAAATGATATCCAATTCAGACCACCACAACCACCACAACCACGACGACTACAACGACCACAACCACGACAACCACCACGACCACCACTACTACCACCCAACGACCACAACCACTACAACCACAACGACCACAACCACAACGACAACCACCACGACCACGACGACAACCACAACTACAACGACAACCACAACTACTACGACTACCACAACCACGACGACTACTGTAAGTTCATTATAAATTCGCCTGCCTAACTAGAATTACTTTCAAACGAATTAACCTGGAAAATGAGCTCCAATTCAGACGACCACAACCACCACAACCACCACAACCACGACGACTACAACGACCACAACAACGACAACCACCACCACGACCACCACTACTACCACGACGACGACAACCACGACGACTACGACGACAACCACGACTACAACGACAACCACAACTACTACGACTACCACAACCACGACGACCACTGTAAGTTCATTAAAGATTCGTCTGCCTAGCTAGAATTACTTTCAAACGAATTAACTGGAAAATGAAATCCAATTCAGACCACCACAACCACCACAACCACCACAACCACCACAACCACCACAACCACGACGACTACAACGACCACAACAACGACAACCACCACCACGACCACCACTACTACCACGACGACGACAACCACGACGACTACGACGACAACCACAACTACAACGACAACCACAACTACTACGACTACCACAACCACGACGACTACTGTAAGTTCATTATAAATTCGGCCGCTTCACTAGAATTACTTTCAAACGAATTAATTTGGAAAATGAGCTCCAATTCAGACGACCACAACCACCACAACCACGACGACCACAACAACGACAACCACGACAACCACCACTACTACCACGACGACCACCACCACTACCACGACGACCACAACGACCACTACCACTACAACCACAACGACCACAACCACAACGACAACCACCACGACTACGACGACAACCACAACTACTACGACTACCACAACCACGACGACTACTGTAAGTTCATTATAAATTCGGCCGCTTAACTAGAATTACTTTCAAACGAATTAATTTGGAAAATGAGCTCCAATTCAGACGACCACAACCACCACAACCACAACGACCACAACAACGACAACCACCACGACCACCACAACTACAACGACAACCACCACGACTACGACGACAACCACAACTACAACGACAACCACAACTACTACGACTACCACAACGACGACGACTACTGTAAGTTCATTATACATTAGGCTGCCTAACTAGAATTACTTTCAAACGAATTAAACTGGAAAATGAGATCCCATTCAGACCACCACAACCACGACGACCACAACAACGACAACCACGACGACCACCACCACTACCACGACGACCACCACCACTACCACGACGACCACAACGACCACTACCACTACAACCACAACGACCACAACCACAACGACAACCACCACGACTACGACGACAACCACAACCACAACGACAACCACAACTACTACGACTACCACAACGACGACGACTACTGTGAGTTCATTATGAATTCGGCTGCCTAACTAGAATTACCTTGAAACGAATTAACTGGAAAATGAGATCCAATTCAGACCACCACAACCACCACAACCACGACGACTACAACGACCACAACAACGACAACCACCACGACCACCACTACTACCACGACGACCACAACGACCACTACCACTACAACCACAACGACCACAACTACAACGACAACCACCACGACTACGACGACAACCACAACTACCACGACAACCACAACTACTACGACTACCACAAGCACGACGACTACTGTAAGTTCATTATAAATTCGGCTGCCTAACTAGAATTACTTTGAAACGAATTAACCTGGAAAATGAGCTCCAATTCAGACGACCACAACCACCACAACCACCACAACCACGACGACTACAACGACCACAACAACGACAACCACCACCACGACCACCACTACTACCACGACGACGACAACCACGACGACTACGACGACAACCACAACGACGACGACTACTGTGAGTTCATTATAAATTCGGCTGCCTAACTAGAATTACCTTGAAACGAATTAACTGGAAAATGATATCCAATTCAGACCACCACAACCACCACAACCACGACGACTACAACGACCACAACAACGACAACCACCACGACCACCACTACTACCACAACCACTACAACCACAACGACCACAACCACAACGACAACCACCACGACTACGACGACAACCACAACTACAACGACAACCACAACTACTACGACTACCACAACCACGACGACTACTGTAAGTTGATTATAAATTCGCCTCCCTAACTAGAATTACTTTGAAACCAATTAACCTGGAAAATGAGCTCCAATTCAGACGACCACAACCACCACAACCACCACAACCACGACGACTACAACGACCACAACAACGACAACCACCACCACGACCACCACTACTACCACGACGACGACAACCACGACGACTACGACGACAACCACGACTACAACGACAACCACAACTACTACGACTACCACAACCACGACGACCACTGTAAGTTCATTAAAGATTCGTCTGCCTAGCTAGAATTACTTTCAAACGAATTAACTGGAAAATGAAATCCAATTCAGACCACCACAACCACCACAACCACCACAACCACCACAACCACGACGACTACAACGACCACAACAACGACAACCACCACCACGACCACCACTACTACCACGACGACGACAACCACGACGACTACGACGACAACCACAACTACAACGACAACCACAACTACTACGACTACCACAACCACGACGACTACTGTAAGTTCATTATAAATTCGGCCGCTTCACTAGAATTACTTTCAAACGAATTAATCTGGAAAACGAGCTCCAATTCAGACGACCACAACCACCACAACCACGACGACCACAACAACGACAACCACGACAACCACCACACACGACGACCACCACCACTACCACGACGACCACAACGACCACTACCACTACAACCACAACGACCACAACCACAACGACAACCACCACGACTACGACGACAACCACAACCACAACGACAACCACAACTACTACGACTACCACAACGACGACGACTACTGTGAGTTCATTAAAGATTCGTCTGCCTAGCTAGAATTACTTTCAAACGAATTAACTGGAAAATGAAATCCAATTCAGACCACCACAACCACCACAACCACCACAACCACCACAACCACGACGACCACAACAACGACAACCACCACCACGACCACCACTACTACCACGACGACGACAACCACGACGACTACGACGACAACCACGACTACAACGACAACCACAACTACTACGACTACCACAACCACGACGACCACTGTAAGTTCATTAAAGATTCGTCTGCCTAGCTAGAATTACTTTCAAACGAATTAACTGGAAAATGAAATCCAATTCAGACCACCACAACCACCACAACCACCACAACCACCACAACCACCACAACCACGACGACTACAACGACCACAACAACGACAACCACCACCACGACCACCACTACTACCACGACGACGACAACCACGACGACTACGACGACAACCACAACTACAACGACAACCACAACTACTACGACTACCACAACCACGACGACCACTGTAAGTTCATTAAAGATTCGTCTGCCTAGCTAGAATTACTTTCAAACGAATTAACCTGGAAAATGAGATCCAATTCAGACCACCACTACCACGACCACCACTACTACCACGACGACTACAACCACAACGACCACAACTACAACGACAACCACGACGACTACGACGACAACCACAACTACTACGACTACTGTAAGTTCATTATACATTCGGCTGCCTAACTAGAATTACTTTCAAACGAATTAAACTGGAAAATGAGATCCCATTCAGACCACCACAACCACGACGACCACAACAACGACAACCACGACGACCACCACTACTACCACGACGACCACGACCACTACCACTACAACCACAACGACCACAACTACAACGACAACCACCACGACTACGACGACAACCACCACGACTACGACGACAACCACAACCACAACCACAACGACAACCACAACTACTACGACTACCACAACGACGACGACTACTGTAAGTTCATTATAAATTCGGCTACCTAACTAGAAGTAATTTCAAACGAATTAACCTGGAAAATGAGATCCAATTCAGACCACCACTACCACGACGACCACAACGACCACTACCACTACAACCACAACGACCACAACAACGACAACCACCACGACGACCACTACTACCACGACGACTACAACGACCACTACTACTACAACCACAACGACCACAACTACAACGACAACCACGACGACAACGACGACAACCACAACTACAACGACAACCACAACTACTACGACTACCACTACCACGACGACTACTGTAAGTTCATTATAAATTCGGCTGCCTAACTAGAATTACTTTGAAACGAATTAACCTGGAAAATGAGATCCAATTCAGACCACCACTACCACGACCACCACTACTACCACGACGACTACAGACCACAACGACCACAACTACAACGACAACCACGACGACTACGACGACAACCACAACTACTACGACTACTGTAAGTTCATTATAAATTCGGCTGCCTAACTAGAATTACTTTCAAACGAATTAAACTGGAAAATGAGATCCCATTCAGACCACCACAACCACGACGACCACAACAACGACAACCACGACGACCACCACTACTACCACGACGACCACGACCACTACCACTACAACCACAACGACCACAACTACAACGACAACCACCACGACTACGACGACAACCACCACGACTACGACGACAACCACAACCACAACCACAACGACAACCACAACTACTACGACTACCACAACGACGACGACTACTGTAAGTTCATTATAAATTCGGCTGCCTAACTAGAAGTAATTTCAAACGAATTAACCTGGAAAATGAGATCCAATTCAGACCACCACTACCACGACGACCACAACGACCACTACCACTACAACCACAACGACCACAACAACGACAACCACCACGACGACCACTACTACCACGACGACTACAACGACCACTACTACTACAACCACAACGACCACAACTACAACGACAACCACGACGACAACGACGACAACCACAACTACAACGACAACCACAACTACTACGACTACCACTACCACGACGACTACTGTAAGTTCATTATAAATTCGGCTGCCTAACTAGAATTACTTTGAAACGAATTAACCTGGAAAATGAGATCCAATTCAGACCACCACTACCACGACCACCACTACTACCACGACGACTACAACCACAACGACCACAACTACAACGACAACCACGACGACTACGACGACAACCACAACTACTACGACTACTGTAAGTTCATTATACATTCGGCTGCCTAACTAGAATTACTTTCAAACGAATTAAACTGGAAAATGAGATCCCATTCAGACCACCACAACCACGACGACCACAACAACGACAACCACGACGACCACCACTACTACCACGACGACCACGACCACTACCACTACAACCACAACGACCACAACTACAACGACAACCACCACGACTACGACGACAACCACCACGACTACGACGACAACCACAACCACAACCACAACGACAACCACAACTACTACGACTACCACAACGACGACGACTACTGTAAGTTCATTATAAATTCGGCTGCCTAACTAGAATTACTTTCAAACGAATTAACCTGGAAAATGAGATCCAATTCAGACCACCACTACCACGACGACCACAACGACCACTACCACTACAACCACAACGACCACAACGACCACAACAACGACAACCACCACGACGACCACTACTACCACGACGACTACAACGACCACTACTACTACAACCACAACGACCACAACTACAACGACAACCACCACGACTACGACGACAACCACAACCACAACGACAACCACAACTACTACGACTACCACAACGACGACGACTACTGTGAGTTCATTAAAGATTCGTCTGCCTAGCTAGAATTACTTTCAAACGAATTAACTGGAAAATGAAATCCAATTCAGACCACCACAACCACCACAACCACCACAACCACCACAACCACGACGACCACAACAACGACAACCACCACCACGACCACCACTACTACCACGACGACGACAACCACGACGACTACGACGACAACCACAACTACAACGACAACCACAACTACTACGACTACCACAACCACGACGACCACTGTAAGTTCATTAAAGATTCGTCTGCCTAGCTAGAATTACTTTCAAACGAATTAACTGGAAAATGAAATCCAATTCAGACCACCACAACCACCACAACCACCACAACCACCACAACCACCACAACCACGACGACTACAACGACCACAACAACGACAACCACCACCACGACCACCACTACTACCACGACGACGACAACCACGACGACTACGACGACAACCACAACTACAACGACAACCACAACTACTACGACTACCACAACCACGACGACCACTGTAAGTTCATTAAAGATTCGTCTGCCTAGCTAGAATTACTTTCAAACGAATTAACCTGGAAAATGAGATCCAATTCAGACCACCACTACCACGACCACCACTACTACCACGACGACTACAACCACAACGACCACAACTACAACGACAACCACGACGACTACGACGACAACCACAACTACTACGACTACTGTAAGTTCATTATACATTCGGCTGCCTAACTAGAATTACTTTCAAACGAATTAAACTGGAAAATGAGATCCCATTCAGACCACCACAACCACGACGACCACAACAACGACAACCACGACGACCACCACTACTACCACGACGACCACGACCACTACCACTACAACCACAACGACCACAACTACAACGACAACCACCACGACTACGACGACAACCACCACGACTACGACGAAACCACAACCACAACCACAACGACAACCACAACTACTACGACTACCACAACGACGACGACTACTGTAAGTTCATTATAAATTCGGCTACCTAACTAGAAGTAATTTCAAACGAATTAACCTGGAAAATGAGATCCAATTCAGACCACCACTACCCGACGACCACAACGACCACTACCACTACAACCACAACGACCACAACAACGACAACCACCACGACGACCACTACTACCACGACGACTACAACGACCACTACTACTACAACCACAACGACCACAACTACAACGACAACCACGACGACAACGACGACAACCACAACTACAACGACAACCACAACTACTACGACTACCACTACCACGACGACTACTGTAAGTTCATTATAAATTCGGCTGCCTAACTAGAATTACTTTGAAACGAATTAACCTGGAAAATGAGATCCAATTCAGACCACCACTACCACGACCACCACTACTACCACGACGACTACAACCACAACGACCACAACTACAACGACAACCACGACGACTACGACGACAACCACAACTACTACGACTACTGTAAGTTCATTATACATTCGGCTGCCTAACTAGAATTACTTTCAAACGAATTAAACTGGAAAATGAGATCCCATTCAGACCACCACAACCACGACGACCACAACAACGACAACCACGACGACCACCACTACTACCACGACGACCACGACCACTACCACTACAACCACAACGACCACAACTACAACGACAACCACCACGACTACGACGACAACCACCACGACTACGACGACAACCACAACCACAACCACAACGACAACCACAACTACTACGACTACCACAACGACGACGACTACTGTAAGTTCATTATAAATTCGGCTACCTAACTAGAAGTAATTTCAAACGAATTAACCTGGAAAATGAGATCCAATTCAGACCACCACTACCACGACGACCACAACGACCACTACCACTACAACCACAACGACCACAACGACCACAACAACGACAACCACCACGACGACCACTACTACCACGACGACTACAACGACCACTACTACTACAACCACAACGACCACAACTACAACGACAACCACGACGACAACGACGACAACCACAACTACAACGACAACCACAACTACTACGACTACCACAACGACGACGACTACTGTAAGTTCATTATAAAATCGGCTGCCTAACTAGAATTACTTTGAAACGAATTAACCTGGAAAGTGAGATCTAATTCAGACCACCACAACCACCACAACCACGACGACTACAACGACCACAACAACGACAACCACCACCACCACGACCACCACTACTACCACGACGACGACAACCACGACGACTACGACGACAACCACAACTACAACGACAACTACAACTACTACGACTACCACAACCACGACGACCACTGTAAGTTCATTAAAGATTCGTCTGCCTAGCTAGAATTACTTTCAAACGAGTTAATTTGGAAAATGAGCTCCAATTCAGACGACCACAACCACCACAACCACGACGACTACAACGACCACAACAACGACAACCACCACGACCACCACTACTACCACGACGACCACAACGACCACGACGACTACAACCACAACGACCACAACTACAACGACAACCACGACGACTACGACGACAACCACAACTACTACGACTACGACAACCACAACTACTACGACTACCACAACGACGACGACTACTGTAAGTTCATTATAAATTCGGCTGCCTAACTAGAATTACTTTCAAACGAATTAAACTGGAAAATGAGATCCCATTCAGACCACCACAACCACGACGACCACAACAACGACAACCACGACGACCACCACTACTACCACGACGACCACCACTACGACCACGACGACTACAACGACCACTACCACTACAACCACAACGACCACAACTACAACGACAACCACCACGACTACGACGACAACCACAACCACAACCACAACGACAACCACAACTACTACGACTACCACAACGACGACGACTACTGTAAGTTCATTATAAATTCGGCTGCCTAACTAGAATTACTTTGAAACGAATTAACCTGGAAAGTGAGATCTAATTCAGACCACCACAACTACCACAACCACCACAACCACCACAACCACGACGACTACAACGACCACAACAACAACGACAACCACCACGACCACCACTACGACCACGACGACTACAACGACCACTACCACTACAACCACAACGACCACAACTACAACGACAACCACCACGACTACGACGACAACCACAACCACAACCACAACGACAACCACAACTACTACGACTACCACAACGACGACGACTACTGTAAGTTCATTATAAATTCGGCTGCCTAACTAGAATTACTTTGAAACGAATTAACCTGGAAAGTGAGATCTAATTCAGACCACCACAACCACCACAACCACGACGACTACAACGACCACAACAACGACAACCACCACCACCACGACCACCACTACTACCACGACGACGACAACCACGACGACTACGACGACAACCACGACTACAACGACAACCACAACTACTACGACTACCACAACCACGACGACCACTGTAAGTTCATTAAAGATTCGTCTGCCTAGCTAGAATTACTTTCAAACGAGTTAATTTGGAAAATGAGCTCCAATTCAGACGACCACAACCACCACAACCACGACGACTACAACGACCACAACAACGACAACCACCACGACCACCACTACTACCACGACGACCACAACGACCACGACGACTACAACCACAACGACCACAACTACAACGACAACCACGACGACTACGACGACAACCACAACTACTACGACTACGACTACCACAACGACGACGACTACCACAACGACGACGACTACTGTAAGTTCATTATAAATTCGGCTGCCTAACTAGAATTACTTTCAAACGAATTAAACTGGAAAATGAGATCCCATTCAGACCACCACAACCACGACGACCACAACAACGACAACCACGACGACCACCACTACTACCACGACGACCACCACTACGACCACGACGACTACAACGACCACTACCACTACAACCACAACGACCACAACTACAACGACAACCACCACGACTACGACGACAACCACAACCACAACCACAACGACAACCACAACTACTACGACTACCACAACGACGACGACTACTGTAAGTTCATTATAAATTCGGCTGCCTAACTAGAAGTAATTTCAAACGAATTAACCTGGAAAATGAGATCCAATTCAGACCACCACAACCACCACAACCACGACGACTACAACGACCACAACAACGACAACCACCACGACCACCACTACTACCACGACGACTACAACGACCACACTACACACACCACTACACTACAACCACAACGACCACAACTACAACGACAACCACGACGACAACGACGACAACCACAACTACAACGACAACCACAACTACTACGACTACCACTACCACGACGACTACTGTAAGTTCATTATAAATTCGGCTGCCTAACTAGAATTACTTTGAAACGAATTAACCTGGAAAGTGAGATCCAATTCAGACCACCACAACCACCACAACCACGACGACTACAACGACCACAACAACGACAACCACCACCACGACCACCACTACTACCACGACGACGACAACCACGACGACTACGACGACAACCACGACTACAACGACAACCACAACTACTACGACTACCACAACGACGACGACTACTGTAAGTTCATTATAAATTCGGCTGCCTAACTAGAATTACTTTCAAACGAATTAAACTGGAAAATGAGATCCCATTCAGACCACCACAACCACCACAACCACGACGACTACAACCACGACGACTACGACGACAACCACGACTACAACGACAACTACAACTACTACGACTACCACAACGACCACTACCACAACGACAACCACCACGACTACGACGACAACCACAACCACAACGACAACCACAACTACTACGACTACCACAACGACGACGACTACTGTGAGTTCATTAAAGATTCGTCTTCCTAGCTAGAATTACTTTCAAACGAATTAACTGGAAAATGAAATCCAATTCAGACCACCACTACCACGACCACCACTACTACCACGACGACTACAACCACAACGACCACAACTACTACGACTACGACTACCACAACGACGACGACTACTGTAAGTTCATTATACATTCGGCTGCCTAACTAGAATTACTTTCAAACGAATTAACTGGATGGTGCCATTCAGACCACCACAACCACGACGACCACAACAACGACAACCACGACGACCACCACTACTACCACGACGACCACGACCACTACCACTACAACCACAACGACCACAACTACAACGACAACCACGACGACAACGACGACAACCACAACTACAACGACAACCACAACTACTACGACTACCACTACCACGACGACTACTGTAAGTTCATTATAAATTCGGCTGCCTAACTAGAATTACTTTGAAACGAATTAACCTGGAAAATGCGCTCCAATTCAGACGACCACAACCACCACAACCACCACAACCACCACAACCACCACAACCACCACAACCACGACGACTACAACGACCACAACAACGACAACCACCACCACGACCACCACTACTACCACGACGACGACAACCACGACGACTACGACGACAACCACGACTACAACGACAACCACAACTACTACGACTACCACAACCACGACGACCACTGTAAGTTCATTAAAGATTCGTCTGCCTAGCTAGAATTACTTTCAAACGAATTAACTGGAAAATGAGATCCAATTCAGACCACCACAACCACCACAACCACCACAACCACCACAACCACCACAACCACCACAACCACGACGACTACAACGACCACAACAACGACAACCACCACCACGACCACCACTACTACCACGACGACGACAACCACGACGACTACGACGACAACCACAACTACAACGACAACCACAACTACTACGACTACCACAACGACGACGACTACTGTAAGTTCATTATAAAATCGGCCGCTTAAATAGAATTACTATCAAACGAATTAATTTGGAAAATGAGCTCCAATTCAGACGACCACAACCACCACAACCACGACGACCACAACAACGACAACCACCACGACCACCACTACTACCACGACGACCACAACGACCACTACCACTACAACCACAACGACCACAACTACAACGACAACCACCACGACTACGACGACAACCACAACTACAACGACAACCACAACTACTACGACTACCACAACCACGACGACTACTGTAAGTTCATTATAAATTCGGCTGCCTAACTAGAATTACTTTCAAACGAATTAACCTGGAAAATGAGATCCAATTCAGACCACCACTACCACGACCACCACTACTACCACGACGACTACAACCACAACGACCACAACTACAACGACAACCACGACGACTACGACGACAACCACAACTACTACGACAACCACAACTACTACGACTACCACAACGACGACGACTACTGTAAGTTCATTATAAATTCGGCTGCCTAACTAGAATTACTTTCAAACGAATTAAACTGGAAAATGAGATGCCATTCAGACCACCACAACCACGACGACCACCACTACTACCACGACGACCACGACCACTACCACTACAACCACAACGACCACAACTACAACGACAACCACCACGACTACGACGACAACCACCACGACTACGACGACAACCACAACCACAACCACAACGACAACCACAACTACTACGACTACCACAACCACGACGACTACTGTAAGTTCATTATAAATTCGGCTGCCTAACTAGAAGTAATTTCAAACGAATTAACCTGGAAAATGAGATCCAATTCAGACCACCACTACCACGACGACCACAACGACCACTACCACTACAACCACAACGACCACAACGACCACAACAACGACAACCACCACGACGACCACTACTACCACGACGACTGACCACTACCACTACAACCAAACGACCACAACTACAACGACAACCACGACGACAACGACGACAACCACAACTACAACGACAACCACAACTACTACGACTACCACTACCACGACGACTACTGTAAGTTCATTATAAATTCGGCTGCCTAACTAGAATTACTTTCAAACGAATTAACCTGGAAAGTGAGATCCAATTCAGACCACCACAACTACCACAACCACCACAACCACCACAACCACGACGACTACAACGACCAACACCACCACGACCACCACTACGACCACGACGACTACAACGACCACTACCACTACAACCACAACGACCACAACTACAACGACAACCACCACGACTACGACGACAACCACAACCACAACCACAACGACAACCACAACTACTACGACTACCACAACCACGACGACTACTGTAAGTTCATTATAAATTCGGCTGCCTAACTAGAATTACTTTCAAACGAATTAACCTGGAAAATGAGATCCAATTCAGACCACCACAACCACCACAACCACGACGACTACAACGACCACAACAACGACAACCACCACGACCACCACTACTACCACGACGACTACAACGACCACTACTACTACAACGACCACTACTACTACAACCACAACGACCACAACTACAACGACAACCACCACGACAACGACGACAACCACAACTACAACGACAACCACAACTACTACGACTACCACTACCACGACGACTACTGTAAGTTCATTATAAATTCGGCCGCCTAACTAGAATTACTTTGAAACGAATTAACCTGGAAAGTGAGATCTAATTCAGACCACCACGACCACCACAACCACGACGACTACAACGACCACAACAACGACGACCACCACCACGACCACCACTACTACCACGACGACCACAACCACGACGACTACGACGACAACCACGACTACAACGACAACCACAACTACTACGACTACCACAACCACGACGACCACTGTAAGTTCATTAAAGATTCGTCTGCCTAGCTAGAATTACTTTCAAACGAGTTAATCTGGAAAATGAGCTCCAATTCAGACCACCACAACCACCACAACCACGACGACTACAACGACCACAACAACGACAACAACGACAACCACGACGACCACCACTACTACCACGACGACGACAACCACTACTACCACGACGACTACAACGACCACAACTACAACGACAACCACAACTACTACGACTACCACAACCACGACGACTACTGTAAGTTCATTATAAATTCGGCCGCTTAACTAGAATTACTTTCAAACGAATTAATTTGGAAAATGAGCTCCAATTCAGACGACCACAACCACCACAACCACGACGACTACAACGACCACAACAACGACAACAACGACAACCACGACGACCACCACTACCACCACGACGACCACTACTACTACAACGACAACCACAACTACAACGACAACAACAACTACTACGACTACTGTGAGTTCATTATAAATTCGGCTGCCTAACTCGAATTACTTTCAAACGAATTAACCTGGAGAATCAGATCCGAGTCGACTGGTACATCTGGGGTTATGGCCGGGAGGATAATAAGGCTGGGATTAGTTCGACTAGGCACTCCTTGCTGTCGGTTTCGATGATTTTCCTTTTTAGGCTTTTGCCTTGACTTTGGAATCCACTTTTCTAAGGGTTGATTTTTGAAAACAAATTTTTTGCGACCCAAGTTGTTATAGCAAAGATCATAGTATTTTAAAAAAAACAATGGAAACAAGAAAACTTTTCGCAGTTGCGACGACGAATGTATGCCTGTCCCGGGCAACCCACATCGTCGCACATTTTAGAAATAAGGAATGAAAAGCAATATGAAGCCGATTTTCGAATGAGGCTAGGTGATTTACGAGATATTCAGAAGAGTCCCATAAATATCGAAACATTTCTGGGAACTTTTGAAAAGCCAAAAATCCGTTGTACTTGGGACAAATGTTTTCTCACTGGTAAAATGTTTTCTCGTTGAAATACACGGAAATGTTGTCTCCAAATTCTTTCCCGTAATAAAACTAGTTACTTTTCTGGAACACGTCCCGTATCGTCGCTCAAAACCCTGTACCCACCAAAGATTGGCCTTGAAGTTGGAGACCAATTGCGCTTCTTCGTTCATCTTTAGGACTTATGCGTTGCATATCGGAATCATGCAAAATTTTTCCTTTTGCCATTTTTGTTTAAATTCTAACTGATAACTCTGAAGCATCTCTTTCTTTTGGTTGCTCTTGTCTCCCCTTCCTTCTCAAAATCTCGTAGTTTCCGGAGATGAATCTAATTGTATGAATCGGAACTCGGCTGTCGTTGAGGAGAGTGACCGGCTTCCTTTTTTAGTAGCCCGAAAGTATTCAATAGCCTCTTTCACCTTGTACAACGGTACCTGTTTACCAGAAAATTCGAGACAGCTCGCAATCAGAAAGTAATTGCCTTTGTCTATTCCCTCTTGGAGCTCCCAAGTAAAATCCTTCTCATCGTTGGCATCTTCGTTAGCAGCTTCATGAATTAACAAAGAATCCTATTCGGCATTTTGTCTAATTCGCGATAAAACGCTAACCAACCTTATTTCGTCGCGATTTAGCTGCTTGTTCTTGACGAGTCCAACCTTTTCAGGTAGCTTTCCAAAGATCACACTTGGATCCACGGACATCTTTGCCCGTAATTATAATATACAAATGCATTTAAAAATTTCTCTCAAGCCAAAAAAACAAGAATTAAACCTATGAGGAATCAAACAAAAAACCAGTGAAACCGTCAAGGAGAGTTGAAACTACGGCAAAAAGTGCATATGTCCTCTTCAATTCCAGCCTCTTATCCTATTGGCCACTAGCCTACATACAATAGATGGGAAAAATGCGTTCTCTAGGGATTCCAAAATCTTGTTTCCAAATTCCAATTCCAAAAGATATATGTATCGCATTCCCGGACTCTCTGCAAAAATAATAACGGATTCGGAATACTCATAGCCTAATCTTTCAGATGGAGTCAGCCTCATAAGGAAAGGCCACGCTAAGTTCATGCCTTTATCCAGTCAGCCGCAAAACGAATTACGATGATAATCTAAAAGCGAATTCAGACTACGACCACAACAACTACAACAACCACTACAACGACCACCACAACAACGACGACCACCACCACCACCACGACCACGACCACGACAACAACGACCACAACAACGACCACAACAACAACGACCACAACGACAACGACCACCACAACCACTACCACAACAACTACTACGACAACCACGAATACCACAACAACCACTACGACTACAACGACAACCACAACAACTACGACCACAACAACGACAACAACGACTACCACGACTACCACCACCACAACAACTACTACGACAACCACGACTACAACAACAACGACCACAACCACTACAACCACGACAACCACAACAACCACCACCACGACAACTACTACCACAACCACTACCACAACGACAACGACCACCACAACCACTACCACAACTACAACAACTACAACAACAACTACTACTACGACAACCACGACTACGACAACAACGACAACAACCACTACCACGACAACAACGACAACAACCACTACCACGACTACGACAACAACGACCACAACAACGACCACAACAACAACGACCACAACAACTACTACGACAACCACGACTACTACAACAACCACTACGACTACAACGACAACCACAACAACTACGACCACAACAACGACAACAACGACTACCACGACTACAACAACTACAACAACAACGACAACAACCACTACCACGACTACGACAACAACGACCACAACAACAACGACCACAACAACCACAACAACCACAACAACCACCACCACGACAACTACTACCACAACCACAACAACAACAACTACTACTACCACGACAACAACGACCACGACGACAACAACGACGACAACCACAACAACCACTACCACCAAAAAAAAAAAAAAAAAAACAAACCACGACCACCACAACAACGACTACAACAACAACTACTACTACGACCACCACAACCACAACAACCACTACGACAACAACGACAACCACAACAACTACGACAACAACAACCACAACTACTACCACAACCACGACTACGACAACAACGACCACGACGACAACAACAACCACAACTACTACGACAACTACGACTACGACGACAACCACGACTACGACGACAACAACGACGACAACCACGACTACAACAACAACGACCACAACAACTACTACGACAACCACGACTACAACAACAACAACCACAACAACGACAACCACAACAACGACAACAACCACTACCACGACTACGACAACAACGACCACAACAACGACCACAACAACCACAACAACCACCACCACGACAACTACTACCACAACCACCACCACAACAACTACAACAACAACTACTACTACGACAACCACGACTACGACAACAACGACTACAACCACGACCACCACAACAACGACCACAACAACTACTACTACGACAACAACGACTACGACAACAACGACGACAACCACCACAACGACCACAACAACCACCACCACGACAACTACTACCACAACCACGACCACAACAACAACAACAACGACAACAACCACTACCACGACAACAACCACTACCACGACCACCACAACAACGACCACAACAACTACTACGACAACCACGACTACAACCACAACAACCACAACAACCACAACAACCACAACAACCACAACAACCACCACCACGACAACTACTACCACAACCACGACCACAACAACAACAACAACGACAACAACGACTACAACCACGACCACAACCACGACCACCACAACAACGACCACAACAACGACCACGACAACAACGACAACTACTACCACAACAACCACAACGACTACAACAACAACGACGACAACAACGACCAGCACAACGACGACCACAACAACGACCACGACAACAACGACGACCACTACCACAACAACCACTACGACTACAACGACTACAACAACGACAACAACGACTACGACAACAACGACAACCACGACCACAACAACTACTACGACAACCACGACTACAACGACTACAACGACAACTACAACTACTACGACAACCACGACTACGACAACAACCACTACAACGACGACCACAACAACGACGACAACCACCACCACGACTACCACGACAACAACCACTACAACAACCACTACAACGACGACCACAACAACGACGACGACGACCACAACTACTACGACAACCACGACTACGACTACAACTACAACTACTACGACAACCACAACTACGACAACAACGACAACTACTACGACGACAACGACTACAACGACTACAACGACTACAACGACTACAACGACTACAACGACTACAACGACTACAACGACTACCACATCGACGACCACAACAACGACGACGACTACCACCACCACGACCACGACAACAACGACTACTACCACAACCACGACCACAACAACTACAACAACAACAACAACCACGACCACAACAACCACGACCACAACCACAACGACGACCACAACAACCACGACCACGACCACAACAACCACGACCACAACGACTACAACAACAACAACGACTACATCAACAACAACGACAACCACAACGACGACAACCACTACGACAACAACTACAACGACGACCTCTACAACAACGACTACAACAACCACGACAACTACGGTTTTTTTCGGTTTTTTGGCGACTTGACGAATGAATTTTAGGGTTGTTGCGTGTACGGTGGAAGATGGACCGAATGGAGCACCACTGGCACCACAGCTTGTTCGGATAGCTGTGGTCTCTGTGGAAATTGGACGGTTACGCGTACTTGCTCCTCTGCACCATCCTGTCCATGTCTGTACGTTTTTTGAAATCCAACTATGATGGGTCACACTAACAAACCGGAGGTCAAATTGTAAAACTGAGGCCTTTCTCGTTTTATGAAGACTTGGAGAAATATCATAGGTATGGATTCATTTCAGTGGGGCGACGTCAAAGATGATTCCATGCAACAACACTCTTTGCGAATTTCCCCGTGCCACATGTTGTTCTCCATACTCGAAGACTCTTGTCAATGGATTGTGGGTGTGCGGAACCTACGTGAGTTGAATTTCTTGAGACATTCCTTTACTTTTAAGGTTAACTTCTTCAACCAGAATATTCACAAAAACCAAAGAAATTTAGAATTAGCTAAAACTAAGAAAATCTCGTTCTGAGTCGAGTCATTTTCAGCAACTGATCAAGAATTACACGTCAAGCTGGTTTAGTCTGATCCCGACCCACCACAGTCAACCCTCTGCGACTTGGGCTGTTGTCCAAATGGAGGTATTTGGAGTGAATGGTCAGCTGGAGGAAATTGTGCCACAACTTGCGGATCTTGCTCGACAATCACCCAGGTACAAAAAAAATTTCCCTCTAGCAAGAAATACAAGTTTTAGCGACGTGTCTGCTTGACTCGACCAAAATGCGGCGTTTGCACTGGACAACAATCTCGAGTTGTTACTTGCGGAATCGGTAAGTGATTGGGATTGTTTTTCCAACGAAGCTTTTCATGCAAATAACTGTACTATCAATTCCGGATCATTTTCAGCGACTTGCTTCTACCCACAAAACTCTTGCTGTTCTCCATACCATGCCACTGTCATCAACTCGACGAACGCTTGCGGGCCACTGGTAGGAACTTGACTAAGTTAAAGTACAAGTGCTGCAGGGTAAAAAGCACTTTCTATTAGACAAAAGTCAGGTTCCCAGTTACTATGGCCAATTTGTATTTCAGCCAGCTGTTTACAATCCAGCACCATCACCAAATGTCTGCCCTCCACCTTGCTGCCCAACAAACGGAACCTGGTCGGAATGGTCAACCACTCAGGTAAACTGATTTCTACAGCTATTGTTTTCATTAACTGCTGAGTTCTGTAACTCTAGTGATCAAAATAAACCAAGTAAACAATTCAGACTTGCCCCGATTATTGCGGATCGTGCGGTAATCTCACCTACACACGTACCTGTACTTCACTTCAAGACGGATGCTTGTGCAAGTGAGTTGGCAAAGTGTTTGGCTTGATCTTTTTCTTAGAGCTAGAGGCTCAATACGTCTCTTATTAGAGATAAAAAAGCTTTAGAAACAGCTTTACAACAATCCTTGAAATTATAGCGGAGCTGACACCAAAGTTGAAGCCTGTAACATCAATGTTTGCTATTTCCCGAGACTTTCTTGCTGTCCTGGATATTTTGCCACTGTCATCAACAATATGAACGCGTGTGGACCACAGCCAACGGTGAGTTTTAGACATAAAATTCAGCTAAATCCTTCATGGCTGTATCAAATTTTAGCTTGCCATCGATCCACCACCATTTGACGACTGTAACACCACTTGTTGTAACACCGGAGGTTTGTTTTTCTTTACAAAAGGATTACATCAATACTCAATTCCAATCAAACCTTATTCTCCTAGGAATCTGGGGAGAATGGGTATTCACGACTGGATGGGTGAAAGGAGGACCTGGCGCGAATCTCACTTGCGGTATGTGCGAACAGAGGACCCAAGTGCGCACGTGTCTCTCGAATCAATACGGATGTCCTTGCACGTATGTTTTAAAGGCACAAAGTCGTTCTAACAGCTCTCAACTAGCTCTAATATTGTATAGAAATCATAGTTAGCTTGCACCAGCTCTGGCATTGCTCTAATTTTGACATTTCAGTGGCCCATCAACGTACTTCCTCGGCCGCAATGACACTCTCTGCCTCTTCCCCGATCCAACTTGCTGCTCGCCTTACGTGAAGAAACTTAACATCACCTCGAAGAAATACACTTGTCAATGGAACGGAACGGCTGTCGGATCAATCGCCACAACGACATGCTGTCCACCAAGTGAGTTTTGTGCTCGGAAAATTGAGTACTAAAGGCAATTTTGGCACCTCACGAGGTTCATTTATCTCTTTCAGACGGACTCGGACTCTGGAACGACTGGGGCTCATGGGCAAGCTGCAGTGCAACATGCGGTCTCTGCGGTACACAGGCAAGATCGAGAACCTGTGCCTCTGCTCCATATGGATGCCCTTGCGTGTATGTCTTGTTAATAAATACAAAGTTGATTGCAAAAATTTAGTGGAAACGCCACTGAAACCCAGGCTTGCGGAAACCCGGCTTGTAATGGAACGACTAAATGCTGTGCTGGAAGTTATCAAGCGATAGCCTATGACGGAACGTTATTCTGTCAAACAACACCGGTAGGTTTTGAAATAGGATTTCAAGATTGGAACAGAGAATCAGTCAAAGCTGAAAAGGCAAAGATCGATGTTAGTACGGACAATGAGAATAGATTGAGTAGCTTAAAGCGTCAGACAAGTTTATCAATTCATTTGCAATTGTTTCCAGTGGGCTCCTACCTGTGTTGGAGTGTGGACTGAGTGGTCGATGACCCAGAACTGCACCACCAACCTTGTGCTCAACCCAGCGAACTGCGGAATGTGCGCCACGATGGAATTCGCTCGCTACTGCATGAACCCCGGATGCAACTGCTCGAACAGCCCGTATGTTTACTACTTAGATTTTATAAAACTGATACACCGATATTTAGTGCCGACTTCCAAAAGACCACCCACTGTACTGATACACTGTGCACGTTCCCGAATGCAACTTGTTGCACCGGATTCGCGAAGAAACTCAACGTTACCGCCAAGAAATACACTTGCCAACCCGTCTAAATTGTTGTCTTCTCCAGAATGGGTTCGGCTCTCATCAACACATAAACAATTATCTATATAATGAATCACAACGTTTCTTTTTTTACAGATACCCGCGAATTAATAAACTATTGTTTATCAGTGTATTGAATTGCATGATTGGCACAAGTTGAGCATAAAACTTATGAGTCTTGACCAGAAATCGTTCAGCTTTCGAACTAATAATGATAGAACTTTGGGAAACATTATAAAAACTACGGGATGCCGAATTAAAACCTACGTTAACAGGTTTTTGGATTAAAAACGTTTAAGTTTAAGCCACAGTATGCTTAACTATAACACAATAATATGACTGTAGCTAGAGAGGATTTGTCTGATTCTATATTTACAGTATGCTGGATTTAACATTAAACAATTAAAAGCTATAGCCAGCTACAAACCTACCGTAACTACAGAATTTCGGGTCTAGGCTTTGTTATTCCGAACGGCATACTGTCGTTAGACAGAATTTTATCCAATCTTTCACATTGTGCCCAAAGTTGAAGTGAAGAACATCGTCTAAATACTTTAAAAGTCTAATTTGAGAAATTTTATGCCATTTTATTTGACACTTTATTCATGATTGATTTTGTACCGAAAAGCCAGAGTTCAAAGGGCCAATTCTCGTGCTCAATTGCCTAATCGGAATTGTTTCTAATCTACGCTTACCTAATCAAACTGATTCCTAAAAACACCTAGCTCTTCATCTAGGAAGAGCCAATGAGTGGGTGGCGGGGTGTCTTTCTGGGGTGAGTCAAGTGGATGACCAGTCCGGCTTTCCTTGTCCTTTCCATGTCCCCCATTAATCCCCCATCCGAGCCAACCCGTATTGTCAAATCTGACCCCCTCGCTGAACACCCCGATAAATTTGTCCGCTAATTTGCATAACTATGGTGAACATCTTGGCCCATCTCCCACTCCTACTTGAACCGATCTGCAGATGGTCGAACACAAATTGGGATTTGTCTACTTCCGTTAATTTTTCTTGTTATTTTCTTGGTTTTTCTTGGAGAGACTAATTCCCCATATTCCAATGATGGATGTCTCCAAAACTTTCCTCACTCAAAATGAAAGCCGGACATGTGTCGATTCGTGTTTACCGAGAGGCGACGCGACAGGCTCATTTGAGGGGAAGACTTCCGAGAGGATCTGAGAGCAATCCGATCCGATTGAAGAAAAGGGGGATATCTAGGTACTGAATTGTATCTCAATCTTTCTCCTGTTCTTTCCGCTTTTTGCCCCTAATGACAATAGCACTCAGCGCGCGCAGCTCCTCAATTGAGCCCGCTCTTCGGCGAGACCGCCCCACTCCCTCCTTCACTCTTTTCTAATGTGCCCCAGAAGTCGTCAAGAGCACACATTTGTGCTCCCGAGGGGTACGGTAGCTTTGGATACCTTTATTGTATTCTTTCAATTCTTTCAATTCTTTCAACTCTTCCAATTCTATCATTTATTACTTTGATGTTAGAAAGCTTTATAAGTCTTAGAGATTTAAGTGTTTGTTAGAGATTTGCCTTTCTGTTATATGATTTATCAAAATTTCTAACTGTTTGATTCTTCATTTTTCACATTTTCGATATTCAATGAAGCAAACACCCCTTTTAGCTTTCGTGATGAGTTCACCAGCTGCATTCACACCTCAGGGATTTTCCCAGGAACAACTTCTGCACATTTGGGGTGAGTTTTGAACAACTTGAACAGCTTGAACAACTTCTGAACAATTTTTTTAACAGTATCGCTTCTTGTACTTTTGCAGAATAATTAAAGTGACTAATTATTAGAAATAGTAGACCTTAGACATTTGCCCCACTACTTTTACAGACAAATTTAAGACTCATATTTTAAATATTCAACTTTTGCTTTTAAGAGACAATCATAAACTTTGCCTAACTCTTCAGGTGCACGGAACATGTCGAAAATGAACCGGCGTTACGGTACGACGGGTGGCGAGAAGGGTGAAGAGACGGTAGGCGGAGCCTCGACTCCACCCCAACAACCACAACAACCAATCAAGGGTGGAACTGGCACAAAGCCTAAGGTTGGTGAGAAGATTTTGTAAAGGTGTCAAATGTCATTCACTTATGATTTCATTCAATACTTGCACAACCTTGCTTTTGATCTCAGGATCATAAGTCCCACTAAACCATGGTTGTGCAGCTCTAGAGTCAAAAAGTTTAATTATCTAGCTCAAAGAATAAAAAGCTATTCTTATTTGGATTGTTTTATCGTAAATTTAGGTAGCTACACCACAAGTTGTCGCCAAAATTGAACAATACAAGCGAGATAATCCGACAATTTTCGCTTGGGAGATTCGAGAACGGCTGATCAATGAAGGTTGATAATCAGAAAATTGCAAGAGTCTTTTTCTTTTTATTGGATTAGAAAGCTTGCCATTTTATTGCCATTGCCATACCATTTGAATGTAACGAAACACAAAAAAAACAAGCTTTGAATAGATTTTCAGTCTAACTATTGTAGTCTAACTTCTCAGTCAGTTTCCACTTGAATTCCGATTGCTTTGTGTGATTTAAAAGTTGCCAATAAGCCTATGTAGTTTTTTTTTCTCAAATTAGTTTACCCATACAAGGCAATAGGCGGTCAAGTGGTTTAAGAAAGGGAGAAGATCCAAGGGGAAACCAAAGGAAAGCTGATCTCTCATATAGTCGCCTCAATGACCAAGCCGCCTATAGTTATCGCCTCAAAGTGTTTGCATTTGTTGTCGTCTTTTGTGGAGGTTATACATTTGGTACTTGTAAGTTGACCGGGATCGCGTGGCTTCTCTCAATATTTGCATAAAAGATGCCTAGTCGGACATGTCTTTTTTAAGGGGGTAAGCTGTTGTTTTCAGTGACTTTTGAAAGATATATTACCGTAAATACTGTAATAGTACCCCACCCCCCTCGTACAGTCGCGTAGTCGCAAAAGTTTTCTAGTATTTCATTTTTTTCAAAGCGCCCGTACTTTCAAAAAATGCGCCTTTGTTATCAAAAAATAGCCCTGAATTTCAGCTATTTTTTGATATCTAGACGCGCGTTGTAGCATAAACCAGTGTCGAGAAAAACTCGTTCAAAGCTAGACTACACAACACTCCACACCGTCATTATGGGGATGGGGTACTATTACAGTATTTACGGTAGTATGTAACTCCAATTGCTTTGATATTAAGTAAAAGTAATGTTACAAAGATAAAGCTAAAGAATAGTTTTGGAGTTAAAGATACTATATTTGAAGATTCTTTTCTAATTATAGTGCTGAACAAAAAATAGACGGATTCAAAGCTATAGATTAAAGTACGACACTTTCTAAACGACACTTGTTTTAGACAATTACTGTAATCAAAGTGCCAGTATTTAGCCTACTTTTTAAACAGTTTTATTTTAGATTACTGCGGTGTGGTTGAGAATTAACAGAACAACTTAACAGACTTCTTTTTAGGTGTCTGCACGACACCGCCTTCAGTCTCCTCAATCAATCGAATCCTGCGAACAAGAGCGTTAGTTTCATTTCCTAAACAAACTACTACTTTAGAATCGTTTCAAGTTTAAATTTCAGCGCTGAAAGAGCAGCCGAGGAGCTCTCATTGATTCTGAACACTCAACAAATGGCTCGTCAACAGAGATTTCCCCGTCCCACTCCACCAATTCTCCCACCATTTCCATTTCCGCATTTGTGGCCAGGTTTTCAATTTTCAAATTCAAATTTAAAGCTTTCAGCATATTTATAATATCCATATAGCTTTAGGTATCTTGCTAAACCCAGCTGCTGTGACAGGATCCTCCACTGGAAGTCCTCCAATTCCCAATCCAGCTCTCGCTCTCCATCCATTCATCGCCGCTCTCACCGGACATTTGAGCCAAGTAGAAATTTAAATCAATAACTATTACTGGTACAGCTTACCAAATTCAAGATTTCCTTTTCAGTTTACAAGAAGCACGCCGAATGGAAGCGCCTCACCGGCGGATACGGTAGCAATGAGTGACGAGGATCAATCGATTCGACGTGGGAGTCGCAGCTCTTTTTCATCAGGTTGATAAAGTTTAGTTCTGCACTTTAGTTTCATTTTGTAGTAATGTAGCCAAACAAACTTAACCATTAGCTTTTTCAGATCAACTCGAGATTCTCGAAGCGGCTTTCGAGCGAGATCCATATCCAGGAAGTGAAGAAAGAGTGGAGCTTGTCAAAAAGACTCAACTGCCAGAAGCAAGGATTCAAGTAAGATCATTAATTTTTTATATGATTTGACATCCAATCACTCTAATTATTTCAGGTTTGGTTCTCGAATCGTCGCGCTAAATGGAGACGGAGTCAAACGGATGGATTGAACGGTTCTCCGAGTGAGAGGTAGAATTTTCGAATTCTTTGACTAACAGAAAAACTTTGGCGATTGAATTTCCAAGGAAGTGTTATTTGAGTAGAGTGAAAGAGACTTTTGAAGACTTTTAAAGAGCTTGAAGTAAAGGTTTTGTGACTTTTTGTTTTCTCTTTGGATTAATAACTTCTGGTAAACTCTATGGCAATTCTGGCAATACTACTTAAACTAATGTACTGTGTAACTAACTATACTTGAGCTTTAAGTTTAGAATTTAAAAGAGACTAGGACTTACAATTAGATCTCAAATCAGAAAAATACTGATTAAGAACATTCAACTTCTAGCAACGATCCAATGAACAGTGACAATGAGAAGACACCGGAACCAACTACAGAAATCGCTGAAGAACACCCTCCTCCAAATGAAACGAAAAGAAAACTTGACAATTCCTCTACCTCTCCCAATTCTCAACCATCAGTGAAACGTGTTTTTCGACCATATGAGTAAACTTTTCTGTTTAGATTTTATTTTGTAACTAAACTTTATCGAATCAACAAGCAAAAAACATTATGAGAATTATGAAGAAACCCGAGGCATTCTTGGCAATCAATATTGTGAAGAAAAAGTTTGAGCTATAGTAAATTTTCTAGAAATAGAGGTAGTTCAATTATCAAGAGCTCCTTGTCTGCACTGTCGTCTTTCTTCTTTGATTCGATCTTCCATTTCTTTCATTGATTCAACTAACGGATGTCTGGCAACGAGAGCACGACAACTAAAGACAAACTAAAGTTTACAAAGAGTTTACAAAGAATATTTGTAATGTTTTTAGTTTATAATTGACTCCTTTCTCATAAAAAATAGTGTGTTATTTTATCTTTAGTGTGTTTCTCTTAAATAATCCGTTTTCTAAAAGAAACTATTTGAAAAAAACTACCGTTAGCAAGCCATTTGTTTACATTCGATTAGCACAATTCCGGTATTATTGACTAATAGTAAGGCTTGGGCTTTCTAATGAAAAAATCGGGCTAATTGGATGTAAACTAACAGTTTGGTAAAGTTTTAGATAGTTTTCTCAAATAGATGCCTTTTAGAAAAAGCATTACTCGAAAGGAACCATATTGGAAGCAGATTCTTGGAAGGAACATATATTGGATACCATATTGGAACCACTCTGAGCTTATCCCCTCAAACGTTTGCATTTAATTAAACCATTTATTCTGATCCTTTTCTTGATCTTGATCTGTATCTGAATGAAAAGTTGCGAAAATAGGATCGCCAAGAACCTACTGTTTTGCCAATACATCTGATGGAAAGTCTCGTGAGCTTCGACTATGCAAAACCCTGAGTCACTACATTCTTTTGTACTTACTTGTAATCCTATGTAAGATTTAATGCAAAGATACAAAAGTTTAATTTCATTACTACAGAATCTTTCTATAACACTCACGTCTTCACTCGAATACAGCAACTCTCTATTCGGCTGCATCTAAATAAATAGCTTTTTGAAGCAGAGATTTTCTTTCTCACCTGTCCTTAAACCTCTTCGCAATGGCTCTGCATTGATTTTTCGTCTTTGCTCTTCTCTTCACTTCTTTCACATCTTCTCCATAGAAATATTGATCAAACTCAGCGATTTTCCGAATACAAGTTGCTTGGTGTCTCTGAAGTTTTAACATCTGAAAAGAAAAAAAATGTTAGAGGGAAAAGTGGGTTATTGGTTTAGGGATAGTGAATTGAATTTTAAATTTGAAAGAATGGGCATGCGTTTTCAGAAATTGTTGAAGCCTACCTTTTTAGCAGAAGCTTTCTCAAACTGAGAATCATCGACCGATTCGACATGACCCGTTACATAGCAATCTCTGAATATTTCTCCATTTAAACCAAATAATCTTTTTAAAAAATCATAAATTCCAATTTCTCTACCTTAAAAGCTGTGCTCTCTTTTGCTTTCTAGAGACAAGTTCGGTGAAAAGTTTGGCAATCGGTTGATAACAACTGTCCGACGGTTCTTCATTCTGAAATTCCTTTGAATTTTTAAAAGCAATCAACAAGTTTAGATTCTAATTGAGTCAGATTCCTCTTAAAACCGAAATTTCCTTTTTCTATTATTGCTATTTTACTTTCTTGAACTTGTCCTTTGTCTTGACATTCGATCTGAGGGGAGACTCTCGGACAGGAAAAAGGTTAACGGCCAAGTTCCCCATTTCATTTTTTCTTTTTCTTGTCAAGTTACCCAAAAAGCTCACCGAAATGGGTTGTAACTTAAGACAAAAAAAAGGGAAGAAACGAGGAAATCCTGAGGGGGTTAAAAAGTGGAAAAGTTTAACTATTTTGACAGCCTCATTGAGTTGGGAAGTGTTTAGAGAATTTAGCACTTGCAATTAGACTAATTAACACTTCAAAAGGCGTTTTAGCTCAAAACTTGGTAAAAACAATCCACAGTCAACTTCTTACCCTGAACTGTCTCTCATCTCCACACGCATTGATGAGTGAATCGTATTTTGAGAGACACCGATCATACGCTGAACATGCGTTACTGATCCAGAACTCGACCGGCTCCTCATCAAGCTCGGCTTCGACTTTCTTTTTACTCTAAAATAGGATTGTAAGACTTGAAGTTGTTATTAACTTGATGTTATTAACTTTATTAACTTATTTGTTATTATTAACTAACGGATGTAATCAAGAGCCTCTGAATGAACTCTATCATTCTTTGATTGTAAGATTTGTGTAAAACTGACTTACAGATCTTGTCAAGCAACACTGACATACCTTTTTATTTGCACATTCAACAATCACGAGTATCGAGCAGAGTAGTAATAACCGCATTGTGGATATGTGATCTGAAAGGACGGGGAACGATTGTAAACGTCAGGAACAAAATGAATCAAGGGCAAAGTAGCTCAGCACCAATTTTCTATAGATACATAGCATAACAATAGCATCATTTAAGGTAAAACTGTCACATTATAGCATCTATCGATTGGTAAACAATTGGTCTTTGAGGTTGGTTGGATTTTATTTATCACTTGAGAGGAAACTCGTCAATCAGGAAGAAAAGCTGCAAAAGTGATCGGAAATGAGAAAAAATGGGGATTGAGTGGAGAAAAACATCAAAGGTCATGAGAAAGAGGAAAAGTGTAAGAAGCCATTCAACGCATCGCATGCGTTGAATGGCTTGGATTGGGGAAAACAATGAAATAGTGTTTTTTGTGTTTCGATGAGCTGCGCATCATGTTATTTGAACTTTAGAGATAACTTACAATTATTTTTTTGAGAGTTATAGATGAGTAAAACTTTTTCGTCAACTAAAAGATTGAGTAGGCTTTTAGCTAGTAGAGTAGCTGATAGTGTTATTCAATATTTTTCTTGTACACTGGATTCTTTCCGAGCTTTAACAATGCAATAATCAATGACTTTCATTAGTGATTCTGCGTTCTGATTGAGTATATGATGAACATTATTGCCATACTTGACAATAAGCAAGTCTATGAGGGCCATTGCAATGCATTGTTACATTCAACTCTTTGTTAGACAAACTTTTAACAGAGCTTTATGATAACAATATTTAACAGAGATAACAAAAGCTTGGGCACAAAGTAAAGCGAAAACAAAAGTTTATCGAAATAGCTTATCGAAATACTTTCAAATCTGAATCCAATTGAATAGTAGACATTGCAATTCTGAAAAAGACATAAAAAGTGCCCAAATTTCAACGATAAAACGAAAGGTTAACGACAGCCGGGTGAGGAGAAATCCGTTCCTAAAAACTCTCAAGAGATTCGAGACCTCAAGAACAGAAAGCCCCCCCGAAAAGACACGTGTTGGCAAAGAGATCGATTTCTTTGATCCTTTTCTCTTCCTTAAATCTCTTGATGTTTGGAGTCTCTTTCGTTAATATCAACAGAAAGAGAAAGCTTTTGTTCATAAGTAAAGTTGGAGAAAGGATTTGTTTGCTGATGAGTGGGCGATGTGGTTGAAATGAAGAACGAAACAGACACGTGATTGGATCTATTTTGAATGTTAGCGATTATTTCCTCACTTTTTCTAAGGACAGTTTTATTTTGCTTTGTTGAGTTGTGAACGTAGGATTTCTAGGAATTTTGGCATGGTGAGGTTTTTGGCTGAAGCTGTTGACTAGCAAAACTAGTGGAGAACTAAAAGAAAAGTTGAAAGTTGTAGAAAACTTTTGGACATTGTTTTCTATGCTAGAGAACTGTGAAACTAGCGCAATAAAGTTTAAAATTTTGTCATCTTGAACCTAGTTTTGTAAGGTTAATCTGTTTTTCACCTCCAAAAAACCAAAAACTCAATGATAATCTGTAAATTGTCACGGATGTAATTCTCCTATAAGTTTCAACTATGGCAAACGAAAGTCTGACCATTTCTGGCAACAAGTGAAAGCTTTTTTTTCTGCCCAACTACATATTGTGTCTTTTTTTTGAAAGAGATTTCCCCAGATACCATTCAAAGCTATACAAAAGAAATGGACCAGCTTCGACAAATGGGGAAAGGGATTTGTGTAGAGAATGGGAGAAAGGGGATTTAGTTTTCGGGGCGATCGCTTTTTAGGTAAAGCCCCCGGCACTCCACTCAATAGCTCTTGTAGTCAGTATTACGCGATTTTCACTCAAAAACTTTACACTAAAAACAAAATTTCTGAGCTATCAAATGATTTATTTATTCTTCTGCTTTCTAGTTTTTATTACAGAAGGTCAGTGGATAAGGATGTTTGAGTTTTTTGAAATGAAGTTTAGCTTGCTTGCCCGGCCTTTGGGGTGGTTATCCAGCATATTCTGGAGGTAAGGCTCAAGCTTTGGATTGTTTAAGTCTTCAAAAACCTAGGCAGACTTTACAAAGGGAATTAGAGATTAATTAGAGATTTAAGCTTTGAAGATTGATACTTTAAGGTTTCTATGGTCGTCCGTTTGTCGGTGGATTGCCAGCAGCGGGCGGGTTGCCCCCTGTTGGACTGGGTCCCCGAATCATCCCCCCAATCAATCCAATGGGTGCAATGGGACCAATCGGGCCATTCAGAGCTGAAGCAAACTCAGATCAAGTCAAACATAAGATCATTCTTCAAAAATTCCGTTTTAGGCCCGATCCGTTTCCATATTGAACTGTGCTAGCTTTGAAGACAGCTGTAAATGGTCGAACACTAATGAGGAAGAGCTGGATTGGTCTACAGTGAAAGTAAGATTTGAGAAGAATTGAACAAGTACTACTATGCAAAGACAGTACATTTCAACAGTTATAAGCCCAACTGGCGAATTCCAGACTCAACCGCACAGTCAAAGCTGGATGGCGACTCTGGGAACGTCGAGTTATCCAAGTGAGGAAGCTTATTTGGAAATTTCACTGTTGATTTAAATTTTGTCCTATCTAGTGCCTTCTGCGGGAGCGTTGATCTCATCACAGCGACGAGGCTGGGAGGGCGGACAATTGGTTTCCGATCAACTCCCTTGTTTGCCCAACGGGATCGTCTTGCAGATAACTGCTTGGAGAAGCAGGTAGACTATATTTGGCTTAAGTTTGATGCAATTAATCCAACCAGTTGTTGTTGTTGTTGTTAGAATACTGTCGTATGTGTAGTACTGCACCTTCTAAAGTCTATCCAAGTTTCTTACCCAAACTTATAATATTATTCTATCTAAATTTAGAACTGGCAGTCCGGGTGATCAACCGCGACTCCAAGTTTGCACAAGAAATGCAGCCGAGGAGAGATTACCATTAGTAAATTGTAATGAAGTTCCGATTCACAATGCAGCCCCAGTACAAGTTGATGTTCCCACACCAAGTGACTCAACGAAACCCACACAAGTAGCTGGCTAAATTCAACCTGCATCTAGATTAACTTCAGATTATACTCTATGGAAACAACTTTGCGGCTCAAGAAGGTGGTGCAATCTTTATACAGGATATTGAGGTAAGACTTTTATCAGAACCGCTTTGAAACTTGTGATTTTAGCTTCAAGGACAATTGAATTGCAATGAAGTGACAGTGGATAAACATCCAACTCTGATTGGGAACAGTATTCAACGACAAAATCCACGGG
The DNA here is from genome assembly GCA_958450365.1 of Mesorhabditis belari. Classification (NCBI taxonomy): domain Eukaryota; kingdom Metazoa; phylum Nematoda; class Chromadorea; order Rhabditida; family Rhabditidae; genus Mesorhabditis; species Mesorhabditis belari. The sequence continues at coordinate 1,859,045 of CAUEEP010000927.1, forward strand.
CTGTTGGCCCATTGGAGGTGGGTTTAAAAATTCTGATTGAAGTAGAACACTGGTTTCAAGAAATATTTGCCTGGTTAATCCTGGAAATCAAATTATGAAAAAATATTGATTTAATCTAGGCCATGGAAAACCCATCTTCTCAACTTGAAGACATCAGTTCTCCGATCGCTTTTGACGAAAACGAATCCATCAAAGCTCCACCACCGCCGATTTTCGATAAACCCAATGATTTCCTTAAACCAAACCCATCACTTTTTGAACAATGCTTGGCGTTAAGCTGCAATCCATCGGGTGAGTCTTACGACAAGTTAAAACTCGAGAACAAACTTGAGAACAACCTTGAGAACAAGATTTTGAACAAGATTCAATTTTGAAGTGAAACAAGAATTCTATTCTATTCTATTCAATAAAGCAAAAGCTTTATTGCGAAATTCACTACTGTATTTTTGCTTTTTTGCCGTCACAAGAACAGGTTTTAAAGGGAAAAGGGACTTTGGCAAGTAGTGCTTTCTCTTAAACCGGTTTCATAAAATGTTTGAAACTTTCGAATGTGAATAACAAAGTGAATTGATTGAGGAGAAATCAATTACCTTATAGAAAAAGATTTAATGATTCAACTTTAAGATCTTTCCTGTAAATTCTGGCGATCTTCGGGTAATAATCGATGGGAAATCGGTTCAGCGGGGAGAACGTCAAATCCATTAACCGGAATCAACACATCGCCTGGAACCGGTAAGAAAACTCAAAAACTTTTGAATTCTTAAACTGTAAAATTAAGCCAAAAAGTTCCTGGTTGCCCCATTCTTGGACTCTCATATTACCTCGTACTCATTGGTCACTGAAAAGTTAAAGTCAGTTTTATTGCTCAGTACCAGTTTGAAATCTGGGAAATTTTAGTATTCCACTAGCAGAAGAAGTGTATTTCTGTTTCTACGAATTCTTGGCAACAAACGGACTCTCGATGAGCGTTTGCACGGATCGATCCGAATGCTTTTATCGACAGACTCGACTCAATGTTGGAGATGGAGTCAATGCTAACAAAGTATAGAAATAAAAGAGAAAACAACAAAATACAACTCTTAAAGAAGTTAAAGGTATCAAGTTTTTAGGAAAATAAGAAATGGAATCTTCGATGTAGTCGATTACCGACTGGGATCTACGAGGTGAGGAAGCTGACTTTAAAATAAGAAACCTAGCTTCGCCAAGCTTCATCAAGCTAGGTCCAGCAAGGTTGAGGCTAGGCAAGGTAAGGTCAAAAGCCAGTTCTGGCCTGGCCTTGCCTTACCTTGGCATGGACTGGCTTATAGTTAAGATCAAAAATCTAAATTCCAAAACTAATTCAGCTTCGAGTGATCGCTGAGAATATGGGTGACAACAAGGGAGAGATCGGCTTTTTACCCGTTCGTTTATCGAAAGATCCAGTGGGACAAGAATTTATTTGCTAATTGATTGATTTTATGTTTATACTGTGTATCTCAACCTTGCAATATGACCAAATTTCTTTTAAAGTTCATTGATTACTTTGTGAATGATTTTTTTCTCGATTTTCTCGCTGATATACCTCTTTATCTGTGACTATTTAACCTCGATTTGTTTTGAAATAAAAACATTCACTTACAAGTGTCAAACTGGAGACAAAATAAACACAAATCACAGAAAGTGAAGGAAATACTAGAGGTTATAATGATTGCTGTTAATAATGATCCTTATTGATCTCTATTGTTCACTAATAAGTCTCATATTCATTTTTATTCTTATAGAGTTGACTAAATCGTAATATTAGGGTTTTCAAGGTCTCCTTTGCAATAAAGATACACTACCTTTGAGGCCAGAACTATCGTACTTTATCCGATCAATCAATCCAATCAAGCAAGCCTAACAATACCCCTAAAATTCATCTCGATTTTCTCACAATTCCCCATCAAAAGCTTTGTCATAGTGATTGTGGAGTAGTAACGTTATCTTTTTCCGTTTCTCCAATCCATTTTTGACTCGCCACGTTTTTGATGGAGAAAAAGGGGAGTATTCTCAAAAGGCCTCAAAGGCAATCCCCTCCACCTCGTAAAATTTGGTCGTTAATTTGCAATAATTCTGATAGCCCCACCTTCAGAGAAAACACAAAACCGAAGATTTCAGAAAATTTTGGGAAACACGTCATTTTGGAATTGTTAACGCCCAATGAGTTACTTCTAATGAATCCAATCCACTTTTGATTTCATTTCGATCTAGTTCGAATAAAGTCTTAGTATGTTAAGTTAGTTAAAAAGTTGTAAACTTTTCTCAAAGTCTTTTTTACAATGTTTCTAGATTTTGTAGTAAGATTACAGTTCAACAAATCAGCTAAAGTGTTGTTTTTGTTTTACTTTGTGCATTATGCTACAATCTTGAGTACAAATCCCATCTAACATCAAACTTTATCACTTATCTCTTCACTTTTAGATATTTTGTTTAGTGTGAAACGATTCTGATCGATTATTTTCTAGAGAGTCACTCATTCGGTGGGAGATGCGGCCTTTGTTGCTGCTTCTCGTCCTACTTGGGGCATCCACTTTAGCAGCTCCCGATTGGAAACGAGGTTGAACTAGATTTATACAAATTTATACAAAAATTTGAACTTTTAAGGACTAAACACTAATACAAGTACTGAAATTTCAGTTTTCAACTCGTTTTTCCCCTCCGAACCCAATGAACCACTGCATAAGAATGCTATGAACTACTATGGAGAAATTGAGGTTTAAATCTTACAGATTAAGATCAAAAATTCAATTTTCATTTAGATAGATAGCTTAATTTTATATCAAAGCTGATTTTTAGCCTGAGGCTGAACCCATTCATGCGAGGATAAAGAGAGCCGTGCTTGCTGCAATGGGATTTGCATCGCCTTGCTCGGCCGGATGGACTGGTCAATTCTGTGAAAACCGTAAGTATTTAGTAAGCTTTTCTTAATCAAGAATTTCTCCAGCAATCTGCGTCTCAAACACGACGGTGCCGATCGAGCAGAACACGGACAAAGTGCTCGATTTATTCTACGCTCCATCGGGCTGCACGGGTCTTTTCTATGTACCGGTTGATTCCACCTGTGATTACCTCTTTATTCAAGTATGTATTTAAATTAGAATTTTAATCTGATTGTGAATTTCAATACCCAAATGATTTCAGGTGAACACTGATGGACCAGTGCCATGGATTAACATCACCGACTCAAACGGTAATCTTAAACGGGTACTTCCTTCACATTCTTTCTTTCTCTTCCCCCCCTTTACTCTTTCTTCTCTGGGAAGAAGATACCGGATAGCTCAATGGTTAGAGTATCTGCTTGGAAACTAAAAAGGTCGAGGGTTCAATCCCCTCTCTGGAAATCTTTCTCTACCATTCCTTACTTTACTTTATTACAATGAACGATACTGACTCTTCAGTGTTTTGGGCATAAGCTTCTTTTCAGGAAATCTCGTTGTTCCCCGAAATATCTACCCAAATTCTGGAATGAACATGAACTTCTATCAACCAATCACCCCCGGCGTCTACCAATTGAGCATCGATACTCAACAAATGCCAACAACTCTTTGTGCAGTTAATATACAGGCAAGTTAACAAATTGGTCTCGAAATTTTACAGTACAGTACTTCCCAATTAGATCAAAATTTTAATCAATCCTTATCACTGTATCAAGTATCCAAAGTGCCAATTCTGTGCCAGTACTAGGAACAGTACAGTATCCAGTCGTAGACATTTTTGGGATACTGTAGCCCCGAAAAAGAGTACTGTAGTATAATTCCCTAGCTTCTTCTTGAAAACTTTCTCTAAAAAGTCATCACACTTTCCAGCTTTATTGGCGATGATTTTCACAAATTTTTCTACTCATTGCCTAGGCACACCCCAATTTTTCCCTTTTACTCTTATCTATTTCCTCATTTTAATAGCTCAATAAAAGCTCTCATTTTACAGACAAACGAGGAGAAAACCTCTTCGATTTCTTTAGAAGTTTTTGATGGGTGCTGATAAAATGAGTAAAGAGAGGAATCCAATGTTAGCTCTAGCGTATTTTTACTGAATTCGAGCGGGGGGAAAGAGATTTTTGGTGAAAAGTAGTGGGAAACTGATGAAAATGAATAATTCAAAAAGGCAAAGTAAAATATATAAAGACTATATGCTAATTTTAAGTTTAAAATAATTCATTACATTTCTTGCAAGTAAACCATAGACTTTAGAATCTAACTTTAAACGTTTTGACGTTTAAAAATCGAATAAATCGATTGATTGTTTTAATTACAACTTGATATTAGCTATAGTCTTTATTTTCAGGTAGCCAGCAAGCTTGACATCACACACGGATTCGTGGACAACCCACAAGACGATGTGCCAGCTCATGGAGAAGCGGCCGGACAAGGAAAACTGCAGAATCTCATCATTCACACCTATCATCCAGAGATTCGATCTGGTAAGTAAAAAATGCTTCCAAAGCTGTAATGATCAATATGACTAAGCTAACTAGCTAGCTAATATTAACTCTAGCTTATTGTTAGTTTACTTAGCTCTCACTAACTTGACTTGGAATTTAGTGCCCAAGGTGGCAACGATCTTGCGCCAAAGGAGCACGACTCCGCTTCTCCGCTCAGTACTCACCACCAGGTGATCTTTTAAGGAAATGATTGATTTTCATTCAAATCTTAATTCGGATTTCTCTAATACGTCTACTTTCAGATACGGTTGCGCATATGAGCAATATATGGGCGGGACATTCGGGTGCTTACTCAATAACCTCTATACGCTGACGGTGAGTTGCTGGGAAACTAGAAAATGAATATAACCAACTAATTTGCATATAACTTTCTTCGATGAGTGACTGGAAAATTAAACAAGCAATTACAATAGATTTACATATAAATTTGCATATTGTAGGTTGACGGAATTGACGCCAACGGATTCGCTTTCCGGAGAACGAAAGCCGGTTGGGCTTGTATTGAAGCTCCACCCACGCCTCCACCACCAACAACGCCAGCTCCACAGACTTGTCTTAATGGAGGTGCAGAAAATTTGAATTTATCTTATTTAGCAAGTCAAGTAGATCATTTCATAGCAATGTGGAGAAGTAAAAGACTGAAGTTAATGCTATGTAGTTCTTATAAACCAATCTCTAAAAGAAACCGGTTTTGAACACCCTTCAAGCAAAGGACCCTCACGTATTTGAACATCTTAAGTGAACTAAACAAATAAAGATCCAGGATCTCTTTTGTGGTTTAAGTTTAGAAAAGTTTAAATCATATCCAACTCTTTAGGAACCTTGTTGTACGAGGGAACACCGAACGCTCAGTGTCTCTGCCGTGAGCTCTTCACCGGTCCGACTTGTAGCATTCCACAGTGTATGAATGGTGGTTTCCTCAATCCAGCGGAAACCTCTTGCCTTTGCCAAACTGGATACCTTGGAATCAATTGCCAAAACAGTAAGATATTGAAGATTCTTGATAGATAACATATAGTAAAACTTTTTACAAGAAAAAGATAAGATCAGCAGTTTTTACAGGAACTTTTTGACATGACTATCAGCTTTAAATCCGTTGATCATATGTAAAACTTTGCTCAAAACAACTTTAGTCATTTGTGTGCCCAACTTCGGCGAATATCTCACCGACTACAGTACTCTGGTCGTCGTTTGGCGTGCCGTACAAGCGATGAACCCATACGTCGCTCAATATGCGCAAGCTGTAAGTGAAATCGGAAAATATTGATCTACAGTATTGCTCAGTTCTACAACGAGATGCAATTCATGGGTGAAACCCCCGGCTTTCAATCCTATCAATCGTTCATTCTCATCACCTATGCAAATGGAGGTAGTATTCGAACTTTTAAAAAATATTTCTAATAGTTTTAAATCAAAAATTTTAGTTTTAACCCGTAACAGCTATGGCCAACAGGAATGGGACCGATTTTATGCGGATTTTCAAGCACTCAACGCGACGACCACCGTTGGAAATTGCAATGACACCTCGATTGCTGCCATCACTGAAGTGTTCAGATTGGTGGGTTGGAGTGCAATTTTGATTTGGTTTAGCTACAAATTGATACCAAAGCTACCTGTTACATGTAGGTATGATATTGAAAGTAAGTGGTAAGTTTGCATTATGCTCCTAGTCTTTAAATCTCGTGTCTTCAACACTGACACAGATCATGGCACACTGACGGTAACACATTGGCTGATCATGACAGATCAGTGTCAGTAAGAGTCCGTAAGTTTTCCAGAACTGTGAAAAGATTATTGACAAAAGTTATCCAAGTTCTCTAATAATCAGATTTGATAATAGTTTATAACTTTAACAATTGTAATAACACTTTTAGACCACCTACAACAAGTCACCGATCTATCACTTCACTGATGCTCCTGCATCGGACTCCCAGAATTTCCTCAGTGTCTCCGAGATGAATGGATACAAAAAACTCCCGGTAAATGACTAAAACTGAAAGCTGAAGCACAAGATTCATCCAGGTCTGGTCCTTCTTCCACAATACAAGCGCCGCCATTCAATGTAAAGTCGACGAGATCTCTGAGGGCTATCGGGTGCTTGGCACTCTCTCCTACATGTCTGGAGGTCTCACCATGGGACTCAGCAATGACAAGTTCAACCAAGTAAGTTAAATAGTTGATCTCAACTTAGAAACTTCTAGACCTTTGCCTTGGCGATGCGAACCACCAACTACAAGTCCAACCAAGTTCTCATTGATGATCTCACTGTGGGTTTTCAGCTGTACCTGAGAATACAAGTTTCCTTCTAGAACAAGATCTAAATTGAATTCCATTTCTAGTTCTCTAACTGATTTGTTACTACTCTAGGTCTGCACCATCGACGGTTATCGTACCTTCTTCGTCGATTCGGCCACCAAAGCTATCTACATTGTGGCAACTGGCGGTTTGATTTTGCTTACATAAAAACGATCATTTTTTTCCAGACAACTTATTGGTTGCTGTCACGAACCCTGACGGAAAGATCACCTCTCCATTGGCTTATCAAGATGGGAGAAACTATTTCTACACGATTCAAGGCAACAATCTCACTCGTGGAGAGTGGCTGTTGCAGTTTAACGCTTTCCAGGTACTTTTGAAATCTCTTTTTCGAATCATATAATAATTGGGGAACAATTCAATTCTTAAAGCCTTGATTTCAGAGCACATACCCGTGCAGCTATCGAGTGTACGCTCAATCGGACTACGATCTCTTTGTTGGAGTCACGAACGCCATCTACACTGATGCCTACTCAGCGGAGCCTATCGTGGGTACGGTATACATTAATGTTATAGTGCTACTGTAGTGTGACAAAGGTTTACAATGCTTTTCTTCCAGGAATGCCAAATGCTATTGTTGCTCAAATCAACGGCATCTACAACAACATTCCGGATCAATTCCGTCTCTTCGCCGAGGTGATGATTGTATCAAATGAGGATGGAAACTACCACAAGCCGCTCTACTTCTCAAATGGTAATTTGAAATTGAATGAAAAGTGATATTTTCATCTTATCCAATGAAATCTAAGGCGTTTACCGTACCGGTTGTGGCTATCATCTCTACTTTGGAGTTACCGATTTCTGCGAGCGAGCCGGTCAAGTCTTCTATGCTATGGTAGGTTTAAAGCTTTGGATAAAAAATTTTAGATTGTTTAGCTTTATTGTGTACATACTGTTTTATAGTTACAGCAATCAACTCACTTTTCAGGTCTACGCCGACGATCCATTTGGTTACACCATTCAGCGAACAGCCGTTGGATACTGTGCTGGAAGTGAGTTGAGAAATAGCTGACAAGATGGATTTCGATTCGTTTTGCTAACTTTTACCATCCTAGGAGCTCCCACTCAACTCCCACCAACTTCTTGCATTAATGGAGGAGTGCCCGATCCGAACAACGCGACTCTCTGCTTGTGTCCTCCACTATACACAGGTTGGCTTTGTTTTCAGCAATTTCTAAACTCAATCTCCTTTCCAGGCCGATATTGTCAAGACTACAACTGTCAAAATGGAGCCATATACTCAAATGGTCTCTGTCAATGCCCGCCCGGCTTGGGTGGAACATTCTGCGAGCAGCGTAAGTGATACAAGATAGAAAATCGAAACAAAAGTTTTTAGAGCAATGCCTTGTCAGCAACATTGATCCTCCATTCACTCAAGATGGCCAATCGATGACATTCGTCGTTTCAACAATTCCATCAATGAACGCGGTAGGTGAAATTGAATGAACTAGTGTAGACAAAATGATTGCTTGATACCAAGAGTTGCACAACATCAAAAGAATTCTTATTCTGATTTTTATTTCTTATTGATCGTTGCTGAACCAAAGATTCAAATGCTCATTTAGACATGGCAAATGTTGGCAGCAAATGTGCAAGAGTTCGTCAAGGATATTCAATTACATTCGCCTAAATGGATCACTCGCTACAATCTCATCATCATCAATCAAAAAGGTAAAAGGATTTAAAACGATTAAAATAAACATATTCTGTTTAGAAGCTGTTTTGGTCTCACAAGCTACTCGAGCCTCGAACTTCGTGACCGCTATTCAAACGATCGCCTCGGATTTGACACCTTACTACAATGCTAGCATTACGGTGAGTTTTTCTAATAATATGGTAGAGTTCTGAAAAATTGCTTTGCTTTTTAGGATTGCAAAGTGTTGCTCGCGACGGGTATGCTGTTGGGAGTGCAAAATTCGATCCCCAAATCCTCTGTATTTATTTTCGCCGATTCTAATGCAGCTGATGAATCGAATCCAGTGTACGCCCAGTTGACAGCTCAAATCGAAGGAAATCAGATTCAAGTGAGTATTTTAGTTTCCTATTATTTAGCTGATATTTTGCTGTTGAAGTAGTTTTCTGTTGAAAAAAAAACAAAGGCTTTAAAGATCTAGAAATCCTTGACTATTTGTCCATTGAATTTGAGAAGTTTAAATTCAATTACTAACCATAAGACTTTGAGCTAAAGCTAAAGTTGTAAGCTAAAGACATTTAGAACTAAAAACAAAATTTGATTCTTAATCCAAGCTGACAATTTGTTATTACCCAAATTTCTAGGTGAATCTCATCGGAACCGTCGACCCATCGGTTCCCCTTTGTGGCACCTCAAATGGTTGGTTCGATCAGGCGATTCAAGATCTCGTCATTTTCTCGGCCGGATGGATGTACTCAACAAAAAATGTTCATCAAGTAGGCAATTTGATTAAATTTTTGGATAGATTCATTCACTTTTAGTTCTACAACTTCATCCTCACCGAGTACAGCAACGGAATCATTTTGGATCAATATGCTGATGTGAGGACTCGCGATAATCATTCAACTTTAGCCTAAAATTTTAGGACTGTACATCTCCCCAAATCTACTACTTGCCTGTTGACTCTGCAGCTCAATCAATGACCATTGTTGCCAATGGACTGAATGTTAATGTAAGTTTTGAGTTTGCGAGAGTACTTTTTGAATTTTGATTATTTGATTCAAATTTCATTTAGATTACGGTCACTCAACCAAACGGGAACAGTGCCCTAAACAGCAACTATGAGTTGAACATGATTCAAGAGGACTGGATGGTCATTGATCAGTATATGATTCGTAAGTACAAGAATACGACGCAGATTTTTGATGAGAATTTGTACTAATGCTGGATTTAACCAAAAAAAATTTTACTAATGCTGGATTTTTATATAATTTCTAATATCCTCTTGACAATTTTGGTATTCTAGTCGATTTTGCTAACAACCAGAAATTGTTTCAGCTTGCCCCAACACCGACTGGCAATATTTTGAGCGGAATTGCATGAATTTCATCTTGACAAGGATTGCTTTCCGTGATGCATCGAATCGGTGTCATGCGCTCGGCGGATGGATGGTCGATATCTACTATCAAGGGAAACAGGACTACGTTCAATGTTCGTTTTGATAGCCTTTACTTTGAGCTCAAACTTGGAAACACATCGCTTCCAGAGGATGATTTAGAGATATTGAGTGCACCAGATCATATATGTTTCCAAATTTGAGCATAAAGTGAGCCAAGACTTGTGTCAATAACTTGCTTTAGATCACACAAATGGGGCTGACAACTGGATCGGTTTGTACATGATTGGAACGACCTGGTACTGGGATGTGGACATCAACAATGACCCTGTTCCCTTGGTAATTGAATTTGTTCTAAAAAAATCAAACGATCTTTCTATTCTGTAATTCTAGACGCCCAACTCTTACTCAAACTGGAAAGACGGTGTGACGCCGACTGATCCAAGCATGGGATGTGCGGTGATGGGTAAAGATGGATTCTGGGCAGCTGTGGCTTGTACCGATAGTTATTACCCCGTTTGTCAACGACATCGATGTGAGTTTTAGTTTAGTACATTAGCAAGTACGGTTTAGTACAATTTACTTGTTATTCTTATCCTGAAAACTCAGCAAATGAACATTTGAGAGTAAAATCTGCTTTGATAAACCTAAAAAGAATAGACAAAGTAGACAAAGTTGATATTTTAATGTCTTACAAATACACTCAATACTCATTTCTTTTTTTAGATGGCCAAGAAGTGGTGCCCAACGACCCAACAACCAGTGCGTTTTCTTGAACAACCAGAATTGTGCGGCTAATTGAGCCAATTTTAGACCTTCTCCCAGCCGGTTTTTGGAAAGTCGCCGTGCAAGCATCGAATGGAAGTTGTGCCATTCAGGCTCGAGTCCAATCAACCATCCAATTGTACTTTGGATTTGTGCAAGACACGCACAGCGACTACCCCATGCTCTATGCTAACTCAAATGCTTGTGGGTTTTAGTTTAAGAGCAGAACATTGCACTTGTCACTTGAGAGCTCAAGACCAAACAAAGCCCTCGAATAGCTTAGCCTTTAAAATAAAAATCTTCAGTTAACATCTAGGATTACAAGATCCTTTAGCCAACAACTACTTCGCTGTGGGTGCCACCGGGTTGAATATGTTCCCCGATGATCGTCATCCATCAAATGAGGGGCGTCTTAATTACATCTACACTGGAAGCAATGGTTAATTTCTTTTCTTTCTTTAGAATTCGAATTTCTTTCTTTAGAATCCGCCTTCGATGCTCTAACCGTTGAGGATCGTGCCTCTTGCTCGTACCAGTACTTGTCACAGAATTTCAGCTGTCAGAGACGCGGTGCCTACTATCAACAATTCTTTGTTCGAGTGAGTATTCATTGTTTATCAATTTCACCCAATTCGTCAACCAAATTGCTTTTTTTCGATTGTGGGACATTTGAAAGGCGCCCCGCCCCGCCCATTTTGCGATTGGCGATCTAACTTTGAGCTTAAATATCTTGGTGTTGGGCTTTCCAATTTAAATATTCTTGGTATCATTAGATGCGTCAAGACTTTCTCTGTCGATTGGTACAAAAACTACTTAAACTGGATAGCCAAACACCAAGATATTTAAGCTCAAATTTAGATTGCCACTGGCAAAACGGGCGGGCGCGTATCAAATTTCCGATAATCTTTTTTCAGTTCTCCGGACTTGATCAATACGGCCACACCTTTGATCGTCTCATCTCAGCGTATTGTGGAATCTATCGTAAGTTTTTCAAACTTAATTCTCAGTGAATAGCATTTGTGACATTCGCTTCTTTAATCACTTCATTTTCTAGAAACTCGATGCGACAATGATGGCTACGAGTATCAGGGACAATGCATTTGCCAACCCGGATGGACAGGCAACAGATGCCAGGTACCGGTTTGCCTCAATGGTGGAGTCATCAATTCACTCACTAATAAATGCTCGTGCCCGACCGCCTACGGTGGACCAAATTGTCAATTTGGTGTGTATTTTAAGAACTTGAATGTCTAAGTGCCTACCATTTTAGCCTACTGTGAGCCACCGTATCCAGTGAGCTATGCAAGCACGAATCGAACATTGGCCATCGCTCTCGAGACGTCAACCCTTATGGCCACTTCCATCTATATGCTGAAGTGAGCTTAAAAATTAGCATCTATTGTTTAACAACATAACCTTTTAGACGCAACATCACCTCGGTCATCAACCAGATCACAAATGGTTCGGGAGTACCCCAATGGTGGGATAGCTACATTCTCTTCCCATTCGACTCAAGTAAGTTTGTGCTTAACACTTGAACAACTAATGCAACTCCGCAACTAATGATGTAGCTATATAACAATTTACATTAAGCATTCAAATTGTTATAGAAATCTCCTTTTATTCACCATTTCAGCCTCAAACAAAGCCTCGTGGTTCCCTCCGATCTACTCGAATAACTTCTCGGATATCGTTGCTGGATTGAACGCAATTCCTCGTGGATGTCCGAATAATACTTGTGATCAAACAAGTGAGTGAATTAGTTTTGTTATCAGCTTTTAAATTCATTACTTGATTTGTTAAGGTTAAAAACTGACCCATTTCCAGTCTGTCAACGTCCTTATCTCCGCATCATTGCCGATATCGTCGCTCATCCTTCATTTAGAAGTCCAAACTCGGTCAGTTCTACTTAAAGATTGTTAGAAAATAGTTGACTACTTGAAAATTTATCAATTGGACTTATCAAAAGTTTCTTTTCCAGGACATTTTGGTGATTTCAAGAGCCTCTCCAGAAGATTACAATCTCGAATCTCAAGTGATCGGTGCTATACAGGACAGTCGAGCGAGGGTTGGTTACAGGATTATTAATAATGCCTAAAAACCAATTAAGTTAAATCTCATAACTAAATTTCAGGTGTTCTTCTTGCTTGCTGGTGCTTCAACTCCTTGTAATGAGGGATGGAGTACGCCGGCGGTAACTGCAATGAACTATATCGCTTCGTACAGTCAAGGCGGAATATATCCGGTAGGTATTGGACTTGAGTTCAAAGAGTTGAAAATAAGTTAAGCCGAGCCATTACCATTACATTTCAAAAGATTTCGAAAAGAAAAACAAAGCTTGCGAAAAACAAAGCTGATCGTTGAGGCCATAGAACTATTCTTGACGTACTTTGTGGTGAAAACACAAGCTTTCTGACCCACTAGCTATAAATTTTCACTCACAATCAGTTTCATCAAACCTTAAGGTTAGAATTAGGTTACATTTTTGAACAGTTACTGATAGTGTGCTCCTCGTGAGTATCCGTTTTTTCCGTTTTTTAAAACGCACACTTGGGAAAAATTACCGTACTTTAAGCGAAAGTTATTGCAAAAGATCGCGGACATCGACTTATATAAGACTCCTTTTAAAGATATTCAGCAATTTAACTACTTTGGTGGGAAACCCCATCAAATGTAAAGATATTCTATTTACTCGACGTGTAAAGAGGATTACTCGTAGTTACTTGACCAAAAGCGTCGATTAAGCGAGTAAAAATTACTCATGCAAATTTTACTCAAGTAATTACTTACTTCGAAGGAGCACGTTCTAGTTACTGACGTAAGTTATGTTTTAGTATAAATATAGAAGCCTGTAGTAGAAGCTGTAGTTGACTCTGACATTGACACAATCTCTATTTTCAGCTCTCTCCAACAGAGATGGTGTTCAATTGGCTTGGTGTCTACTTCCCGGCCAGCTATCGATCAGGATGGGTGACGGGAGGAGCGGTGAAAGATGCCGATTGTTCGGACGCAGAATGGATCTTCCCGGTAGGGAAAGTTTAACTTTCAAAAAATGGGAATCAATTTAGGTTGAAAATTCGGCGACTCATCTCCTTATTGACTACTTCGGAAACACGAAAGCGATCTCATTGATTGCACCCGATGGAAATCAAGAAACCCTTCCGACAAGTCTTGTCACCTCAAGTACAAACTATTTGGGAGTGTTTCCGGTGGGTTTTTGAAATTACTTTAACTAATTCTATTGATTAATCTAAAAAATAGAAGTATTGAATATTCTAAAGTACCTTAGCTATAGTGTGCCTGGATAAAGACAGTAATCTCACTTTCACCTGTCAATTTAGCTACAAACGAATGGAGCGACCAAGGCTGGCAACTGGATCGTCAAAATCCAGGACCCTGACACACCGCAATGCAGTCTCGATCTTCGAGTTCGATCCGCTATCGAAATCTACCCAGCTTTTACGCAAGTAAGTCTTCTATTAGCTCACTGACTTCATTTTGCTTTAGTTGCATTCGATTTTTGACCTAATTTTAGCCCAGCGATCAATACAACGGAGCAACGAACGATAATGGACACTTCCAGCCGCTTATTGGTTAGAAATTTGAATCTCTTAGATAATTATCCTGCTGTACGATTATCAAGTTGTTTAGGAGAGCAAAATATTGTCTTGGCACACGAGAGTACATTCGGAGAAGGAGCCAGCATTCAATATGTGCAGGCAAGTTGAAAATTTTAAGGCTTAAATTATTTAATTTATTTTCAATTTTTATTAAAGGCTTTTAAGGCTTTAAATTTTATACACTGTACAATACTGTAGAGTACAGTAACTTGTCCATTTCTAAAATCTCATTCTAGATCGTTGTCCCAAATCGTGGCCTTTATTTCACATCGGAGATGGCTCTTCGAAGCGATAGTTGCGGCTATGAGTACTACTCAACGAAAGCCTTTGAGTGCTATATGGAGGTAAATTTGTTGTAATATTATTGTACTTCTTTGCTAATTTCACCCTTCAGAACTTCTGGGTGATCTTCTATGGTACGGATATGCGTGGAGCTCCGCTGAATCGAATGTTTGTCACGCATTGTATCTCGAATCGGCCAACACCACCTCGTGAGTTAGAAAAGAGACTGAATGATAATTAAATCCTATAAGTTATGTATAACTAACATAGTATAGACGTACGTATTTAGTCACTAGACGTACTCCAAACTGTTCTTTGTACGTACTTTGTGAAAACATACCTGTTTGGCACAGTTGATTCTTCCTTAGCTGAGAATGAAATTACTGAATCGAGTGTGCCAGAAGGGGTGCATTTTCACACAGTATAAAGTACATAAAAGTATAAAACCTTTTAGCCCCTCCACCATTCTGTGACATTACTCAAACTCTCAACGACATCGTTTTCATGGTTGACGGATCAGTTGCAGCCAGTAAAGTCTTCGGCACAGTAAGAAGTCAATTGGGTAATTAAACCAAAATCTTTTTAGTTCAAACTCTTCATGGACTACGTGGCAAGAGGATACAGTATTTCTTCGACATCCACTCAAATCGGCGCCTTCTCTTTCTCCAATACAGCTGTGAGTTTTTATTATTGGTAAAAAATAGTAACAGTACTGCTTTGCTTGAAAATAATCAAATTTTATCTTGCATAGAGTTTAAAAATCAGTTCACTTATCTAGGGTGGAGCAAGCGCTTTCTTGTTGAATGTAGCTCCCGACCAGACTTCTCTCACCCAGAAACTTTTGTCTCTTTCGAATGACGGCCAAGCTGGACAAAATATCACCAGGTGGGGGAATTTGCGGCTTTCTGGAATCCTGAAAATATTGTATAAGAGTTGTGCACTGGTGCAAATCAAGTTAATTGTTTTGAGCATTCTTTTGATAAAGTAAACTCATAGCACTCGAACTTGACCGGTGCTTTTAACATTATAAGATCAAATACTCTAAAGCTGTGTTTGTTTTATTTGGCTTAACGATAATTTTTTAGTGCTATCAACTACGTGCAGCAGTACACGGCACAGGGCAGCGGTTATCGAGTGAGCAGTCAAGTGAAACATCTCGTCGTTTATGTGACCGCTAGCACGAGGTGGGTTTGGACTTGTTGATAGTGAGCTGTAAGCAATATATTCTTGAAATCAGATAAATTACTCATTTTTTAGCTACACTGATGGTGGCCTTGATCCAAAGGCGGCTGTTCAGAGCATGGTTCGCGGTGGATCATTCGGTTTTGCGGTCGTTTCTCTTGGATTCTCGGTAAGTAAAGCAATAAACGCAAAATTTTCTTTATAAAACAATTTAGCATTGTACAATTTGTAATAACTATATTTTTACAAGTCCTACAATGCTCATAATTTTTTTAGGACGCACCCGATTGGTTGGTGTCTCTTGCCGGGCCCGGATGCTCGTACTTTACCAACGATGAAAACGATTTCGCGACGAATGCCGGAAATTTGATTCAATCCATCTCGTGCTAGTGAGTTTCAGAATTATAATCTTATTTACTGTCCATATCACCGTACTAAGCTGATTTCTTATTAGCTTCATAGTAAATCCTTTATCAATCACTTTCAGCCGTCAAAACATCTGCAATGTGCAGTAAAGCCCATCTCACTAACAAAAAGAACTTTTTTGATATAAAATAAACATTTATTCATATACATTGCTTCATTTTATGACCGATAAAAGCAAAATTTTATATAAAAAGAGCGAAATAGTTGATTATTCACATACTAAAGTTTTCGCTTCCAGTTGACTTCCTAAAAGAATTCGGAAAAAGAGAGTTGACGCTAAAAAAAGACAGCAAAAATTTATTGTTTTTTGAGGTTATTAGAATTTCATTGTGAGTTCCTTATTACTTGAATAATGAAAAGAGAAAGTTATCTTTTTGTTACAAGACTTGTTCTGATCTCCAGAGTGTACTCTGCGCTTAAAGTCGCGACGCATCAAGATCATCCTTTTCTGCAGCATCAAGATCTTTATTTTATTCCGGATTTGATCAAAATCTCCTTTTAGAATTAGAACAAGTGCTCATTTTTCTAGGCACTATTCAGGACTCCTAGCTTTGTTCTAGGAAATAAAGTCTATGAAATTTTGAATTGATTTTAATCACCACGTTTTATTCTTGAAGAATTATATATCGAAAAATCTAGATACGCTAAACTACTCGAAAAATCACTCATCATTTCCTTGTCTTTTCTTTAAGGCAAATAAATGGTGGTGTTTCCCTTATACATACGTTTATGCCTTTTTTTTCGCGGAATATGATTCGATTCGGTGAGTTGGTCTAAAAAGGGAAAAGAAGAAAAACCCTTCCACCTACTCAAATTTGAATGAGTCGGAGAAAAGGAGGAAAAAAGAGCGACTTTTAGACTTTAATATAAGCTTTTCAGCTAAAGGCCTTTTGGCTTTTAAGGGATTCGCTTTTTCTCTGAAAATCTGTCAGAGGGGCCATTTTCACTAGCCAATTCGTTTCCATCATCAAACGTTCAACGAATGTTTTTTCGAATCAAATGAAACCTTCCGGGAAATGTTAGTGGAACGTTTGAAAGCTGGATCTTCTTGGAAACTTGGAATTTAACTTTTAGTTTTCAAAATCTTCAAGCTAAATCTCGAGTTGAAATCTAAAGTTTACTTTTTTACTTTTTTAATTGACTTTTATAGGTTTATTGATCTTGTGAATAAAAAGCTACCAAATATCCAAATTTGGATTAATTTATCAGAAGTTTATTGGCTACTTGATTACTTGATTACGGTACTCTTTCTAAAAGGCTATCAGCTTATCGTAATCAAGCCTTTTAGATTACTCTTCTTCAAAAGTACCGTAATCAAGCTACCAATTTCTTTATCCAATCAGCCCAATCAGGATCATTTGATGAAAGATTAAAAAGATCAGTCAAGCTTGACAGTTTGAATACGTGGATGTAGATGCCTTTTAGAACAACATTTAGATGCCTTCTATGTAGATGTAGATCTATGTAGATACCTTTTAGAACAGCATTTAGATGCCTTCTATGTAGATGTAGATCTATGTATATGTATACTTCTATGTAGATGCCTTTTAGAAAAGCATTTCCTAATCTCTCTTGTTTCAGTTTCAAAATTTCAGATATTTAAAAGGATTTCTATTTTTCAAAATCCAACAAAATTACAAATTCAAGCTTTTTGCTGATTCTTTGATTTTAAATCCTCGGAATTCCCCTTTCAATCCATTCATTCATTATTAAACGCCGAATTTTTGCCTCTCATGGCTAGACTCAATTGTGCCCAAGCACGAGATTTTGATTCTAAGAACAATTTTCTAGGTCTTAAAAATCAAAACTTTAATTTCTATAGATTTCCGGGTCTTTTGTCTTCTGTTTTGTTTTTTCTTCACACGAAACATTGAAAGACAAGACATTTGTCTGCACCAAAAAGGTCATTTCCTCGAAAAGTCTTTGATGGATAGCTGTGGGAGGAATTTTTCACGAAAAAGCTTTCAAGAGGGATTTTGGGAAAAGAACAATCAGGATCGGCAATGTTTATACAAAAAAAAACACAATTTTTCATATTTTTGCTTTCCCTTCAAAGATATATTTGTCAAATGTTTTGCTTTATGTACACTTGGTGCTTTATGTACACTTGGTGCTTTATGTACACTTGGTGCTTTATGTACACTTGGTGCTTTATGTACACTTTGGGCTATACACTTTGTGCTATGACACTTTGTGCTTTATGTACACTTTGTGCTTTATCCATTTGTGCTTTATGTACACTTTGTGCTTTATGTACACTTGGTGCTTTATGTACACTTTGTGCTTTATGTACACTTTGTGCTTTATGTACACTTTAAATTGTAGAAACGAACTCTTTCTGGTTCACTATCAGCTACCTCAACAGTTTTCATTTTCAAAAACATTGAAGCCACTCCTTAACTGTAGAAAGAAAGATTGAGTAAGCCAGAAAGGGTGCGTTTCCATCGTCCAAATAGAAATGAAAGGGCCAAACTCCGAATTTCACTTTCAACGCTGATTTTAGCTCTTAAATAGGCAGCTCACATTCACAGCAAGCGATTAAGATTCAGCTAAAAGCAAGCGAAAGTTTCACCAGACCTTTACCAGCTCTTATTCCCCAAAATTTTTCAATTACCAGCAATTTGGCAGTATTCTTCCCCAAAAATCCCTCTTTTTCCCCAATTCTCGTAACTAATTTTGTGTGTTTATTCGCCCTATTTGGCAGCTCTTTCCCTTCTTTTTTGGGGAATAATTAGAAAAGCTTTTCGCCTCCGTTTGTTTCAAATTTTCGGGCACATCAACACTTTTTTTTTGGGTCTCTTAATCGGTTTTGTGTGGGTGCTTTAGAAATTTACATTTTTTTTTGCAAATAAACTGTTTTGTTATTGGGGAATTTTTTAGATTACCCAATATTTTGACCAAATTTTCTCTCAAGTCGATTTGCTCAACCACTGCACATTTCGATGATGAACTTTGTTGGGAATCCACAAGGGGTGAATGCTTCTCTAAGAATTTTACTATAAAGTTTTAGCTGAAGATTAATCCAAATCGAGCGACAAGTGTTGAAGGTTGGTTTGTCTGGATTAGTCGTTTTAAAATCATGTTAGAGATAAGCCAAAAGCTAGGCCTTGGTTTGACCCTTTTGACCTTGACAAGTCTGCTTTTACTCCAGAATTGGTCCACAAAAAGCACTTGAGCAAGCCAAAAGTCAGTCTTGAACTTGGCTTTTAGATGCTTCAAGGTCTTTTGCAGGCCAAGCTTGCGGTAAAAGCTGCTCAAAATTCTAGATGACCTTGCTGGGTCTATCTGCCTGTTTTTACAATAGTTGTCAAATACTGCAATTGCCAAATACAAGTACAGCTTATTGGGCAACTCAGTTACTCATTCATTATCACCAAACAATTCTATAATATCAAAAAATTCAGACTACAAGAAAGCTTTCGATTTCTTCGATGCCAACAATGATGGCTATATCACAGCCGACGAATTGGAGGCAGCGATGAACAAATGTGGACAATATCCAAGCAAACTGGAGTTGCGATTGATCATGCATCATGGGGACAATGATAGTTCGTTTTTGGATTTCAATTCTTTTTCTCAATGTTAAGCTATTAAAGCTTTCTCCTCAGAAAAATGTGTTTGCATTCTTTGGTGTTTTAGGTGGATTTTCGAGGGGTTTTCTTCGTGTCGGAGAATGAATGGCTGGCTATTCATTGGGCATCTCAAGACCCATCATAAACTATCAAGAATACCCATCTATTCTATTCAATTCAAATACCTCAGAAAGGGTCTAGACGTGTTCTTCTGCATAAATTTTATAAACAAGCTTTGAATTTAGTTTTTAAGAATACTGTAAAAAGTCTAGCTTTAGCTAAAGTATACCTAAAGACAGCTTAAAAGCCAAAAGCTTTGCTTTGGCTTTTGCTTTTGCTAAGGATCTAAAGTTTTCGATAATCTTATGAATATATTGTTTCAAAATCATCGATCTAACTCTTTTTTCACATAAAATTGACAAAAACTTCTCCAGACTCCACTTACTCTTTCATTCTTTACCCAATTTGCATGCGTCAACCTCGATTCTTTTCGATGGACTCAAGAAAAGTCTTTCTTTTTTTTTCTTTCTTAAGCTTTTATGTAGAGAAAGACGTTTGAGTAAAGCACTCAACACAGAGAGCTCTTTTGAAGATTTTACGCTAATTTTTCTCTTTTCTCTTTTCTAAGCCCTTTTGTTATTGCAAATCCTTTTAAAAAGAGGAAAAATTGGTCTTTGAAATATAGAAGTAAATCTTGAGCATTAAAAAATGAAGTAGTACCCAGTTAAAGACTTCATTTTGCTTCAAATCTTGTGATAGTAAGAGAAATTTGTGAAATTTGCTAGTTTGAATTAAATTTTAAAATATTTCTTTATAACTCACAATCAATAATAGCATATGGATTCTGATTCAGAGCTCATTTGAAAGCTTGAAAGCTGAATAACAAATGGATTCTGATTCAGAGCTCATTTTATATCAAGATTTCTAAATAAACTTCTAGACAATGAAAAGCCTCGTATTCCATAAATCTTTATCTGTTTATTAGTTCATAAATTTAGATCTCTGAAAAACACTTTATTAGAAAATTCCAGAAAACGGAGTGATCACTTTCGACGAATTCGCGCACTTGATGAGCGGCTCGACTACACGAAACAAGTACACCTATGCTCAATTGCAAGAACAATTTCAAATGTTTGATAAGGTGAGGCTATTTCATGGAAAGAACTGTACTTAAAGAACAGTTTAGGACAAAGACGGGTACATCGAGAAGCAAGAGATGATCGAGATCGTTCGCGAGTTGGCGCTGAGCTCATCATTTCCGCGAAACGTCATTGAGCAAATGTTCAAAGAAGCGGATGTTGATGGGGATGGGAAAATTTCATTTGAAGGTTAGATCTATCAGCATCTTTGTGACTCTAGTAAACTAGTCCATTTACCTCTTCCTAGGTTTTTAGTGCCCAGCTTCTTAAAATTCCTTGCGGTAGCAAGTCCTTGGGATGAATCAAAAAATTCCGGTACTTTGAATCCAACAGTAGATCAAAAAAATCACCAGCTTATAGAAAATTACGTGCAAAATGGGCATAAAGGCTCGAAATTATGAGAAAACTTGCAGAAATTGGCTACAGTGCTCTATAGTACCACGGTGACATCAGTTCAGTGACTTTCACTGCTTCAGTTCTTTGCAGACCCTACGGATAAATTCCTTGGGATGAATCAAAAAAATTCCCGGCAGCGCCCTGTGCACCATTGACGGCACTTGGGATCCAAGATTGGCCCCTGGAGAAAACTCACATGTACCCACACCAAAATTGGTTACGGCTTTAAAATCTGCTTCTTGGGGTTGTGTTACTTCAATGAGGTTTATAACTGAATTAGTTCCCAGACTGACTCATCGGCCCACATCCCCATGAGAGAACCACTTACCGCGGGTATAGGGGGAAGACGTTGATCGGACGAGCGATTATGCGCGCACACAGAGAACACCTAAGAGGTCTTTACACAGTGTAGCTTTTGCTCTGAAACTTGATTTGATTTAAGATGTTCCAGATGTGATTTAAGGTAAAAAAATTGTACTCTGGTGTTTCAGGGTTGGGGAATCGATTGGGGTTGCTTATCGTATCTGTAATCAAAAAAAACGCTTTTAGAGTTCGTCCTTGCTGTCAACTGACTCAAAACATTGAGCATTTATCGAAAAACTTTCAATATGACACAACACTTTTGATTTCGTTTTTTTTGTAATCACTTTTACTCTCCATTTTTGAATTGTGTAAATAAATATACAAAAGCTTTTAAACATCTTGTGGTTTTGGTTGAAAATCCCTTTCAAGTGGTTGCTCATCATTTGGAACACGTGACAAATTTGAGTATTGAAGCTGAAAAGGGGATTGAGTTATTTTGAAATTTAAAAGGGTACACTTTTTTATGCCACCGTAAAATAGCTTTGTTGCTTTGAGTTTTTAAAGTTTTTCTCACGTTAAGGCCAGATTTTGGTCGCAACAGGTTCATCAATTTGCCGGAAGTGACAAGATAATAGAAAGTGAAACAGATCATTGAAACCAATAAGAGCAAAACAAATGCTTGCAAAAAGCGACCACCTAAAATTAAACCAAACAACTAATCCAAAGTTGTCATTTAAACCAAAATAATGCCTTTTAGAATTGCTCTTGAGTTTACAAAAGATTCATAAACAAACCTTGATGCTTTCTTCTGATATTCTTGCAAACTTCCGATTGTTGAACAGCCGGGAGTGGCTTTCCTTCGACTTTTTCTGGGTATTTACATCTAAAGGGCTATTGTTTCACTAATTGCAAGTCAAAATCCACTTTGGCATAAGATTCTCTTGATTAAAAGCATAATATTCTTCCTCGAGAAGCCATGTCGTGTCACAAGAGCAGTTCACGGGGTTCTCTGTCATCAGCAGTTCTATGTTTTCACCCTAAAATTCAATGTCGATACTTGATTTAGTAAATGAACTATGGTTTATAACAAAATAATGTCTTAAGTTCTATTCTTGACATAGTCTACCCTAAACTAAACTGGTATTGTCCGTACATTAAGCTTAAGAACATGGTCTCTATTACCGACACACCCAAGGAAGCGTCTCCTCATGCAGAATCGACACATTACATTGGGTGAGGTCAATCTTCTTCATATTTTTTGCCTAAATATCTAGCTGCAATCCTTCAAAACAGACTATTGACCTTTGTTCCTTTCACATATCCGAAAGCATTCTTATTAATGTTCCACAAGTGGGTCGAGTTTGAGAGGTAAATTTCCTAAAAGGTTAGCTTCTTTTTGTTTAAATGATCGTTTAGATGATTTTTTTTTGGTTTAGAAAGATATTTAGTTTACCTCTAAAGTGGGAATATCGCAGAAAGAACAATCATCGAGACTCCACAAATATCTCATGTTTTCGGCGCGAAGAACCTGAAGTGCAAAGCCAATTGTAAGCCAATCGCTTGGGAAAATGATCCAAAATTTTGGTTTGTTTAAAAGTTTAAAGATATAAAACTTTGAAATTTTCTTATCCCAAGATTTACTTTGAGACTCTGATCATCCATGAAAGATTTCTCGTGGAATTCTGAAATCCTTGTATTTGAGAGATCAAGCAGCTCCAGATTCGGCAACTTTTGAATGGCTCTTGGCACTTCGGTGAAGTGGTTTCCACGCAATGAAAGGACACGAAGTTTTCTGAAATTTTTACCTTAGATTTTAAAACTTCAAATCTTCAAATTCAAATGTTTTTGATCTAGCTTCACTCACGGAATCTTATCAAAAACGTTCACATCAAAGTTCTTGTCTCCCAAATTGCAAAAGTCCATTGAGAGTTCCTCAAGATTTTCCAATCCCTCGAATAATTCACTGGTAACTTTGATCTTATTGTAATCGAGAACCTGAAATGAAAGCAAGAATTGCAAATCAATTATTTTGCAATTATTTTACCAATCTCTTCAAGTTCTTCAACAAAGAGAATGGCTTTTCAAGTAAACTCGTGAAACGATTTTGGTTCAAGAATAGTTGGTGGAGTTGTTCTTCGGGAGCGCCCTTGAAAACGTTTCTGAAAGTTACAGGGATCATAAAGGCAGTTTTGAGCAAATTTTAAACATTTAGGGGTGCAATCATTGGTAGCAAGATTATTGTAATTAACATCACTCCAGTTCTCTTTCAAGAATAAATCTCTCACTTGTCTAGCTTCTTCAAATTGTTCCCTTCCAATCTCAAGACACTCATATTCTTGAAATTGTAGAAAGCTTCATTTTTGATCTCTTGCACTTTATTCCTTGAAAGATCCACTTCTCTAACATTTTCAACCATTTCAGGAATGATTTTATCCTAAACAAAAATACTGTTGGATAAAAGTTGAAACAAGAACCTTTTCCAAGTAATAGAAAGTGTTGTCTCTTGCACGGAAGGTGTAAGCGATGAAGTCTTTGTTTACCGAGTGCAACATCAACGTGTCTAATTTGCTGTTATCCTCGAAAAGGACCTGGAATTATATCCAGAATCGATCCAGTTCGTTAGATCAATCAGATTGCTTACAATTCCAGAGCCAAGAAGCCAAAGCTTTAGTTAGCTTAAGCAATCTAGTAAATTGAGAATTCTGTTGTGCGCTTTGTGTTCTAAAATGTAAACACATTGCTACTCAACTGACCAGTGTAGCAGAAAGGGTGTGTTTATGCTTTTAAGCTCAAAGTACATCTAAAGAATCAAGCTTTGTTCAGCTTATCAACTCACATTATCACAAGTGATATCATTCATCTCACAATGACATGCGTCCCCATCATCATCATCATAATCATCATCAAGTGTGTCAGTTTCTTTCTTCTCATCACTTTCTTTTACTTGGCTATCTTTTTCCGAATTCTTTTTCTTTTCAGCCTCCTTTTTCGGCTTTGGAGGTGTTTGACAGATTGGGTAGGGTTTCTGAAAAATGAAAGATAAGATGAACTATCAAAGTT
Source organism: Mesorhabditis belari (assembly GCA_958450365.1). Taxonomy (NCBI): domain Eukaryota; kingdom Metazoa; phylum Nematoda; class Chromadorea; order Rhabditida; family Rhabditidae; genus Mesorhabditis; species Mesorhabditis belari. Next base: position 1,883,594 of record CAUEEP010000927.1, read on the forward strand.
TTTGAAAGATCCTCTTAACCAACATTTTCATCATCATCTACTTCTTCCTCTTGTTTTGCCTTTTTCTTTCCTTTCTTCACTTGTCTTTTTGGTTCATCAACGGGTTCATCTTCTTCATCAGTCTCATCTTTGTGTAACTAAAAGTTTATAAGTTAAAACTACTACCTGAAGTGCTCGAAATCTGACAGGTATTTCCCAGGCATCGGTCATAAAACACTCTAATCCATTTAATCTAATCATCCAGCTTAGTTCAGAGAAAAGATTGCCGTGAAAAACACAATCAATTCCTAACTAATACTTATCTATTAGGTACTACGGAAAATAACCGTGTTTTTTTCTATCAATTATTTCGGGCCTTGTTTCTGGGTTTTTTCAGTACGGATTCCTTTAGAATTTTTTAACGAAAAATTGTTGATAGCTTTCTTTCGCAATGCCGTAAAAATCTAGATAAGGCTCAAGATAAGGAGGATAGACAAATGACAAATTCGGACGATTTTTTTTTGTATAAGTTCAAGCTTGGACGTAGCGCAACGGTTGCGGTCGAAAACATGAATCGCGCATTTAGTCATGAGACTACTTCTATTAGGACTGCTCAAGTTTGGTTCTAACGATTCGGGGAAGGAGACGAGGATCTTGCTGACAAATAGGATCGTGGTCGTCCAAGACTCATTGATGATGATGATTTAAGACAAAGTTGTCCAAGCCACTCTGCGGACTACTGAACCAAAACTAACAAAACACTTCAATGTAGGAATTTCGACCATAAGTGATCACTTGAAGGATATCGGAAAGGTTAAAAAACTGGAGAAGTGGATACCTCATCAGTTGGACGACCGCCAGAAGTTTATACACTTTCTTCCTTCGTTGAAATCTCGGATCCATTTTTGGAACGGCTGATCACGCGCAATGACAAGTGGATGCTATATGGCAATTGAAAACGAAATTCAGTGTAACTAGACAAAGATCTTTTTTCGACAAAAAAGACAAATTTCGGAAGAATAGAGATCTTTTTTGAACCGGCTGATCACGTGCGATGAAAATTGGATACTATATGACAAGCGAAAACGAAAGGAGAAGGAGAAGACAAAGGAGAAGCACCTCATTTATTCCCGAAACTCGATCTTCATCCAAAGAAGGTGATGCTCTCTGTTTGGTGGGCTGCAAAAATTATGGGATTTTTTGCCATTCATTATACTTTGCTCAAAACGGGAGAAAGTATAAATTTAGACATTTATATTGAACAAATTGAAGAAATGTATTCAAAATTGAGGAATTTGGGGTCTTTGGTCAATCGAAAGGGACAATTCTGCTGCAGGACAATGCCAGCCACAATCTATGTCTTTGAAGACCCTAAATTGCTTGCAAAGTTTGGGGATCGAAGTTCTTTCTCATCTACCGTATTCACATGATCTTTACAGATTATCACTTTTTCAAGCATCTCGAGCGTCACATCGTAGACAAAATGGTCAAGAACGAAACAGAGGTGAAAAAGGCTATCGAAGACTTCATCGCCTCTAGACAACTCGACTTTTTTGCCGAAACTACTCATTGGCATCGAAAAACTACTCGTTGGCAAAAATGTATTGTTTCTAATGGTTATTATTTTAATTAATTTGATTGTTACTTAATAAAAAAAAATTTGACAATTGAAAATCATTAAGAAAAACGCAATTATTTTCCGTAATACCTAATAGCTCATAATTTTACTCAATTTTTTTATGCTTTCGCAAAAAGCAATTCAAAATGCTGGAATCGGCGAGAACTCTATCAAAAATTATGGGATGTGTTGTCAAGGAGACATAGCTACTTTTCACCCGAGAAATTCCGAAATTTTTTTTTTAGAAATTCCGAAATTTCCGGGAATTTAAAATTCTATTTTGAAAGTTTTAAATTTTTTTTAACTTTAGATCTTTTTTGAAGTTCTAATGTTAAGTGTGAACCTTTTTATTCTTCGATGCTCCTCGTTTGCTTGGTGGTTTCACCGCCTCTTCAACACTTTGATCCTCGTCCTCTTCAGCTATTGCTGTCTTGTCCTTAATTTGAATTTGATTAGACTTTTTGCATTTTAGTCACATTGCAGTCACGCTTTAATATCCTTTTTAACTTTAGCATTAGCTAATTGTTTTTTCATCTTTTCATACCCTTTTTAATCTAATCACCAACTTGCACTTTTCGTCGAGCATTATCGAAGGCTTCAACGAGAACGGTGACACAAATTAAAGACAAGAGGAATAGCACCCATATCCTCATTTCCTGAAGTCGATTGTAAATTTGTATTAGAGAAGCAAGCAATGTTGAAGCTAAGAAGAGTCTAATGAAGAAATTGATGAGGTTTAACCGTAGCTAACAAACGTTGTTATTCTTAAACAAGGAAAAATCAATTTTAAGTTCAACTAGGTCAGCGTCAGAACGCGAAAATATGATTAGCTTTTGAAATTTTGAAGTAGAAAGATAACAGGGTAATCACTTTTTGAATGACAGCTTCTAAAAACCGGAGAGTTGGGAGTTCTTTGTTAGAAGAATTCAAAGTTAAGAACTGATCAAGGCAGATGAATCAGACAAAAATAAAGGTTTCTGGGTCAGTTTAAGATTATATTGCTGTCCAGAAAGTCTTTTCATTTCTTTTCGTACTTTCGTTTAAAATCAACAAATGTTTCATTGTTTCATTAGAAAGGGTAATTATTTCTCTGCAAAATAATATTAAAATGGGTTTAAAATGTCTTATGTCTGGATTTTTTTGGGACCATGATGTCGAGTAGTCAAAAATGATGGCTTGATGATGCGGTTTAGGCACTTTAGCTAAGGAAACGTATCTTGATGTCAATAGATAAAAAATAGAGCACAAATGTTTGGTATATAGCCAAATTTACAGAGAAATTCATTTAGCCAATTTCCTCTTAGAGGTTTTTATAGATTTTTATGAAAAACACGTGTCTTCACTCTCGAATTTGCTTGAAAGTGAACCGAAATTGACTTAAAAAGATGGGAATTTGAATAATAAACACTTTTTATTTAGAGAAAACCATAGGTTAATCGATGAATTTGTTATTTTTTAACGAAAGTATGAAAAGGAACGAAAAGACTTTCTGGACAACCTACCGTAAATACTGTAATAGTTTAACAGACAGCTTTCTAGCGAACTCTTCCACTATTAGTAAGAGCTTTTTAAACTTACCGTAAATACTGTAATAGTACCCCACCCCCCTCGTACAGTCGGGTAGTCGCAAAAGTTTTTTAGTATTTCATTTTTTTCAAAGCGCCCGTACTCTCAAAAAATGCGTCTTTGGTATCAAAAAATAGCCCTGAATTCCAGCTATTTTTGATACAGTCATGGACAAAAGTCTTTACCCCTACCGAGGTCAGCTTTTAAAACGCAAAATTTTTCAACTTTTTAACAAGTTTTAAAAATTGTCTTCAAAGTATTTTGTAGCATTTTTACTCTAGTTTTTATATCCCCTAAACCAAAAGAAACAACGATTTATTTTAGGCAACAAAGAACGACGTTAACAAAAAAAACCCTCAAAACAGGTGGACAAAAGTCTTTACCCCTCGAACAAAAAGTGAGAAAAAACCGAGTATTTTCATATTTGGTAGGGCTTCCTTTTGATGAAATTATTGCTTGAATCCTTCTCGGCATCAAGTCGACCAAATCCTGTAAAATTTGAGGACCGATCTTTGTCCAGACGTGTCGAATGAAGTACCATAGCTCAATCTTGGTATTGAAGCGTTTTCCCTTCAATTTCAGCTTCAAAAACGCCCACAAATGTTCGAAACGTTCAAATCCGGACTGTAGGGAGGAGCAGATACGAGCTGAACTCCATTCGATCGGAACCACCGGGTAGACGAGCTCTACCACCGTTGGCAAGGCGAACAACTCGTCCCATAGCAGTTGCGACTTGTGGCATGGAGCGTTGTCCTGGTACAGCAACCATCCTTGTCCAATTTTTGTGGTCGCAAATGGAAGAAGATCGTTCTCCAAAATCGTCTTGTATCGTTGAGCGTCCAAAGTTGAATTGAGAAGAACGAGCGGACCTGGTGAACTTCTAGTCATCGCTCGTGAAAAAAACAAAGGCAAAAGAAAAAGTTCTTACCCCCAACATGATTGATCCGCCACCAAATTTGACTGTCGCACGAAGGTACTTGGTGCTATACCGTTGTCCGACAGGTCTCCGGATCAAATGATTGCCGTCGGGATTGAAAAGGTTGATCTTCGATTCATCGGTGAAGATGACATTGGCCCAGCTTGTCCAACTTTCATACTTCTCGGCAAAGTCGAGTCGAATCTTCCGGTGTTTGGCGACCATCAGGGGCTTCTTGGTAGGTCTTCTAGTCATCAATCTTGCATGAATCAAACGTCTGCTTACTGTCTTTCGATTGATGTCCTTGCTAAATTGATGCTTGATTAATTTGACTCCATCGGAAGCATTAAGATTTGGATCCTTTTGTGGGCCAAAATTAGAACCTTGTCTTCTCTTGGTGTTGTGACGGGTGAACGACCTGTTTTGAATGCTCGGTGAAGAATTCCAGTCATTTTTTCTTTCTTGCAAAGCTTTTTCACCGTTTCGGGGCTGCATTTGAATACGCTCGCAACATCCTTTACTTTGTCGCCTCGTTTCCTTGTTTCCATAATCCTTTCTTTGTCGGAAGTGGTCAGATAGGCTCCAGGCATCACTAGAATTAAAAATAATAAAGCATTGTTATGTGAAAAATAACGAAACAACAGCAAGAAAAAAGTTGAAAAGGGGAAAGACTTTGTCCACCTGTTTTGAGGGTTTTTGTTAAGTCGTTCTTTGTTGCCAAAATAAATCGTTGTTTTTTGGTTATGGGATATAAAAACTAGAGTAAAAATGCTACAAAATACTTTGAAAACAATTTTTAAAACTTGTTAAAAAGTTGAAAAATTTTGCGTTTTAAAAGCTGACCTCGGTAGGGGTAAAGACTTTTGTCCATGACTGTACCTAAGCGCGCATTGCAGCTTAAACCAGTGTCGAGAAAAACGCGTTCAAAGCTAGACTACGCAACGCTCCGCACCGTCATTATGGGGGTGGGGTACTATTACAGTAATATAATTCATCTTGGAAATGCTTTTAGGCAACTTTTAAAGATTGAAGATACAATAAGCTTTTGAACAAAAGGTATATTTAAAGAATTAAGCGGATTATAGTAAAACAAGCTTATTATCGATCGATTTTTCGAACATTGGAAAAGCCGTGAGTGGCAGCGTTTAAAACGATTCGAAAAAGAGGAATGGGATGAAATGTACACACAAATATGGCACTGATAACCCTTTCCTTTTTCGAACCTCGGAAAAGCTTTTGAAGCCTTGTATTGACTTTGTTGATACCCCAGTCTAAGGAAAACTCAATAAGCTGCGATTTGAAAAATTCAGTACTGTAAGTTTACAGGTTTTTATCAATCACTTCACTAAAAGAGCAAAACTACAAAAGATTTTGTTCAATTTAAAGTTAAAAGCCCAGAAATTGATTAAATTGTGAATTGCAAGGCATATGGTTTTTGATTTTAAGGAATTCAACCTTTTTTTTGAATAAAAACGAACATCCGACTATTAACTTGTGTAATAAAATGTAAATTTGATTATATTCTAATTGTTATTTTCAAAATAAACCTGGTTTTTTTAGCTTGTGTGCCAGACAAGATTTGTTTCCACTACTTTAGAGTATTTTAATCGGGTTCATAAGTTCATAAGTTTATTTTATTTCAAACTGATCTCCCAGATCTTCATTTAAACTTTGCCTGGATTTTTAATAATTCTGTTTGATTTTCTATTAACAAGTATTTTAACTGGAAACAAAAGTGTTTTGGGTAACCCATAAAATTTATTCTTTTTGGAAGACGGCGCTGAAGCTTTTCTTTATCCCAAGTTTTACTTTGAGACTCTGATCATCCATGAAAGATTTCTCGTGGAATTCTGAAATGCTTGTATTTGAGAGATCAAGCAGCTCCAGATTCGGCAACTTTTGAATGGCTCTTGGCACTTCGGTGAATTGGTTTCCACGCAATGAAAGGACACGGAGTTTTCTGAAATTTTTACCTTAGATTTTAAAACTTCAAATCGTCAAATTCATATGTTTTTGATCTAGCTTCACTCACGGAATCTTATCAAAAACGTTCACATCAAAGTTCTTGTCTCCCAAATGGCAAAAATCCATTGAGAGTTCCTCAAGATTTTCCAATCCCTCGAATAAATCACTGGTGACTTTGATCTTATTGTAATCGAGAACCTGAAATGAAATCAAGAATTGCAAATAAATTATTTTGCAATTATTTTACCAATATCTTCAAGTTCTTCAACAAAGAGAATGGCTTTTCAAGTAAATTCGTGAAACGATTTTGGTTCAAGAATAGTTGGTGGAGTTGTTCTTCGGGAGCGCCCTTGAAAACGTTTCTGAAAGTTACAGGGATCATAAAGGCAGTTTTGAGCAAATTTTAAACATTTAGGGATGCAATCATTGGTAGCAAGATTATTGTAATTAACATCACTCCAGTTCTCTTTCAAGAATAAATCTCTCACTTGTCTAGCTTCTTCAAATTGTTCCCTTCCAAACTCAAGACACTCATATTCTTGAAATTGTAGAAAGCTTCATTTTTGATCTCTTTCACTCTATTCCTTGAAAGATCCACTTCACTAACACTTTCAACCATTCCAGGAATGATTTTATCCTAAACAAAAATACTGTTGGATAAAAGTTGAAACAAGAACCTTTTCCAAGTAATAGAAAGTGTTGTCTCTTGCACGAAAGGTGTAAGCGATGAAGTCTTTGTTTACCGAGTGCAACATCAACGTGTCTAATTTGCTGTCATCCTCGAAAAGGACCTGGAATTATATCCAGAATCGATCCAGTTCGTTAGATCAATCAGATTGCTTACAATTCCAGAGCCAAGAAGCCAAAGCTTTAGTTAGCTTAAGCAATCTAGTAAATTGAGAATTCTGTTGTGCGCTTTGTGTTCTTAAATGCAAACACATTGCTACTCAACTGACCAGTATAGCAGAAAGGGTGTGTTTATGCTTTTAAGCTCAAAGTACATCTAAAGATTCAAGCTTTGTTCAGCTTATCAACTCACATTATCACAAGTGATATCATTCATCTCACAATGACATGCGTCCCCATCATCATCATCATAATCATCATCAAGTGTGTCAGTTTCTTTCTTCTCATCACTTTCTTTAAAGAAAAGATAGCCAAGTAGGCTATCTTTTTCCAAATCCTTTTTCTTTTCAGCCTCCTTTTTCGGCTTTGGAGGTGTTTGACAGATTGGGTAGGTTTTCTGAAAAGTGAAAGATAAGATGAACTATCAAAGTGAGTGAAAGATCCTCTTAACCAACATTTTCATCATCATCTACTTCTTCCTCTTGTTTTGCCTTTTTCTTTCCTTTCTTCACTTGTCTTTTTGGTTCATCAACGGGTTCATCTTCTTCATCAGTCTCTTCTTTGGGTAACTAAAAGTTTACAAGTTAAAACTACTACCTGAAGTGCTCGAAATCAGACAGGTATTTCCTTCGCATCGCTCATAAAGCACTGTAATCCATTTAATCTAATCATCCAGCTTAGTTCAGAGATAAGATTGCCGTGAAAAACACAATCAATTCCTAACTAATACTTATCTATTAGGTACTACGGAAAATAACCGTGTTTTTTTCTATCAATTACTTCGGGCCTTGTTTCTGAGTTTTTTCAGTACGGATTCCTTTAGAATTTTTTTAACGAAAAATTTGCTGATAGCTTTCTTTCGCAATGCCGTAAAAATTTTGTCTATCTAAAGAATGACTAATTATAGGGGCTCAAGATAAGGAGAATAGACAAATGACAAATTCGGACGATTTTTTTTGTATAAGTTCAAGCTTGGACGTAGCGCAACGGTTGCGGTCGAAAACATGAATCGCGCATTTAGTCATGAGACTACTTCTATTAGGACTGCTCAAGTTTGGTTCTAACGATTCGGGGAAGGAGACGAGGATCTTGATAGAATTTTTTTAACGAAAAATTGTTGTTATTATTATTTTATTATTTTAATTAATTTGATTGTTGCTTAATAAAAAAAAATTTGGCAATTGAAAATCATTAAGAAACACTTTTCCAGCATCGGTCCATCGTAGACAAAATGGTCAACGAAACAGAGGGGAAAAAGGCTAGGAAGCCTCCCGCCTCAAGACAACCCGGCTTTTTGGCGGGACAACTCATTGGGGTCGGAAAAATTTGTTGGGGGGAAAAATTGATTTTTTTTGGTTATTATTTTAATTAATTTGATTTTTCTTAAAAAAAAATAATTGGGAAAATCATTAAAAAAAACGCAATTATTTTCCGTAATACCTAATAGCTCATAATTTTACTCAATTTTTTTATGCTTTCGCAAAAGAGCAATTCAAAATGCTGGAATCGGCGAGAACTCTATCAAAAATTATGGGATGTGTTGTCAAGGAGACATAGCTGCTTTTTACCCGAGAAATTCCGAAATTTCCGGGAATTTCAAATTCGATTTTGAAAGTTTAAAATTTTTTTCAACTTTAGATCTTTTTTGAAGTTCTAATGTTAACTGTGAACCTTTTTATTCTTCGATGCTCCTCGTTTGCTTGGTGGTTTCACCGCCTCTTCGACACTTTGATGCTCGTCCTCTTCAGCTATTGCTGTCTGGTTCTTAATTTGAATTTGATTAGACTTTAATATCCTTTTTAACTTTAGCATTAGCTAATTGTTTTTTCATCTTTTCATACCCTTTTTAATTTAATCACCAACTTGCACTTTTCCTCGAGCATTATCGAAGGCTTCAACGAGAACGGTGACACAAATTAAAGACAAGAGGAATAGCACCCATATCCTCATTTCCTGAAGTCGATTTTAAATTTGTATTAGAGAAGCAAGCAATGTTGAAGCTAAGAAGAGTCTAATGAAGAAATTGATGAGGTTTAACGGTAACTAACAAACGTTGTTATTCTTAAACAAGGAAAAATCAATTTTGAGCTCAACTAGGTCAGCGTCAGAACGCGAAAATATGATTAGCTTTTGAAATTTTAAGGTAGAAAGATAACAGGGTAATCACTTTTTGAATGACAGCTTCTAATAACCGGAGAGTTGGGAGTTCTTTCTTAGAAGAATTCAAAGTTAAGAACTGATCAAGACAGATGAATCAGACAAAAATGAAGGTTTCTGGGTCAGTTTAAGATTATATTGCTGTCCAGAAAGTCTTTTTGTTTCTTCTCGTACTTTCGTTTAAAATCAACAAATATTTCATTGTTTCATTAGAAAGGGCAATTATTTCTCTGCAAAATAACATTAAAATGGGTTTAAAATGTCTTATGTCTGGATTTTTTTGGGACCGTGAAGTCGAGTATGGTTTTTGATTTTAAGGAATTCAACCTTTTATATATACCCCAGTCTAAGGAAAACTCAACAAGCTGCGATTTGAAAAATTCAGTACTGTAAGTTTACAGGTTTTTATCAATCACTTCACTAAAAGAGCAAAACTACAAAAGATTTTGTTCAATTTAAAGTTAAAAGCCCAGAAATTGATTAAATTGTGAATTGCAAGGCATATGGTTTTTGATTTTAAGGAATTCAACCTTTTTGGAAAGGTTTTTGGAAAGGTCTTTAAGGAATTCAAGCTTTTTTTTGAATAAAAATGAACATCCGACTATTAACTTGTGTAATAAAATGTAAATTGGATCATATTGTAATTGTTATTTTTAAAATAGACCTTGTTTTTTAGCTTGTGTGCCAGACAAGATTTGTTTCCGCTACTTTGGAGTATTTTAATCGGGTTCATAAGTTCATAAGTTTATTTTATTTCAAACTGATCTCCCAGATCTTCATTTAAACTTTGCCTGGAATTTGGAATTTGGAATTTGTTTGAATGAAATGGGTTTTCCTCTCTTTTTCCTTTTTTTCCATGGAGCAAATGAAGCTCGGCCTCTTTTGAGTTCTCCTGGAAAAACCCCACATTGATTCTAGTCTTTTCCATTTTTCAGATTGCTTCAAACTGGCCATTTATTTGGTTTTTATATTCTTGCCTGAAAAAATTTAACTTATTCAATTGATTTCTGAGGAATTTTTTACTTTTACAGCTCTCAACTCGCTCTTAAAGTATCATTACCGTAAATACTGTAATAGTACCCCACCCCCCTCGTACAGTCGCGTAGTCGCAAAAGTTTTTTAGTATTTCATTTTTTTCAAAGCGCCCGTACTTTCAAAAAATGCGTCTTTGGTATCAAAAAATAGCCCTGAATTTCAGCTATTTTTTGATACCTAAGCGCGCATTGTAGCATAAACCAGTGTCGAGAAAAACTGGTTCAAAGCTAGACTACGCAACACTCCGCGCCGTCATTATGGGGGTGGGGTACTATTACAGTATTTACGGTAGGTAAAAACTAAAGCTAAACTGGTCAATGTCAAACTTAAAACAGTTGATTGGGTAATTTTTCTTCTACTCTACTTTACCTTACTAAAATTATGTTGAGATTTAACTCAAATCAGATTTTCTTCAGTGCTTTCCCTTCAACATCAATCTCTAGAACTCTAGTCAGATTCAATCCTTGTTTTTCACCCATTTTTCTTTCAGAAGTTTTTGCAAAAAAAGTTTTGAGAGATAACTAATAGTAAGCTGGTCAACCCATTGATGCATACCATCAATCAAGCACCAATCTACTCACTCTGCTATTCCTCCTTTATCTCCAGTCTTTTTCTTATGCTAGACTTCTTCTTCCAGAAATCCATCCAAACAAATGAAGTCCCTTTCTGCCATTTCCCTCACAATGTCCATCACCCTTCTTTCCTTTTTCTCCTTTCCACATCTCCCGACCGGAAGTATCAAAGCTCGTCTCCCTCTCTTGGCAAAGAAAAATACACCAACAAAAAGACACTAATATATGCTATTTTAAGTTTTGTTATTTCACTAAAAATATTTTCGAAATCTTGATACTATTCGGTTGTCCATCTATCTTATTTCTTTTTACATCTCATTTGTTGATCCTTCTAAAAGAAAGGGACTTCATTTGTTTGGATGGATTTCTGGAAGAAGAAGTCTAGCATAAGAAAAAGACTGGAGATAAAGGAGGAATAGCAGAGTGAGTACTATTCGGTTGTCCATCTATCTTATTTCTTTTTACATCTCATTTGTTGATCCTTCTAATCCTCATTGGAGGCTTATTGCTCAAAAATGAATGAGTTTGGGAAACTCATTGGCAAGAGCTCATTGTGCCTCAAAAGAAAATAACTTATATTTTTGTTAACTAAACAGTCCTTATCTTTGCTTTTTTTCCAGGCAATCATGGCAATTCCAATCGGCGAGGATCCCTATGGTGGCGGGTTATATAAAGGTTGGTTGATTCCAGGAGGTTACTGTAGTAGACTACTAACAATATAAACCAGAAATTTTGAGATAATTTTAAAGAGGACACTTCAGCTTTTCAAATGATACCTAATAAGGGTTGATTGGGGCACAAACCTAGTTGTAAGAGAATCAAGAGACAAAGCGCTCAAGTCGAATCGCATTGTTCGCTCAATTTAATTGCTGTTTAAGTAAAACAATGGTTTAACGGGATCTAGAATCAGAAATACAACCAAATTTGGGGCAAAAATTGGTCCCAAGAATTTGGGCATAGTGACGCCGAAAGCGGCCAAGCTGGCTCAGTTGCTCAGATGAGATTTAAGGCCAAAAATTTGTACACTGGGGTTTTCAGGGTCGGGGAATCGATTGGAGCTATTCATTTTATTGATTCTATCAATTAAAACTCGGATTTAATTGGTCTAAACACTTAGATAAATTCGAAAACTTATTAGCCTATCTTTGAGAGAAAATCCGAAGCTTTCAAATGATAATCAAAGGTTGATCTATGAGCCATCCTTGTGTTTCAATATTGCTGGCTGGTTCTAAATAAACTTTTTTCTAGATCACAACCAAAATTATCGTGCAATTACTGTATTCTTTGAACCATAAAAGCTTTTGAAAGCTTGAAACTTTGAAAAACGAGCTTAAACCAGAAAAACCAGAAAAAAGTTGGCGTTTCATTTTGAAACAAGTTCGAAACAAGATGAAATATTTATACCGACGATCTCTTTTTGTCTTCAGAAGTGAAAAATGTGCTGGAGGATCGGAAGAGAAAGGCTATTTGATGGGGTAGTTTTGCTCTTCAAATATAGGATCCCCTCTTCCAGAAAAAGACTCAAGGCTCACCCATTCACAGGCTTCAAGACAATCCCGAAGCCCAATTGAGAGGTTTTTCTTTGAATTCATTTGGGCAAGATTCTGCTTTCAATTTGTTTAACTGGTTATTTTGTTGTTTACTTTAAAAACATTTTAAACTAGATTTACTTTGCAAAGTCGATTATGCTGTTTTAGATATCATAATCTTCAAGTTCAAGTTCTTTTCTGAAGCCCTTTGATAAATGGTTGAGCAAAATAGACTAACTGCTCCAATAGATATTTCCTAATCAGAAAAGGAATCAAAGTAATAGTCAGTTTATAGGTTAGACTGCAAATTTTTGTTACAACTAGGCATATTCAGCTACATGAACTGCAGCTGTAGCTGAAAAGCTGCCAACTAATCTAAAAACTTGATCTGATATCAATGCAGAATTGAAATTTCATTGATTTTTTCTCATTTTGCACTTACTCTTTCAAAGTTCCATACAATTTTTCAATTCCTTGCATTTCAAAGTGTTGCTCTAAAGAGGAAATTGTTTGGGTAAAAAAGTCCCATCTTTGTTTGAATTGACGGCAGAATTTTGAACTCACAACCTTTTCTTTTCATACATTTTAAAAGAAATAGGGATGGAACACGAGTTCTTCAAAAATCTAATCCTTTTCTGCTGTAGTTGTCTGATATCGAAGCTTTTTTCCATTCCCGGTTTGGGCAGATTACCCACAGGAAACTGGTTTTACTATTCGACGTATTTCCTTTCTAAATTGTCAAGATAGGATCGATTTTGAGCTTTAGAGTGATCGGTAAATTTTTGAATTTGTTTTTAAATTAGTCTCAATGTGTAAGTTGGCAGAATACTGTTGGTCACAATCGACAGGGTTGGGCACAATTATGGCAACTCGGTTTTTCGACTGTAACTCGATCCCCAATTTCAATTCCCTAATTCTATATTTATATGAAATTTCAAGTTAATTTCTACAATCAATTTCAATTCTTAGTTCGGAAATACAGTGTTACGCTTTTTATAATAGCGTAAAAATTCCAATAGAAGACCAGTCTCCAATAGAAGACCAGTCTCCAATAGAAGACCCGTCTCCAATAGAAGACCCGTCTCCAATAGAAGACCAGTCTCCAATAGAAGATCAGTCTCCAATAGAAGATCAGTCTCCAATAGAAGACCACCCCCTGACCCCTTTGAAATCGAGACTTTTTGAAACTTCTTTTTAGGTAGAATGGTAGATTTAGGTCCAGCTAGAAGTATTTTAGCCTCGGCAATAAAACTGAAAACATGTTTTTTGAAAAAATTAAAATTTTTTGAAAGAATTTCATGTGGGAAACCATATGGATTTTTGGAAGATTCGCTATAGGATCCGGGTAAAAAAAGTAATTTACTTTTAAACGTATTTTTCGTACGTTTTATGCCAAGGGCTATCGTTTAAAATGGTTTTTAACAATTTTTAATTTTTTGTTTCATGTGGGGGACCTTTAAGCTACTTTTTTGACCGGCCAATTTTAGGGGGTTGAAAATTAGGAAATCATAATCTTCTATTAGAATTTTTACGGTATGTCGAAGTTCAGAGATACCAACTTCAGAGGTTCCCTGCCGTTGCCCCTGCGAGGCTACCCTTGTAGTGGACCTGCTATTTACCTAGACTTTTTATAGTATTTCGAAGTAGTTCAGAGGTACCAACCTCTCGGCAGAATCGTTGTTTCGCCGGATTTGCACATATTTTGAAAAATTTCCCGCTTTGTACTTACGCATTTTGCTGTTTATTAAGAAATAGAATTATTTGGAGTATTTGGAGTACATCAGAAGATTTTTAATAATTTCAAAATTTTAAGAGCCAATAGTTGAATCCCCTGAAACCTGAGCAGAGCAGCGATCTGTATGGAAACTCCCCAAATCATTCCCGATTTGCTGTCTTGCAAATTTAATGCATTGATTTTGTGATATTTGTCTAAATTTAACTAAAGAGTGAAAAAAAAACTAAAAGAATTGGTTAATTTGTGGACAATTCTTGAGAGTTGAAAACTATCGAAAACAACGATTCTGTCGAGAGGTTGACACCTCTGAACTTTGAAGTACTAGAAAAAGCGTAACACTGTATTTCCGAACTAAGAATTGAAATTGATCGTAGAGATTAACTTGAAATTTCATCTAAATATGAAATTAGGGGAATTGAATAATTGGGTGTCGAGTTACAGTCGAAAAACCGAGTTGCCATAATTGTGCCCAACCCTGTAGAAAAAAAACAATAAAGTTATTCTTCTCAGAGATAAAAATAGATCACAAGTACTATATAAAATCAATCTTACATTTAGGAGCAGAGATGGAGGAAGAAGATGTCCCTCCATTGGTCCGTTATCGACCCCCACCGATCATTGAACTCTGTGAGAGGACCAAGTTCAACGCAAGAGAGATCAAAGTCATGTATAGAGCTTTCAAACAGGTTTGACTAACAATTTCGTTCTAAACAATCAGTTTCTAGAGTTGCCCAAGTGGAATTGTTCAACACTCACAATTCGAGGAGATCTATTGTCAATTCTTTCCACAGGGTGACGCGAGTCAATACGCAGATATGGTTTTTCGAACGTTTGACACAGATAATGATGGGATTATGTCGTTTGAGGTAGGACTAGAGTAGATGAGGCTAGTTTTTGAGCAATCTTCCACAAAAGTGGCTTATTCAAACAAAAATAAGCTTTTGAATGTGTAACAATTACAATAAAGATTTAATAAACAGGAATTCGTGATTGGTCTATCGATAATCTCACGAGGCACCGCTGAAGAGAAGCTGCATTGGGTGTTCTCATTATACGATGTGAAGAAGAAAGGGGTTATCACGTACAACGAGCTATTGCAGGTAACAAAAAGATAAAATAGTTTTAGTTTTTAAGTACTTTAGGTAGTGCAAAGCATCTATCATTTATTGGGCACTTTCACTCATCCACCAATCAGCAGCGCCACCGTCTCCAACCATGTCATGTTTTTATTAAAAGTACGGTAATATTAGGTTGTCCAGTTATGAATGCACGCCTGCTCTTGAACAACTTGAACAGCATTCCTTAGAGCTTTACAATTTTATCAAACCCAATTTTCTATATGCTGTTCAGGATTTCTTATTTTATTACAACTTTTCGTGTTTTTGACGTCAAACCAATTTTTGATTTAATTTCTGTGAACGACACGAAGTTTCGTCTCCGTGCCAGTCTTTGGTATGACTTCAAATTGGGCAAAAATATCGCTGAATCTCATCGAGGCCTTTGGAAAGTATTTTGGGAGATGCTATTTCGGAAAGTCAGTGTCGGCGATGGTTTCAACGATTTCGAGAAGGAAATGAATTTTTGGGAGATGAGGACCACCGGCCTCCTGCGATCGATAAGGCAGTACTTAAAAAGGCGATCGAAATTGATCCTCGACAAACTACACGTGAACTTGCAGAAATATTTTGAATAAGTCCTCAAAAACACGCATTTATAACTGGAAAATCTAATAGAAAACTGGTAAAACTTACAAATGACTTGCAGGCCGAATGTTTAAGGCTTTTAATAGATAAAAACAATTTTCAGAAGCTCGATCCCCAGCGAACCGGTGTGATCAAACGGGAAAACTTTGTGCTAACATCTCTTCAAGATGAGGCACTTTGTCGGGAGTTGGCCTTGTTTGATACAAAGTTGTGAAATTGACAGAAAAAAAATTGATGTACTGGTACAGAATGTGATAGAAAACGGGTACTGTGGGAATAAAACTTTGATGCTCTTTTCGAAAATACAATTTACATTTATTCATTAAAAATTAAAACATCTGTATATCTTTACATGTTTAACGGTGTTTATAATTTTACTGATTTAGAGATGCCCATATTCGCTCTTTCTGAAGTTTTCTCACAATTAGAGAAAGTTTTTCATTTCCAGAAAGTTTTATATGACTTGAAACTGATGTTAACTGGTGAATACATCGAATTGTTGTGTTAGAACATTAAATGGCCTAGTCTTTTTCTCTTCACAGTCCCGCAACGAAAAACCGGAAATGTTGGCAAAATGCCCTGCATTCGTGGATGGGAACAGCTGACCCTAGAGCTGTTTTCTTTAGCAGAACATGGTTTATGCTAGTTTAATTTGAAGATAAATCTGTATTAGTCAAAAGCCGGGATATTTTGACGAAGTTTAGCGATATGGCTCCATGTGACTTAATTGCAAATTTTGTTTTCTTTTCATTTTTCTCTTTTGTTTGTGTTTATAATTTTACTGATTTAGAGATGTCCTCATGGACGGTGACTGGATTAGCGAGTCGATTTCAGAAAGGACTCGAGGCGACGCGAACGAAAATCGACAATTTATTGGACATACATGAGGTAGAGTTTGATTCAACTTCGATTTTTAATAATTCTGTTTGATTTTCTATTAACAAGTATTTTAACTGGAAACAAAAGTGTGTTGGGTAACCCATAAAATTTTTTCTTTTAGGAAGAAGGCGCTGGAGCGGCTGGCACAAGCAACGAACTTATCGTCGACGCTGATGGAAACATAATACAGGTATGTCGATTTGTCATGCAAGTCATATTCTTTTTTCCCTAACTTGTTTTATTTTAGGCACCTCAAATCGAGAAGAAAGTGGAGACATTGCAGCCTCAAGCAGTCCCACCGCCAGAATCGTCAAAACAACTGACCGATTGGGAGGTTTCAACTGAATTACAAGTAATACTATTTTCAAAATTTTAAAATCTAGCAGAAATATGTAAATTGAAGGCAACAATTTCATTATATCTTTGATCTATTGCAAAAAGTTATCTCTTTTAGCCAGTCGTCGACTCGGAGCCCAATCCGATACGAGACTCGGAGCCGAATCCGTCATTTCCCCGTTCAGTCGATGAGCCGAAGAAACGAGGCAAAGCTCGTCGTAAAAAGAAGAAGGTGGCAATTTAATTAAAAATCTTTACTTGTTCTTTTTAGGGTAAACAAAAGAAAGTTCAGGCAAGCGAGGAGCATTCACCGGCCGAAATGGAAACATTGGATGTACAACCGTTGATGGTCGAAGTACCACTTGATGAGCCACATGAATTTGACGAAGAGCCAACTCCTAAACAAGAAGTGGGTTGAAAGTTTTTTGCTTTTTTGTCAAGTTTTCCGTCGATTTTTTAAACTGTAACTTAGGAACCGTCTCCAACTCGAACTGCCGAAGAATTGCTTTCTGATCAGTCATCAATTCATGCGGAAGAACATGCGGTAAATCCATTTTATCATTTTTTATTTTAAATATCAATTGATTTTTGTACAATGTTGGTTTTAGTCTACAACATCTCCAGAAATCATTTCAGAGGATCTCGGAAAACCTGGTCACGAAGCAAGGTATGAGCTTGAATTTATAAACTAAAAAAGCTAGTCTGACTTTCAGAATGACTAATTACTTGAAAAGTTTAACTGATTTATTGCAGTGATTCGGCTGGATCGGGTCCATCTCCACCAAATTGGGAGTACTCACCCGAACACACAGCTCGACGAAATTCCGATGAGAATCTAACTACAGTGAGCAGTGACATCGAAGTTGTGCCAAATTCGGACGTTTGGTTAGTTTTTTGAGACTTAAACATATTTTTTGTTATTTTTTCTAAACGAAAACGTTTTATAGCATAAAGCTGGAAGTTGAAACCAAGGAAACGTCAAAAAGATGGTTTCTCATTTTAATCGTAAATCGATTTTGAATCTTTAGGTCCATAAGCACTTGTGAGCCCGGAGCTTTGCCCGAATCGATTCCCCGTCTTCTTCGTGATCAAATAGATGAGAAACGCTTCGAAGACTTAAAGAAACTGATAAATACCCTAAACGAAGAGGTAAATAAGTTCTTCAAAGATTTTAAGCATTTGTTTTAGAAGCAACGTCTGAAACAGCAGAACATGTCAATGAGTGAAGAGTAAGTTAATAAATATCTTCCTAGTTTATTTTGATTTAGGCGCATCAAGCTTGCGAAACAGTTGTCGGTGTGCGAACAAGAGAAGAAGGATATCATCCAAGAAGGGAACAAATTCTCAGAGGAAATTCTTAAGCTACGCAATGAGCTGAGAAAGTTAAAGGAAAAGGTGTGTGTTTGAAATGGGTGTAATGGAATTTAATTATTGTTTTTAGTGTAACACAGCTGAGTCAAAAACGACCCAATTGTCTGGTGACAGTCGAAAATATCGCGAGAAGCTTGACGCTGCTTTGGAACAACTTGATGAAACAGAAAAGGTTTTCTAGACAATACAAACTTTTAACTAATTGAATTTAGACTGTTGAAACGCAAAAAGAGGAACTGTCTCACTACAAAAAACATGTTACCGAATTGGAAGAGAAACTCAATAAGCAGGTTGAATATTGACATGAATTGCAACTTTTTCAGCAGTTTTTTCTAGGCTGATGAAACGAGTCGAGTACGAACACAACAAGCGGCCACCCTTTCTGAAGCTCACAATGTTGCTGCGAATGAACTTGCGAGAAATCGGGAACAAATACAGAATCTTTCTCTAGAGGTTTGTTTAAGTTATGAGTTGCAGAATAAGTGCTGAGTCAGGTTTTTGATGGGAAAACTTAAGCCTGCTGTATTTGGGAATTGTTTTACTACTTCATTCAAAGTTGATTTTAGTATGAACGTTGTCGAAACATGTACGAGGCAATGGTTGTCGAGAGAGATGAATTTCGATCTCGATATGAAGTCACTAAAGTGGAAGCTCAAAAGTAAGCTTTTACTGATAGCAATGTGCCTCATAGTTTGCTCCTTTATGCAATTTATTTAAAAACACTTTTCCAGGGCTTCTTCAATGAAAGAATCTTCATCGGTCTTTGATGAAGCGGCATTATTGGCTTTGAGAGAACGCTGCTCACAACTTGAAGGAGAAAATCACGATCTAACGCAAAAGCTCTACAACCACGAGAATACAAAGGACGACCTTTTGGAAAGACTCAAGTCGGATGTGAGTTTAAGCTTAAGTTAGTTTTGATTAAGGTTTAGTTATGCAATTGGAAAACTATCGTTCTATAACCAAAATTGATTCATTTTAAAAGTAATTTTAGCTATCGTCTAAAGAACGCAAAGTGGCTGAGCTGACTGCAACTTTGAACATTGAACGAGAGCGATCGGAGAGTCGATTTCAACAAGCTCGCGATTGCAACACGTGTAAACAGTTAGTTTTAAATGAAAAATCATTAACTATTTTTCTAGCTATATAATATTTTTCATTTAGACATGCCGTTGATGATGCTTCACAAAGGCGTTACATTGAGGAATTGAACTCTCATCTCAAAAACATGGTTGGTTCAATTTAATACTCAAATCAGCGAATATTGTGCACTTTGTTAGAGTTTTGATTCATTAAAGTAATTTGAACAATCTACTTTTAGCGAGAAATGCTGGAACAAGAACAAACTGAAAAGGCTTCTCTTGCAGATCGAGTGGTTCAATTAACTGTTCAGGTATAAACTCCCTTTCAGGGTAAACAAATAAATATGTAAAAAATAAAAGATACCGTAAATGCTGTATTAGGATGACACCTCACTTACATGAAATAGTTTTTTTCGGAGTATTGCATTATCGCCCCCACCTTTCTTTTTGATGGGGGGGGGGGCGATAATGCATCTGCAGAATAGTCTGCCACTAAAAGACCGACAAGCTTTTGAACGGCAAATATCAAAGAATAAGTCATGTCATGCAAATTTGCCCGTTCCCTGCCGTTGCCCCTGCGAGGCTAGCCTTGTAGTGGACCTGCTATTTACCTAGGCTTTTTATAGTACATCGAAGTTCAGAGGTACCAACTTCTCGGCAGAATCGTTGCTTGAGCGGATTTGCACATATCTTAAAGAATTTCCCGCTTTGTATTTACTTATTTTGCTGTTTATTAAGTTTATTAAGAAATAGAATTATTTGGAGCAATTCACATTAGAAGATTTTCAATAATTTCAAAATTTTGAAAGCCAATAGTTGAATCCCCTAAAACCTGAGCAGAGCAGCGATACTTTTTGTGATCCATAGTGGCCATTCGAGTGAAAAATAAAACAACACCCTCAAGTAGAATTACACTCTAGGGGGTATGGAAAAATAGAATGATATGTCATTCTAATACAGCATTTACGGTATGTAACAAAAATATGTTCCAGGTCCGAGAATTCCAAGCGGCAAACCATTTGAGTGACACCGAGAAAACCGAGATTCGTGAGCTGAAAAGAAGTGTCGACGAGGAGACAAGAAAGGTTTTTTTTATGTTTTTTTAAAATTTAAGGACATTTACAATCCTAGATATTTTGGGGTCGGATAATGCTATAAAAATCCTGCCAATCTCTGTTGTTTTTAGCGACGCGACATTGAGCGGAAGTATGATGAGCTTCTTCGGTTAAATGGTGAGCTACTCGAGAGAGAATCGGAACTTCGTGAAGATATCAAGGACCTGAAGGTTGCGATTCGAACGTTGGCTGAGGATCAGGTGATTCTTTGAGGGTTTATCAATTTGCAATTTTGTAAATTGAATATCGGTATTGGAATTGGATGTGAATCTCTTCCATTTAGGTATCCGGCACATCAAACTCTGGAAAGGGTTCAATTTATCAACAAGCTTGACGTGTTGTGCGTTTTATTAAAAAATTTCTTGTGCTTTCTTACAACTGTGATTTAAGTCTGGTACAATTTACTTTTGCAGCAGCTTTTATAGGATATTCGATAGTATTTTTGGTAGAGTTTCTATGGTTGTTTGCACATTTATCGGGTACAAATTTTCTTTTCTTCTGGTGATTTTTTTGTTTCAGCATTTTTAGAAGACTTTTAGAACAACTTGGTGCCGATAATGATTTACTGAAAATGTGCGTGATTTTTACCCGATTGTGATTTAGGCTGGTATCTTTGTCTTTATCAGAACGTTTCGATAATAAATTTGATTCGATTCCTGTTTTTTTAAGTGAAAACGTTTTAAATCGTTATTTATTCAATCAATCAAGAAAAATAATCGATATACAAATAATATTGAAGTAGGATTTTGAAAAAACAGCATTTGAAATCAATCGGAAAGAATAAAGGCACAAAAAAGTCAAAATTTCAAAATATGTTATTAATAGCAGCTGGGTTACGGTAGAAATCGAGAAAAGGAAAAGCCGCTTTTTAGAAAAAATATTACGAAATGGTAAAATGCAAATTTTGTGAAGAAGACACAACGAGAGGGGAACCACGTGCTGGAATTTCTGAGGAATCTTTCTGAAAATCGAAAATGGACCCCAATTAAAAAGAGCAAATAAAAAATATTTCGTGAATAGACTGAATAGGCTATCACAATCGAACAAAATACTAGAAATATAGAACAAATGAAGAAAATGATTGAGACGCGATGAATGGAGCAACGATCAACGGAAAGTGTGGGAAATCGAGACTTCTATTGGCACTTAGAATGGGGAGGAGACGATTGAGGGAAGGATGGGGAAAGGAAAGGGGCACACATTTTGATAGACTTTATTCTATTGACTAAAGTGTTTTCTAAAAAGTGCTCTTGGAAAGATACCATAATACTGGTGCCTTTAGAAAGCACTTCAACCAAGAGCGAAGTCTATTTGTGATACCGAAATGATCCAGGTTCGAACCCGGTTCGATCTCGGAGAATTAAAAAAGGAAAAATGAACAGCGATCGACTCGACCCAACAAATCGATCACTGGAATCAGTTTATTTTCGGAGAAATTCTTGATTTGTTCAACTCTCGAAGTGGCCGGACACTTCGAGAGTTTGTTTTAAAAAAGCTAGAAATAAACTGATTCAAAACTCGAAACAAAACAGAAGGTAGAAATGTAGACTGAGCTGAGATGGAGATGGCGAAAGGCCTCACCGGGGATCTTTCGAAAAACAAACAATAATCTATCTACGCTATTTAATAGATCGAATTATTGTTGTCGGTGAGTCTCTTTGATGAGCTCATTGATGATGGCGACTGTCTTGTTCGAACTCTTTCCTTGCACAAATGTGTCATGATCACCCTCGACCACGTAGACTTTCGAGTCCTCGGAGACCTGGAAATGAGGAAATTAGAGGTCTTTGGTCCTTACGTATCTAATAGAAAGTATCTTACAGTAACCCTGCCTGCGAATAGTCCTACCAAACGGTTACAGCAACCCAGCCAAACAGTCACAGTAACTCGATAGTTGTTTTCCATTCTTTTCACTCACCATGCTTATTCCATAGTCTTGTCCCACATCTTCTTCTCGGGCGGCTCCTTGCTCTGCTCGGATGAGTGTGATGAGTCCCTTGAATTTTCCGTCGGGCTTGTACTTGTCGGCCATCAAGAATTTGCTGTGCATCGCCTGGCAAGCGAAGGCCACAGTTTCGGCCGATTTGAAGAGCCCCGTCGTCATCACTGTGTCAACCACCTGAAATTGTTTTAGAATTTAGATTGACTTGTTTTAAATTCAACAAACCTTCTGTACTCGAGCCTTGAAGCCGAGTTGTTGCAGAAGTTCGACTCGGAATTTCTTGTAATCGACGTTAGCGAAGCGGAGAGTCATCGCGCACATGATCTCCGACTCGAAGAGGGGATTGTTGACGAGAGTGTCTCCTGTCACTCCGAAGGCCATTCGGTAAACCTGGAAACGGGTGGTGATTCATTAAATACTGATAAATAACTAGTTTAATGACTTTTATAAAACTTACATTTCTGTACGTTTGCATGTAGAGGTGGGATCCATCGAGGAGGATCAGTCTCTCCACAGCGTCGGCTCCTTCAGTCTCTTGAAGGGTTTTGGCCATCTCGAATCCGATGCACGCTCCATACGAATATCCAACGAGTCGATATGGGGGATTCGGTTGAATCTTCTTGATCTCTTTAATATATCGCTTGGCCACCGCTTCGATCGAGTCTTGTGGGACTTCTCGGGTGGCTTGCAAGCAGTAGACGGGGAAATCGCACTTGGCCATTACCTGAAAGTATCGTATTGTAAATTTAAATCACTACAGTAGATCTAACACAGTACTAACTATAGTTTCAAGTAATCCAGTCTTTCAACTACTTTAAACCAACCTTCTTGAGCGGAGTAGCAATTCCTTCGATTGAGTGAAGGAAGAAAGTTGTTGGTCCCTCTTCAACCTTGTTTCCCTTGACAATCATATCTTGTGGATCCAAGTCATTCACGTCGACTCTCATCTTGAAGAGTTGATTCATTTGCTTCTCGAGCATCTCAACGGTGTTCTGTTCAGCGTTCGCTTCTCCCTCTTTCTTCATGTCCATCTCAGTGGTTTGAAGAGCTGTTGAACTGGAATTTGTTTATTAGCAAGGTTATTTCAATGAAGCTTTCATTTCGTTGCTTCCCTTACCTAGCTCCTCCACTCTCGGCAAGTTGTTGCAATTTGTTGAGGGTGAGTGTTCGGATGTCCTTCATCGAGAGCACAATGTCGTAGTCACGCTCGAGAGCTTGCTTGATCTCAACGCCTGAAATATTGTTATTAGAGCAGTTTCCACGGCTTACTACTTGAAAATCAAAAAATAAACAAACCCATGAGCGAGTCCAATCCGAGATCTCCGAGGTTGGCATCGGGGTTCAATTGGGAGACGTCGTTCACTCCGAGAATATGGGCGATCGTTTGGAGGAGATTTCCACCACCACTCGCCTTCTTTGCTCCCAGGTCAGCTTTGATATACGAGGAGACAATTGGATGATTCCATGAGAGGAAAAGATCCAAAGCGGCCAAGCACGACGGCATACGTTGAGGGAGGGTTCCTGGAAAAGTAAGCTTGAAAGAGAACTTGAATTTGAGCAGAGATACAGTCAATTCCAGTCTTAATAACTCTTTTGAAAAGATAGTCAGTCTTGTTACCTGAAAAGCTTTCTATTCTGGCTACTGTAGTAAGGTAAAAGACTCTTTACAGTGACTTAGCCGACATCAAACACACCTCCGACCACAGTGTTGTTGTCTCCCATGTTCTCAAGAATCACTCCCACATCACCAATGGCTCCCCATTGAATGGCAATTCCTGGGTGTCCGTCCTCTCGTCGATGTTCGATCATTCTCTCCATTGTCGAATTCGACCATCCATAGTTCGTTTGTCCAGCGTTTCCTCTTCCAGAAGTGATCGATGAGAACACAACGAACCATTTCATTTCTTTTCCGCATAGGCGACGAGTAGCCATGTCGATGTTCATTGTTCCATAGTATTTGGCCTCAGCAGCGTCCTGAAACGGGCTTTGTTTTGATAACACTTATGCTACTATCAAATCTATTCAAGCAAGCAAAAATAATTCAGCAGCAACTAACCTTGAAGTTCTGAACTTTCTGGTTCTCGAAGAGGCAATCGCGGAGCACCATAGCCAAATGGAAGAGTCCTCCAACTGGTCCCATATGTTGTGCTTGTTTGACCAACTCATTGGCGTCATCTTGCTTGGCGATGTTCATTGTCGAGATTAACACCGAGACTCCAGTTCTTCTCCAGAACGACACACAACGAGCTTGATATCCGGTCTTGATTCCCGAGCGAGACGTCAACACAAGCTTTCTCGCTCCACGATTGATCAACCATTGCGCCAACTCGAGTCCGAATCCTCCGAGACCTCCAGTGATGATGTAAACGTGTTGTGGATGGCAAAGAGTTCGGCAAATAGCTTTCACCGAGATTGGAGTTGGTGGGCAGACCTGGAACGATTTGGTGAATTTTTTGAATGCTCAAAAATTGTTTACCTTTTGCTTCTCCTCATCTCGAATGGCCATGAGCACTTTTCCGATGTGCTTTCCAGCGGACATGAAACGGAAAGCATCCTCGGCTTTATCGGCAGGGAAAGTGTTCGCCTTGAGTGGTTCGACGACTCCGTTCTAAATTTTAGATATAAACGAAATACTTGAATGGAATCTTGAATGGAATGTTTAATAAAGTTTTAATTCAGAAAACAGTCAATATCAATTGTCAAAAACCAGAGGGTTTTCTACAATTTTGATTCTTTTGACTTCAAAATTAAATCACAAGATCACCTTGAGTCCTTCTTGGAAAAGACGCGAGATCTCAAGCCAATCATCGTGATTTCCGATCGATTGATCCATGACGGCGTCGAGAAGAATTCCGTGGAATGTCACGTTTTTCAAGAAGACCGCCATTCCGAGGGCCGAGTTTTGAGCAAGGTCAACCTAGAAAAGATTATTTAGGCAATGATTAGAAGTTTGACTGTAAAATCGATTCAAATCTTACTTTTCCGATCTCGAGGAAGCGACCGTGCTGAGCCAAGCAACGGACGGACGCCTGAAGCATGTGAAGAGCCAACGAGTTCAACACGACATCGACTCCACGACCCTAGAAACAATTTGGTTGGCTCATCTATGCGTTGTAACTCTTTCAACAAACCTTGGTGACATGGCGAATGTGAAGCTCAAAGTCGGCAGATCTTGAGTTGGCAAAGTGTTTGTCCTGAAGTTGCGGGAATTTCTTCTTGAGGTAGTCGCGTTTCTCGTTGGATCCAACGGTGGTGAACACCTCACATCCATGAGCCAAAGCGATAGCAATGGCGGCTTGTCCGACTCCTCCCGAGCCTCCGTGAATGAGAACCTGAAGTACTTTTATAAAATCTCGAGAACGGATACTGTATTCTAGTTTTACTCACTCGTTCTCCCTTGCGGATTCTTCCTCGAATGATCAGAGCATAGTAAGCGGTGGTGTAAACAACGGGCACAGTTGCCGCCTCTTCAAGAGTCCAATGATCGGGTACATCCCAAGCGTATTCACGATCGACAACGACGGTGGTGGCAAGAGCTTGAGCCGGAAGAATACCTGGAATTGAGTTCTTAGTTTGGATTACTAATACTAAGAACTCAAGCTCAATCGTTTTCAAAATGCTGTAAAGTTGTCTCACTACAGTGGTACAACTCTGGCAATGGCACTAGATAGTCTTTAACCTATTGAGCTTTCCAACTCACCCATAATTCTTCGTCCATTTCTCAATCGTCCCGAGAACTCCATTCCCAACAAGCATTCACGATCGGCGAATTGTCCAGGAATGGCATCTGGTGGAAGACGGCCATACGCCAACATAACATCACGGAAGTTGACAGCCGAATAGTAGACATGGCACAGCTCGAGATTTCCTTTCTTATCAGCGGAGACCTAAGGTTTTCGTTGAGCTTTGTATGGTATTCAGTGAAGCAAATCATATTACATGCAAGCGAACTAAGGAAATGCAAATCTTTGCTTTTTTTCATGCTATTTACCCCTCGATAATAGCTTTTATCTTCAGCCTAAAGAATGAATCTCGGTGAGTGAAAAGGAATCAAGAAAAGATCAAGAAGTTCGGATAAGAGCATTTAAGTATTTAAAACTGATGAAGAGATTAGTAAGACTAGCAATGTAGAAATGGGTCAATGACTTGTAACTCACTTGATCGAAGTACTGGTTGGGTGATTCGAACCAGGTGAGTGAAGAGACATCACCACGAACGAGGGTATTGATGAACGCATGCTCGCATTGTTTCGTTTGATGAGCGTCCTCGTCCTGGAATTGTGAATAAGTTTTTTGTACTTAAAAGATTAGATTCAAACAAATTTGCTGAACTTTGTAGTTACTTAGTAGATATTCTAAAGGCTCATAGCAACAGCCGCTTACTTCTAGAATTCTAGAGCTATGTAAGCCAACAATTGTATTCGAAATCTGCTTACCCTGACGACGATGTGCCTCATCGAGCCGAACACTCCATCGCGATAGTTGTTTGCGTGGAGATCGAGTGAGATGCAGTTTTTCACCAAATCCTTCTCCATTGTCAATGTCGGGTTTCCAACTCTGGAAAGTATCGTTGAAATTGTTTCTCCAATTTCCTTGTACCTGTTCTTTTCATTGACTGAGATATCGATGAGAGTGCGGAATCGGTTTGCTTTCAGATTCTCCTCCACGAAGCACAAGGCCATTCCAACGACTCCATTGTTGCGGACCTGAAGTGAATGTATAAATCTTTGATAATTTTCATTAACCTTGGTCGAAGTGAGCCAAATGGTCTTGTACTCGGGCTCGTTGAGGCGATCCTCGACCATTTTCTGGAGTGGCTCGATCCAAGTGAACTCTTTCACATCATCCACATCGACGAAGACGGGCTCGCGTGGTTGAGTGGGGATCTTGCGAATGGCATAGCTGAAATTCGACGAACGTAATGATTTAAGGAAAAAATTGTAACTCACGTTGTGGTCATCATGAGTGGATCGCTTTGATAGTTGCAAATTCTGAATCCATTGTCCTCGAAGAGCTTCAAGAGTTGCTCATGCGTGAAGAAAGCTCCATATTTTCGGTCCTCGGCCACATCAATTTCGTGTCCAAGGAGGCTGTGAACGGCGGTGGCCAGCTAAAATTAAGTCAGGTTTTCAAATATCAAAAAAATATATTGAAAAAGTTAATTCAATGCAAACCTCATAGTCTTTGGTGGTCTCAATGGCGATGATGAAGCCGTCATCGCGGAGCAAGTGCTTCACCGCTTGCAAGTAAGCACCGGCGTTGGATTTTCTGAATTATTTTATTTGATTGGTCAAAACTAATGCTTAGCTCTAGTTTATCCTAAAACTCACTGTGCAAGCACTCGATCAATAATTATGTAGTCCATATTCTTCAATTCGTTTGATCCGTTGAAAGCTGGATCATCAAGGGAGAGCTTGTACTTCTTGGCGCCGATTTGCTCGAGTGAATTATCATCGAGTAGATCAACCTGGAAATCAAGGATTAGGAAGTTCAATGAATATACCAAGTACCTAGTTTCATTGCTTAATCTCTAAAACTCTAAAACCCACCTCAGGTCCAGCCACGAGCCAGTCCAACTCCAAAAGTGGATGCGAAGACACAGCTTCTCTCGCCAACTTCAACTGTTCCACCGAGAACAACTCCAAGCTGAGACACTTCGAGTTGTGACCGGCTGAGTTCTCGATGCAAATATCTTGCACAGTCTTGAAGACACGATCTTGATTCATCACCGAATTCCAGAAATAATCCCTTTCAAATGATCCCTTCAACGCTTTCAGCTTGTTTCTGATTAGCTCTTCATATTCTCCCACAGTGTAGTCATTCTTGTAATACGTTGTCTCAAAGGCGTCATTGAGCGCATGAAGAAGTGGAGCCTTTTGATCATTCAGCCAGCGATTCACCTCTTCTTCAGTAGCCTTTGTCGGCTTTAATCCCTTCAAAACAGTTTGTAGAAGCTTTCCTTGACGGAAGTTTCCAAGGAGTCCCTCTTTGTCCCATTTCTGGAGTCCAGCTGAGAGGACATTGTAGAGAATACGGGAATATTCTTCGAGAAGCGCTCGCTCCTTGGGGAACTCGGCCAAAGCGTGGGTGTCGAAGTGTTTGACGAAGAAGATCTTCTCGTGATAGAGTTGTCCAGATGTTTGAATTCTTCGGGCAACAGTGTGAGCGGTGAGGTCACAGCATTCGACTCCACCGGCAACACAGCCATTTGTGGCATGGTCGTTGCGAAGCTCGATGACCTAAAATCGGCTTATAAAGTTATAAAAAGTAGCCAAGTATTCATTTTAAAAGATTTTCTACGAATTCAGTGTCTTAAAACGAAAATATTGGCTTGATTTGAGCCATTGAGTCTGTTTTGTTTATAAACGCAGCTATTGACTCTGTTTTTAAACTGTTTTTGAGATCTCAAGCTAACTTTTAAGCTTTCCAGATTTAGAAAATGTTAGGTTTATATGAAATCTGATCCAAGAACAAGCACAAGTCCTTAAATTCTCATTTTAAGTATAACTATGAAGTTCATCTCTTCCATTCTTACCTGAATTCCGTCCTGCTCAATCACGCTTCCCAAATGCTTCTCTGGGTCAACGCGGAGGTATCTGCAATTAGAAATTGATAAATTTTTAGAATAAAATTATATTTGTCAATCCCCAATCCCTGAATTCAAAAAATTTTTGTTGTTCTTTGAAACTTTGCACAGAGAAACGGCAGACTTCTTGTTGAGGGAATGTGTCTGGATGGAAAAGGGGGGAAAATGGAAAATCGAAGGAATTATCTCAATCGGAGATCTCAAATCCATTCTCTGGCAATTCCCTGAGTCGTTGTTACAAAAATTTTTGCTCCTTTTGATCTATCATAAATATGGTTCTTTTTGGCAAAACAGGATCTGTGATTTGAGACGAGTTTGTCAAATTTTTAGGTTTTTGACGTCGAATTGAGTCTCAGAAAACTATGGTAGTACAAAGAAATGAACTAGGTTTGTTTGAATTTGGAATTTTCTAAACGCAAATTACTTTTTCTGAGCTTTATTGACCAGTTTTAACAAATTTAACAAGGCCAATTCTTATCCAAGTCTTAAATTATACTTAGAATTAGAATTACAAGCTCTCACCTCACTCTCGTCGGCAAACGAAGGCTGTCAGCTCGTTCAGCCAAGAGTGCCGTTTGGAGGAGCGAATCGAGGAAGGTCACCCAGTTACCCGTCCAGTACAACGTTCCACGCTCTCCCGAGTTACACGTGCGATAGATTCCACGGAAAGCCTGTCCGTACTCGTAGCCTGAAAAAGAATCATTCATAAATGAATCATACTTTTTTATGGTATTAGTGAAACTACAATGAGACTTAAAATACTACCAACTCTTAAATAGCCGATTTTTTTTTGTCACTATTTGATGCAAAGAGTGTGTTGCTTGTTGGAAAATCCCTTAAGTTCAAATCTTTCTCAAAAACGGATCTCTGGCTTAATGTCCTGTTCAAATCATCACGTTCGATCTTTCCTAAATTGGGCAGTGCTTTCCTGTGTCACTTTTGGCACGCTTGAGTGAAGCTTGAGGAATTCAAGTCAGCGATGACTAATTTTTTAGCTTGTTTTCTCCTCATAAACATTAAAAGAACGACTAGCTAGTTCTTTGTTTAAATAAAACACAAACTCTAAAGACTAAATAGTCTCAAAGTTACTCATTTTTTTACACTTGTTTCATCAAAATTGCTTATGTTTTTGCTCTGAAAATCTAGTCGTTCAAATTTCTTATAGTTTATAGAGTTGATCAATTGAGAAATGATTGAGAAAAGAAAATTGGCTACTCTCTGATTTCCTTTTTTCTCTAATACGTCACGGATATTATCGGCAAATTGCAAAAAAACTCCGCCAAAAGGTCATTCATGTTGAATTTCTGGTGATTACGTCAAGTGTTTTTTATGAAATTTTATAATTGCCACAGTTTTGAAAACTTTGAAAAGCTTAGATAGCAAATTGCCTAAAGTATCTAGATATTTATAAACTTGGCATAGTTATTCCGATCATTTTTCCCAGACCCCTTTGAAACACTTTTCTCGAAAACCCCCGAAACCGGTATTTACAGACATATGCACGGCATAATCGAAAAAAGAAAAACACAATTTCTTCCTGTCTAAAAGAAACATTGTGGCGAAAAACGATTTGCCGATCGAGGATGACCACTCAAAATGACCTTGACAGACCAATTCCGCAAACAAAAATCAAATACCCTATAGGATTTGGAAAGAGAAATTTACATATCCCATCAAACTTTAGATCCCTGGCAATTGATTGGAGTGAATAATAGCTTAGCTCGAGAATGACTAGGTCAGCTTTAACAGCTACAGGTGAACTTTGACTGATAGATTGAGATACCAGGTTTAAAACGAGTTTTTCAAGTCTAGAAATTTCTTAAGCCAACCTCTCAAGAGGAACTCTTTGTAGGCATCCTCGGTGTCCAGCTCAATGCGGTCAGCGATCGCAGAAGTGCGGATGTCCTCGAGCTAGAAGAAAAGAATTTGAAACAAAATTTCTTGTCTAACTCTAGAATGACTAAATCATACGACAAGTTTTAAGCTAAGATCTCCAGCTTATTGTAGCAATGATGACGAGGCATGGTTTTTGCAAAAGCTCACCTTGTTGTAGTAGGGTGGTTGGGTATCATCAGGAATGTAGATGTGTCCAGAAGCGGCCACTTGCTCATCATAGATGATCTCGAATTGCCCGGTTGGAGTGATGACCACATCGAGTTTGACTAAACAATCCAGAATTCGAAAATCATACTTTAAACCCACTTGGCTTGGTGAGAATTGTAGCTGAGTAGACGTTGATATTCTCCAAAACGACTGGCGTCTTTTGGAAATCGACTCCTTTTAGTTTGCACAAGGTCTTCCAGGCAAGAACCTAAAAGAGAAAACATTTAATGGACTCTATTAAACTATAATTTTTCTTAGTCTATTAAAAATGACAAACCATATGTCCAGTGAATGGATAGAGAACTCGTCCATCGATGCAATGGTCCAAAAGGTAGGCCTCTTTTGAGTCAGCTGCGAATGGATCGATAGTGTAGGTGGCTGAAGCTGCCATTCCACCGACTCCTGGAATGTTAAATGGTGATCCTGTTTCAGCCAAAAAAACATTTTAGACAAAAGCTAGATGGATTTACGAGTTGAAAGTAGTTTTGTGCTCAAATAACCAGTAGATGAGGTTTTTCTTATGT
Organism: Mesorhabditis belari; assembly: GCA_958450365.1. NCBI lineage: Eukaryota > Metazoa > Nematoda > Chromadorea > Rhabditida > Rhabditidae > Mesorhabditis > Mesorhabditis belari. The sequence continues at coordinate 1,915,152 of CAUEEP010000927.1, forward strand.
TGACCAACCTCCAGAAGCCATGAGCTTTCCATCGATGACCGGCCAATCTTGCGAGTGATCCCATTTCCACATTGGTCCAATCATTGGAGTTCCCTTGGGCACTGGACCATCGGTTTGCGGGTAGAGTTGATCGATTTGGATGGTGGCTCCAGCCTGAATGGATTTGATATAATTTTGAAGTTTAGAAGACGGTTCAACAATCTTAAAGTTTGACAACAAGTTCAACAATCTTAAACTTCTTTAAATTCTTGAAGATATAAGAATAAGGTTCAAAATTTACTTGGTAGGCTCTTCCGAGAGCGGAGAGGAAGCTCTCGAGCTCGTTCTCGGCATCGCGCTTCATCAGGCCAACGTTGGTGACAGTTTTCTAAATGTTAATGGTAATTTTAAGAATTAAATAATAAAATATCTACCTGAAGTGATCGTCGAAGAATTCCGTTCATCAAAGAGTGTGGAGCTAACTCGATTGTGATGGCGTTGGCGGGGATCTTTTGCAAGGCTTCGTAGAAGAGCACTGGGCTGCACGCGTTGTTCACATGGTAGTCAGCAGAGCTGCAAAATGAGTATTGTTCAACTAATCTTGAGTTATTTACAATAACAATAGAAGCTTTTTCACTCACCAAGTAGCAGCCAAATCACTCTCCCATTCGTCTTCAGGGATCGAGGTGGAGATCCAACGAGAAGAACGGGGCTTTGGATCGGGCACAACGGTTCTCATCGCTAAAAGCATCGGCTCTTTCACCTTCAACATGGCTGGAGAGTGGAATGGAATGCCAGAAGAGTCGACTGGACGAGCAAGAATGTCCTTAGCCTTCAGATCTTCGCACCTAAAACAAGTACTCGTTTTTTTTACCATCAGTATCTCTTTAGCTTAACTTTAAAGTTGAAAAATAGTTTCAAGCTTGAAAATAACTTCAAGAAGTGATAAATCTTAGCAAAATTTGTTATTCTTTAAAACACCAACCATTTCTCGATAGCCTCCAAATCTCCGGAGACGGTCACATTGTCTTGAGCGTTGTGACAAGCTGGGACGACTCCAGGTGGGCAATTCTTTTGTGCTTCATCCCATGTGATTCCCAAAGCAGCCATGCCTCCTTTCACCTCGATTTTCGAGTTCATGATCGACGTTCCGCGGTGGTAGGCGAGTTTCATCGTTTGTTCAGCGGTCAAGCAACCGTCAGCGTAGCCACAGCCCATTTCACCTAGAAAGTGAAGAAAGTGTTGAAGCAGTGAAGTCATAAAATCTCAATCTATGCTATAATTCAAAGATCAGCTTACAAATCCTTAAACCAACCAGTCGAGTGCCCAATGATTCCATCGGGTTCCACGCCGAGCGCCTTCATCGTGTCGGTCAACGCGATTTGAATCGCCGAGATGGCGAGCATGCAGTTGAGGGTGTTGTTCTTGTATTGTGATGGGTCCGAGCTTTGCAACATCTTGTAAACATCGACTCCGAATTCCTCCAAAGATCGGCTGGAAGCTTTGAGCGAATCGTTGAACACTGGAACGGCCATCAGTTTTTGAGCCATGCCCGGCCATTGAGATCCCATTCCAGAGTAGACAAAGTAGACGGGGCGAGGCTCGGTGATCGTCACCTGAAAATGGGTTCTTGAAAAGGGATCTAGGGTTACGGGTTGTAGTTTTCAAGTCCTAGAGATGCTGATCAGTTCAGCATTGTTAACAAATCCCATCCTACTCCTTTACCCACTTTTTGGACATCCTTGAGTGGTGGCAATTCTCCTTCTCGATTCAAGAGCATATATCCACGGAATGGCGTATCCTTTGGTGGAAGATTGGCCTGTTTTGCGAGAAGTCGTTGAAGATGATAGTCGCTTTGGTTATTCTCGACATTCTCGAAGACATGATTCACCGATTCTTGGGTTCTTCCCGAATAGGTGAGAATCTTTGTGAACGTTGGTGGAGGAAGAGGCTTGGCAACGTGATCGGAGGCTCTGAAATAAATATTGTCACTGTCAGACTTGTAAAGCCAAGATTTAAATCGACATATTTAAATTGACAGCTACCTGAGGATGACGTGCGTATTCGATCCTCCAAATCCAAACGAGTTCACTCCGATGACTCCTCCATTGATTGGCGTGGGCTCGGTGACAACTTTGAGGCGTCCATCGGTCAATCCAGGAATGTAGGGATTGGGATTTTGATAGTGGAGATTCGGTGGGATTTGTTGACGTTCAATGGCCAACAAGACCTAAAAGAGTTGGTAAACTTTTCTCCTAGAAACGAGAACCCACTTTTGCAATAGAGCAAAGTCCAGAAGCAGGCTCAGCGTGTCCCATATTTGATTTCACCGATCCGATCAAGAGCGGCGTTTCCCGGTTTGAGCAGAAGACTTGTGTGATCGCGTTGGCTTCTTGTGGGTCACCAACCTGTATTACCGTATTTTGTACACTAAACTAAAGTTGGTTTACCTTGGTTCCAGTTCCATGGCTTTCCACATAGTAGACGGTGTTTGGGTCGATACCAGCCTCTGAGTAGACTTCCTCCAAGAGCTGAGCTTGGCGTTCACCGGACGGGAAAGTGATTCCTAAAAAAAATGGATTAGATGTAAAACTTGTTAAATATTATTTACGAAAAAACCAACCTTGTTCTTTATTTCCGTCAGTGTTCGACTTTGCATGAAGCACAGTGGCGTAGATTCTGTTGGCTTTGGATTTTCTTTGGAGAAGAATCGCGGCAATGCCCTCAGTTCGACAATATCCATCACCGGAGTCATCGAACGAACGACACGATCCTTTATCGGATAACATGCCCAATCGAAGGAATTGAAGGGCAGCTGTTGGTGTGAGAGTGAGATGACAACCGGCCACGATCGCTGATTCGCATTGGCCCTAGAAATAGGGTTTTTGGTAAGATTTGTTTAAGATAGCTGACGGAAATGGTTTTCCTGATTAAATCGGGCACTCACTTGACGCATCGAGTCGACGGCGAGTTGCAGGGCGAGCAACGACGATGAGCAAGCAGTGTCGACAGAGAACGAGGGTCCTTGGAAATCGAAAGTGAATGAGATTCGATTCGAGAACATTGAACGAACGCATCCCGTCAATGTGTAGCCGGTGACAGTCTCTGGATCCTAAAGAAAGAAAAGCTTAGTTAAGAAGTTTAATTGATATTGTAAATTCGTAGTAATCAGCTAAAACTGTGGAATAGTTAAGAAATGCTTAAGCCAGATAAAACTGGTAAAGAATTGTTTATTACTCAAGACTAGGAAATTTTTAAGAGCAAGTTTTCCAAATTTTCATAAAATACTTACTTGAGTGAGAGCTCCACCGGTTTCAGAGGCCGAGCACCCGACGAACACTCCCGTCTTGGTGCCACGAAGGTCGATAGGGTTGATTCCTGAAATCAAAAGTATTCAAACAAGTATTTTCAAAATTCAATATTTCCATTAACCCCCAATCATCCCATTTCCGCTTCATCTCCAGCAGAATTACGAATTCTCATTGATAAATGTTTCTTGGTGTTGTTTTTTTGCAATTGCTGATAAGCTTTGTGCGTTCTTTTGCTTGTTCACCGAGCTTTTGGTCATTTTTGGAAATTTCACGTGAATCCGTTTTCTGAGCAAAAAATCGCCCCACCAAAGCAAGATCCGCTTTTTTTTATGCAGTCTGTCTCTTATCAGAGAATAGTTATTGCTAACTGCAGGCATGGTTTTATAATTGGAATGATGGGATGATTCTTGGGATTTCAAGATCGAGAGCTAACACTGGGTAATTGAAGTTTCGTACTTATTGCGAAAATTTTAGCTAATCTAACGATCTGTTTGTTAAGTTATCTATTAGTTGAACACTTTAAAGCGAATCTTTGCCCCGCCAATAAGTTAATATGCAAATTGTTCTTTAACATCTTACTTCATCTTGAATTTTAGCATATTTTATTCTAGTTTTGAAATGGTTTTGAATAGATTTAGGCTAGAATTAATGAATATAAACATCATAAAGCCATTTTTACTATTTTCTCCTTTTCTTTACCAAGAAATTTAGATTTATCCTGTTTTGATTGATGAGAAGATGTGGAAGGACCATTTTAAGTACGAATTACTCATAAGTTTACTTACTATTTATTGATTTAGTTAGAGTTGAGTTAGAGCTAGAGTTGAAGCCTTATTCATTTCATAAAACTACAACTAGCAGCTCTTCTTAACAAACTATATCAACTGTTCAACTATCAACACACTTAAACACTCTGTACTTTGTCGAGACTTGTGTTTGCTCTTTGAGGGAAACCTTTCTCCGATCTAGCTCCCTCTAGGGGTTGAGCAAGAGAGAGTAGAGGGGAGAGCCCTGCAACTAGGACGGGTTCAAGGCCGCCCAGCACTCGCCAGCACTCTCCCTTTAGGCAATGAAGAGGTGAGAAGAGAGTGAGGATCAATGAAAATACTCAACTCAAATGCACAAACAACATGTGCTTTTGCCAGGGAATTGCTGGCATCCGGTTTTTGACCGGCTGAGTCAGAGAAGAGATGACTTGGGATTCGATTTATAGGTGTTAAATGGTTTATTAGCAGCCTACAATCAGATAGTATCAAGATAAATATCTTAATAATCCATCTTAATAATCAGGAATATAAACTGTAAGTTAAATAAAGTTTAACAAGATTGACAACTCTTCAGGAAAAGTCGGGTCTTTGGATAGGAAGGGCTGATTAGCAAGTCTATTTCTAGAAGAACCTATTTAAACGGGTAAACTAGCTTTTCCACCTAATAGATTACTGCAATATCTAGTAGTTATATAGTTATATATCCAGTAGTTTGTATCTAGTAGTTACTTGTATCGAAAAAAATTATCCCAGTATTTAAATTTTCCAAAATTTTTGATCCATTTTATTACCGAAAAAGAAAAGTCAAAAACAAGTAGTAAACTTTGAAGAATCTTCCGGAAATCGGTCTTAAAAGTTGCCAAAAATTTGACTCAGCCATTGACACTTTCACTTGACAGAAAATTGGCCTGAAATTACCCAAACACCAGTTTATTGAGTGTTTTATGACGGAAATAGTGGGAAATAGTGGGGGAATAGCTAGATTTCTCAAAAGAAAGGGAAAATTTGAGAATTTTATGGTCAATAAACTCTTTTTTTAAAAGTTTAACTGAATAGGAAAACTGACCGGCATCAACCATAGCTTCCCATGTGACTTCAAGAAGGAGACGCACTTGTGGGTCCAAGAAATTGGCCTGAAAATGGGATTTTGAAGGATTTTCAATAGAAAATCGCTAATTTATTATTAAAAATCGACAAATTTTCAGCGAAACCTGTTTAGGGGTGATTCCGAAGAATTGAGTGTCGAATTTCTTCAAATCCCTCAGCTTTCCGTGGCGTTTTGGCAGATCGTAGAAGCCTGAAAATGAAGGGATTTTAGGGAAATGTTTTACTTATAAAACTAGACTTTAGATACTTAGATAGAAAATTTATAGAACAATTTCCTTAACGACAAACCGGGTGGCCAACGGAGATCGTCCTCAGTGACGAGATCCTCGCCGGCGAGCAAATTATCTCCAAATTCTTTCACATTCTCGGACCTGGAAAATGGGAAAGTTTGGAATAAATTTCAAAGGAAAAGAAAGGGAATTTAGAATTTAAAATATAGAACTTGTAGCTAGCATTTAAAACTGAAAATTGAATCGATTTCATTGATTCAATAGACTTTTAACAGCTGTCGAACTTGTTCAGTTCTGCACAAAGTCCAGTTCTTTCATTTTTTGAGTTACTATATCTTTTTATTATTAAAATTGTTGCATATACTGTAAATTTATTGAATTATTTTTTATTTGCTAATTTTTTCACCTAGGAAAACGTCCGGAGACTCCGGAGATGACGATGTCCTCCTGTCCGTGCCAATAGGGAGTCTCACCGTTCCACATCGCGCTCGTCGACGAGTTAGACTGAAAGATTTGAGATTAATTTGAGAAAATCTTGTAAATATCATATTTTAACAATCAAGAAAAGATAAGAAATGAAAAATCAAGAGCTTGAACTGGTCTTGGAGAGTAGATAAGTAAAGCCAAAGTTGAGATCCTTTTGAATTCAAAAGATCAAAAGATTCAAAAGATTTTTCGCTTCATTCAATACGAAACCAATTGCTAATAGTATCAAAAAAGAGCGAAAAAAACAAAAAGTGAAAGGCGATTGGTGGAGAGAGGAAAAGACTCCACAAAGTGGGTCAAGGGGAATTTTCAACTTGATTGCTTTGAAATGGTTTTAAAGGCTCAAGAGTTCAAGCTTCGAAGAGTTCGATCGATTGAAAGTGAAATAAATCGATAAAGGTAATCATCCAAAAACTCAATTAGCCTTTAGGGATAAAAGGGGGAAACCGGGCTCGGGAGGAGGAGCGATTTGCAGTCTGACCGTAGAGAATTAGGGCGCGTGATGGTCGAGTCCCCTCGTTTCCTTTCCCATATCCCCCGCCTCGCCACGGTCACTCCTTTTCTCCACACCCATCCCCAAAAATGCCCGTAAGACAAGAGGATGAAGGCAAGGAGAGACAAGTCTCCGAGATGAGACTAAGGGAAAAATCGGCAACAGATCCATGTCTCATTTTGTATCGATTTCAATGCAAGCCTAATAAGCAGGAGATTAGGCAGATGATTGTGATGATTGTGAAGGGGTTAAACAGATGCAGATAAGAGATGAATACAGGTTTAGAAGCATATAAGAAGGAATTTCCAGTCAAAGAAGAGGATGGTGGTAAGGCTTGCTGCTAGAGAACTGATCGGTTTTCTTACGAGAGTTGATTGAAGAGAGGTAGAACTAGGCAATAGTCAGTCAATAGTTGAATTACGGTATTTGTTAGACCTAGAGCTGTTCAATGCTTATGAAAAACTACAATGACTAACTAAGTTATTCAGTTCATAAGACTAAAGAGCTTTGAATTGCCAAATGAAGCTGAAGAGTCTTAAAAATTAGAAAAACTAATTGTGATCTGTTTGAGCACAAGATTTCAAAAGGATTGACTGATGCTAATGTATCAATTTCTTTCATGATCTAGCATATGATTGGAGTTTGGAGTGAAGGAAATGTCTAATGTCAATGTCTAATGTCTTTTCATCAAACAAAAGGATATCATCATCGTTCTTCATGGAAAATGAAAAGAAAAGTGCATATGAATGTCTCTAGTTTCTAGTCTTTTAGATGAGTCATTGCAGATTGCGACAAAGGTTTGCCTCAGTCTTTTAAGAAGAAAGATTTTGGATGTTGTGGTGGCGATTGAGAGTCTAGTCTAGTTCTAGTCTTTTAAAAGTTCAATGGTTTAATCGTTCAATGATTTAGATTCTGTTTTGAACTAGAAGCTCAAAGGTAAGCAAAAATTAAACATCAAAAAATCGGCCCTTACAATTGTCAGAAAAGAAACTATTCAAAGCTCTTTTACGCTTCATTTGTTCTAATTTCAATCATTTCTCAAATCTTTTCCAAATCGATTTACCTAGCCATCGAAATTTGAGCTCAAGATATGGATCTTGAAGTGCTTTTTTGGGAGCCGATGAGCGAGGAGTTGCTTGATTTTTGGAAGAGACAATGTTGTACACACAAAAGCAGAAACTATAGAACTAGTGGGATTTCTGGAGAGGGAAACGTTGCAAATAAACAATGAAAAAGGTTTATTTTTAGGAGGTTAGCTGCTCTTTTCAAAGCTTTAGTCACATTTTTTTGAGTTAAATTAGCTTAGAAATCCAGAGTTATCATGACTGAAAGGCTGGGGCATTTATCTGTAATCACAGATTCATCTGTAAAAGTTTAAATTGGTTTGTTTAATAGATTTTAAATAAATGGCTCTGAATCCAAAGCCAGACTTAAAACCCATTAGTCAAAGTCAGAGCAGAGAACGCTCAAGGCATTCAGATCTACGATAAAAATGATTAGTGAAAGCCATATATCTAGAATAAGAAGTGAAAGGGTCAGCCATGACAAAAAGAGAGGCTAATCGTTTGACTGTTTTGGATGTGAAGAAGAGGAAAAGAGATTCGAGAAGGCGACGATCAGATAGGAGAATGGAGGGAAAGAGAAGGGAAATAGGAGAAATATCGGGTAAGAGATTGGAAAAGAAATGGGGAGACATTTAGAAACACTGTAATTAGACGATCAGTATCCTTTGAGGGGGAGGGGGGGGGGGGGGAAAGGGGTGGAGTCTATGCGGAGATCGAGACACATTCCTGAAGTAACAAAAAGGGTCTTCTCTCGGAGATGGCAATGCCATTGATCAGATTTGATAAGAAGATCAAAAAGTGGCATTTGAAAATCCGGCAAAGAATATAAAAAAAGAATTTTGTAACATATAGGTTTTAGAGATTCTTAGGCCAAAATTCTAAGGCCAAAAGGCTTAACTTAGCAGGACAAGTATTTAATCACTTATTAGCTCAATTAAGCTCAAAATTTTTAATATAATCCGTACAAGATTATTGTACATTTACTTGAGCTTTTTATCTTTTTATGTTCCTATTTATCTTTTAGAATCAAATCCCTATAGCTTCCTTATTTCAAAATTATCTTGAAAAGTTTCAAGTTTCAGGAAAAATCCGCTTTTAATTAAGCACTTTTTGATGACAATTGATATCAGGAAGCTTTCTCAAATCATCCGAAAAACGAGAAGCTCAATCTTTCAAGAAAGGAAATCCTAGAAAGGAGATCAATCATCGGGAAAGTCTCGGCACACACAAAGAACGAGGCCTTGCCCCGGTCAATTTTATGGATTTTCGGCTGAGCCGGTTTTCTTGGGTTTTTTCGAGAAGAAAGCGAATCAGAAAAGAGTTTGCAAGAAAAAAAGAATAAGTTCACAAAGGGGTTTGAGAGATTGGAAAAGAAACGACTTGTACAAAGGTTGCTAAACTAGAACAAAACTGGATAAGACTTGCAAGTAGATCACTTTAAATAGATAACTTAAAAACAAAAACATTCAGAATTGAATTTTTTAAGGTTTCTTGTAATAAGATCTTCCGTTATTATCTTAAATTTGTTAATTTAAATAGTATAAGTGTTGTACAAGCTATACATGACTAACAAATTACCCTTAAACATTTAATTCTAAGATTTGGTTAGATTTTGATTAGATTACCTAACTTTAACTTGTAATAATGTTACTGCAGATTATTGTACTATCTTCTGCTCAATCTTAAGCTAATCTAGAATTGATTGAGTAGCTTTAGAGCTCAAGATATAGCTCAAGATATAGCTCAAGATATAGCTTAAGATATAGCTCAAGATATAGCTCAAGTTATAGCTTAAGTTATAGCTCAAGATATAGCTCAAAATATTCAACTAAGCAGAAATCTTAGTATTTTTTAAAAGCACAGAAACACAAACCTGAGAGTCCTGGTCGGAGACTCGCTCCCAACCGGAAGAGACGTCCGATGAATCGGCGGGCATTCCAAGCAAAGGGAAACGAAGAGATTACACCGATATCAACGAGAACAATCAGATCCCGAAGAAGAAAGATGTTGGATGTTGTGGTGGCGATTGAGAGTCGAAATGGACGAGATTGGGAGCGGTGAAGTCTCTAAAAAAAGAAAGCACATAGGGGAAGGGGAAATGACACTGGGGAGGGTACAAATGGCAGAACAAAGACAAAGACTTTAGAGTTAATTTAATTGGGAATCGGAAATTCAGAAGAATTTTTCAATATTTCAAAATCGTTTTAAGCTTGAAAGCAAAGAATTCACAGAAGTTTAAAGGTTTGAAAATGATCTGAGAAAGGTTTGTGGAAAAAGTACAGTCTAGTTACTAGTGTACTGTAGTTTTGTACATACATTTGTACTTTACAATACTAGTAGATAAAATAGTATTATAGGCGCTAGTAGATACGTCTATTGCAAGTAGTACTGCAGCTAAAGTAGAACTAGTACCGTATGTAAAGTGCTAATACAATGTACAAAGCGCTAGTACTGTACATAAAGTAATATTTGTACAGAAAAGGACTAAATGTACTAGAAGTAGTAGAAGTACTAGAAGTAGTAGAAGTACTAGAAGTACTAGAAGGACCAGAAGTACTAGAAGTACTAGATGTACTAGAAGTACTAGAAGTACTAGAAGTACTAGAAGTACTAGAAGTACTAGAACTGAGTAGTGAAAGCAGTTTAGTACTAGTCTATTATTTGATAAATCAATCTAGTATTTGATAAGTCAATACTAGTATCTTAAATAACAAAAATTGAATGTGATAAAGCACAAACCAATCTGAAAGAGTGAAGCCCTTTTATACCAAATCTAATCAGGAATGGTGTGAGATCTAATGAAATCGAGTGTATAAAAAAAGTTTAAAGCTGAAATACTCAATAAGGAAAAGAGAAGAAGAGAGTAGAAGTGGGGTGAGGTTTCGAAGAAAAAGAAAAAAAGAGGAATTGGGTGGTGTGTTTCCTTTCCGGAGATCCCACCCCTTTTTTGGACAATGCGATTTGTTGGAGAGTTTCATTGTTTTGTGTGATGTGAGATCAGTTCTCATGTGAATGAGCTCATTGAACTCATGTGCACTTTCTTGTCTTGTTTTTGTGAAAATTGCAAAACCCTATTCCATTTCCTAATTTAGGTTCTTTGATTCTTTTGAGGCTGAATTTCAAAGTAGTTTCTGACTCATTGATACTCATTGATCCAACTAATATTCAGTGCACTAGAAGACTTGCGTTTGTAAAGATTAAAGGCAAAGATCTTTGAAGTCAGTAAGGGAAGTCCGAGTCTCTTTGTGCTCTGTTAAACATTGGCTACCTGGTGCACTTAATGCTCTCTTAAACATTGGCTATCTGGCACATCAAATCCTTAGTTTTGAACAGAAAATGTGCATTTGCTAGAGCACAAAGTACAAGTCTAACCTGAGAAAGCTAACCCAATAAGGATTAGAGTCAGCTGGCCTGATTATAAGAGTTAGATTTAAAATATTTTCAAAAAAATCAAGATATCTAGAAAGATTGTTTTTGAGGATCACCAAGAACACCCATCAAATCGCTGAAAGATAGAGGAGGCGCTGAGGGTCGATTCCCCTTTTCCCCTCTCAAATCCAAGACTCGTCTTTCTCTTTCATCAGATCTATTGAGGATTGAGGATGGTTTGTATATGGCTCAAGTTCAAGGCCATTCCTTTTCTCCATTCGTATCTTTTCCGATACGATCAAAAGTTTTCCTTCTTCGATGGATGGCCATCTTCTATCCAATTGACGAGAGGAGATTCGTTTTTAACACAATCCAAATATAACCCTTTTGTTAGGGAATCAGGGGATCAATGGGGACATTGGCTGAATCATAAATCTGTTCTTGATCTGTTCTTGATCTGTTCTTGATCATCGATTGACTCCAGAGAGAGAAAAGTGAAGGCTATCAAATCAATAATAAACCCTGACATTCTGGAGCACTAGAATCTCTAATTGGTATTCTGAAAACTTGTACGAGATCAAGAGATCTGGATTCTGGATCAAGAGATCAAGACTTTAAGAGCTTGAAAATCGTCCAACTTCAACTCTTTAACAATTCTGTTTGTCTGTAAAAGTTTCTAAACCCTCATGAAATTCATTTGATCTCAAAACTTTAAGATATCTTTATAGAGAACTTCAGCAACCTCTTATAAAGTCAAAATCATCAATATCAGCTTTTAAATCTTTCAGAAATAACAAATTTTCTAATCTATTTTTTTTCATTTTACAAATGTCACAAAAGAGCTTCGGAAAATCATTTCTTTTGCTTTTTCAGAGATTTTTCATAAAAGCAAGAGATGTTTTTGTCGATCTAATGCATTCGAAAACGGGAGGAACAAAGAAAAATTGAAGTTCTATAATCGAATTGAAATCTGCGGACTTAAACTATTCTTAGAAATCTAGAAAGATTCATTTTCAAGAGTTTGAATTTAAAAAGATTCAAACTTCTTAGAAATCTAGAAAGATTCATGTTTCTATTTGATTAAGAAATAAAAATTTTAGCTGTTCAACATCAAAAACATTAGAGATCATAGATTCACACAAATCTCGAAATGGTTGTAAACCAGTTTCCCATTTTTTTAGACACACAAAATTGCCTACAACTGCCTACTCAAGTGGTTTTTTATAGTGTTTACTATTTTGCCAGAAAATCTCTCAAGAACTTTAGATTTTGCATGGAAATCATGGAAAATTTTGTGTTTTTTTTGAAAATTTTCCATGGAAAAATTTGTGAAATCACACGTTTTTTTTAAAAAATCTGAAAACAGTTTTATTTTGATTTCTTGTTGTTTTTAAATTCAATCTTAAAGATTTCCAAATATAGAATCAGCAAGATCAGCTGTTTCTCACTCAATAAGCTTTGTTTACTTAAACTTTAAAAAAATGACCGAAAAAGATTTCCCTTATTGATATCGGTAGTCAGTTTGGCGACTGATATGAAGAGTCGCTGTAAAATTAAGCGGAAATTAAGCGGCCAAGAGTCTCAAAAAGTCTGTTATTCTTAAAGGTTTAACTTAAAAGAACTTTAGAAACACTCTAGATACTTACAATAACAAAACTACATTGTAATTCATTTCAAACTATGAGTAATAGTACTAGTTCTCTTATTGGTTCAACAGTTTTCAAATCATTTTCATTATTTCACTTGTCCAAAGCACTTGTAAAGATCAAAGACCTTACTAGATACTTACAATAACAAAACTACGTTGTAACTAATTCCAAACTATGAGTAATAGTACTAGTTTTGGTCCTGGTTCAACAGATTTCAAATCATTTTTATTATTTCACTTGTCCAAAGCACTTGTAAAGATCAAAAACCTTACTAGATACTTACAATAACAAAACTACATTGTAATTCATTCCAAACTATGAGTAATAGTACTAGCTCTCGTACTGGTTCAACAGATTTCAAATCATTTTCATTATTTCACTTGTCCAAAGCACTTGTAAAGATCAAAGACCTTAAATAGCTTAACTTTCTAATCTTTTTGGTGTTTACGGTAAAGTGTTTTGCTTTGAAGACATCTTTGATAACAGAAATCAGCCGATTGTTGAGAAAAGAAGTTGTCTGTGAAAGAAAAGAAAAAAGCACGAAAGATCACTTTTCACAAATTCGGGGATTCCCAACACAGAAAACGTTCGCCTGATAGAGAAAAGAGTTTTTTTTTTGACGAATAAATTCAGCAAATATTTCAGGTGGCGTGAGTGGAGGATTCAGGTGAAATTCATGGGAATTCGAGAGAAAAGAATGAGAAAGGAAAGAGAAGAATTGATTCTGGAATGGTCACTCCATTTGCCGAATTCTTGGATATCCCGCAAAGGAAAAAGTTGGCAAAATAGGGAAATTTTCGAAAATTTACAGGTTTACTGAAATGAAAATCAAATCTATCAAAGATTTTTTGATTTTTTAGATATTTACATAGTAGTAATGTTTTACTATTGGAACTTGTAATTGATACAAAAGTAAAACTGTACTGGTAAAACTGTACTAGTAAAACGTACTAGTAAAACGTATTAGTAAAACTGTACTAGTAAAACTGTACTAGGAAAACTGTACTAGTAAAACTGTACTGGTAAAACTGTACTGGTAAAACTGTACTAGTAAAACTGTACTAGTAAAACTGTACTAATAAAACTGTACTAATAAAACTGTACTAATAAAATTGTACTAATAAAATTGTACTAATAAAATTGTACTAATAAAATTGTACTAATAAAACTGTACTAGTAAAACTGTACTGTACTGTACTAGTAAAGCTGTACTAGTAAAAGTGTACTAGTAAAACTGTACTGTACAGTTCTTGTTTTATCAACTATAGCTCAAGTATATCTTAACAATGTTTTCATTGACTTGAGCAAGGATATTTATTATTATTATTTATATAGCAAGGATATATTTTCTAATTAAGTAAATTAAGTCTAATTAAGTCTAATTAAGTCTTATGTAAATCAGACATAAAAGTTCAACAAAGCATTAAGAAATCAAATCTAAACAAGTTAACAAACTAGCAAACTTACAAGATTCAAAAAAATCTTATCCAAATCATAAAATGAAGTGAAGATAGACTAATTAAGCAATAAAGAAAGACGATAAAGTCTGGGTAAAACGGGATTGAGATATTGAATGGGGTGAGCAGGAGACTGTACTCTGTCTCATCCACCACTACTCACCCAGCTCAGCCTGTGGGGATGCGCGGTGACCGTCAGGACTGGCCGGCACCGAACCCCCCGCCTAGCCTCACCCTCGGATTATCTCCCCAGTCTCTGTCTCTCAGCCTCCTGTTCAACCGTCATCCCCACCCCCCGTTTTTGGAACAGAGATAGTGGTAGTGGACTCGTATTCAATCATCATCTCTCGGCTCCCGGCTATCTCAAAACTAGTTTTATGCCCTTTTCTCAGTAAAAATTGAGAGAATCGGATCGGAAGCTTTTTTCTTTTCTTGCCTATAAATTCACCAAGCCAGAGATTTTTCTCGGTCTGACACTCGGGAAATTGCACGGAGACTACAATGAACAGGGTTCAAAGCGTTTTTTTTTTCTAATTTTTGTGAAGGCTTATCTTTTTTTAATTCGTAATTCGAAACAATAGCAAAGTATCATGTCCGTTTGTCGATAAGCAACCGGAAAATGAGAATTGGAATCGGGATTGACTTCTAAAAGGTTTCTGCAATCTTTCTGCAATCTTAAAATCTTGTGTTAGACTTGAAGGTAAGGAAAGCTCTGAAAAATAAAAGATTTTTCGATCTAGTTATCGCAAAACTCATCTGGGATTTGGAAATATTGTACAGAGAGTAATGTAAAGAATATCAAAAAAAGCTTTGGTTCTTTGTTAGACAAACTTAAATACACCTCATTCACCAAATTCAGACGACGAAACTGAATCTAGCTATGGTCAAGATTACAACAGATGTAAACCAATTCTGTCTAAAAAGATCAACCTTCTAACCTTGTTTCCTTGTTTTCAAATGAGTATTGTCTTCAATTTGCAGAAAGAATCTACCCAAAAATTCTTGAATTCGGTAGAAGAAACATTTAGTGTTTGTATCCGGATCATAAAGAATCACATAATGAAGAACAAGCCCTGTGCATAACTAGAAGCCTAGAAGCTTGCTCTAATAGTCTGAAAATTTGGTGAAAGTCTTATTTCCAACCGTTCTACACAAAATCCTTGTTTAATGCTGAAAATTGTCCTAGAAAATGTGTACTATATCATCCAAAATTCCTGATTCCCTTCAAATCCAATAGCATCCAAAAAACTTTCTATATCATTTTTCTTTGTCAAAAAGAGCAAAGAACGTTAACTTGGAAATCTTTTTCGTAAAGATTTTCCTCTGATCGGACTACTCTTTGAAAAGAGAAAGGTCGTGTTGCCCCAAAACGAACGATCAGATATGAACCGATCCAAGTATTACTGCCAAGTAACTCTCGGGGTCGTTTTTGGAGATTGTGATGATGATGCCGATGATCGGAAAGTGAATGAGAGATGGGGAAAGCCTTGGAAAAGGGCCGGTATCGTCTAGGAAGGAGATAACGATCTGAAGGAAAGAGGAGGAAAGGGAAGGGGAAGGGGACCTGTCCAGAGGAGAACCGACTCCAAGTTCTCTTTCTTTTTCTTTTCCCAAACTCCATCTTGTGAAAGAAGTGGGGACTGGAAATGAAATGAAACAAAAGAATATTTGGCTTTGGAATTTGAATCTGTTTGATAATTTGATATTTGACTAGGCATCCTTCCCAATTCATGAATAAATGACAAGATTGTATACAAAGTAAGGTTGATAACTTACACTTGACTTAAGTTATCAGCCTAAAACAGTAATCGATTTGTTCTCTTAGTTCTCCAAACTATGTACTTTTAAAGTACGGTAATAGAATTTAGTTAGATAATAAAAGCGAAAAGTTGAGCATTCAATCAGATGATTCAAATCAAATCTATCAGTTATTGATTGTGATCCTAACCTAGTCTCAATCCTAATTTGGCTTTCTCATTGCATTTTTACAGGCAAAACCCTTCCCAAATCCTTCGAAAATCAAACTGATTACACATTAAAAGAAATTCAATCACAAAACACTAACTAAGTATGCGCGTATGGGCAGATTCAGACTTGACCCTTTTCCAGGGGTCATTCCATTAAAAATTTGTGTGTAGTTTTCTCCAAAGAGAAATCACCAAGCCTTTTATCATTAGAGTGCTTAAAAAAGTGATAACAAAAGCTATAATCAAGAGAGTCATGCAAGTACGCCAGCCAGTAAAAGTAGTCAGTGAGTTCAATCAATCTAGTCAGTGAGTTTAATCAATCTACGAAATCTTGGATAGCTGTTGTTTAGACTACAAAAGTTATTAAAGCTAATCACAATGTAAAACTCTGCTCGTGTAAATGCTAGATTTTGGGTCAATTTTGTTTATGTGTGGGAGTGGTTGGTGGGATGACGACGATATGAGTGTGAAGAGATGAAATGGGTCCTCTGAGGGTCTTCTCCCATTTCCCACTTTCTCCTTTCCATTCTCCATTTAACTCCCACCCGATGAGTCGTTTTTATTGCAACTCCACAACGGGATAAACGTTGAAGATTTGATCTAAACGCGTTTTTTTGTATGTTAGCTGTTTAGCATAGCTAGATTGATCCTATCTGTGTTTCAATTCGATATTGTTTCATGAATTTTCCTGATGTTTTCCTGTTCACAAGGCTAATCAGTTTCATTGTCTTTGTTAACCTTTTGTAAGAATTTGATCTAACTCTTGTCCCAGAGTTGTTCCAAAAGTAAGGAAAGATGCTAGATCTATTCTGGTATGATTTTGCTGCAGGCTCTTTTTGCATATTTCAGCAAATTTTCAACCAAATCCGTTCAGCCATTTTTTTAGAGTGTTTATTTGAAGAATGCGTGGCTTTACTTTGTGGCTTCACTTTGGAAAAGCCACAAGAAGTCAAATAGACTTCTTCTTGCCTAGCTTATTACAGGTTTTTAAAGAAAAGCCAGGTCACTCTGCAAAAGCAAAACTAGACGCAAGGGCAAAACTAGCAAAACTAGACGACAAAGCTAGACACAAGACCAGGACCAGCATCTAGCCTGACCCTAAGGCCAACATTTCTTCTCAAAATCAGTGTACTCATCGACTTCTATACAACGAAAAATTCTCAAGTTGTTCTTTGTAAGCATTTAATAACATTGTTTTCCTTTTTGCTGATAAGATACTTGAAAATCGTCAAGCAAAGAAAAATTGATTTTCACAAAATCCTTATCTTGATGTTACGGTTAGTTTCGTCAAGTTCCATCAAATTTGGTTTAACTTTTGATTTTCATTCTTTTTGTTGTTTGAAGTCACAGAAATTCCCTTAAACACTAGCTTGATCTTATTTTCATTTCTAAATAATTCATCTCAAACACAAGTCCATTTGGAAGAAGAAAAAAAGAGATGGGTGTTGAGTGAAAATTGAGCCCAAATGCAAAAAAAAATGGATGAAAAGAGAAAAGGGATCGATTTGATGAAGTAGAAAAAAAAAAAGGAAAGGAATTGGGAACGGCTTTCACATAAAAATGTGGCCATTGGACTTCGGGGGAGACAGGGAAGAAGAGATATTTTTATTCAACGGGAATTATTCAAAAAGATATGTTTCAAGATTTTGTCGGAACATTTTGATGAGATTGACTAGATTTCAGAAATTCTGCCTAGAGTGGACTTTTCTCTGAATATGAAATTCAAGTTAACTTTTTGAATTTTTCCAAATGTTTTGTATTTTTTAAACTTAAAACTCATCTAAATGTAATAAGCTTTTGATAATACAATAAAAGAATTAATTTCGAAGAAAAAACGATATCAATATCGACTTTTTTCATGAAACATGTTACCGTAAATACTGTAATAGTACCCCACCCCCATAACGACGGTGCGGAGTGCTGCGTAGTCTAGCTTTGAAGGAGTTTTTCTCGACACTGGTTTATGCTACAATACGCGCTTAGGTACCAAAAAATAGCTAAAATTCAGCGCTATTTTTTGATACCAAAGGCGCATTTTTTGAAAGTACGGGTGCTTTGAAAAAAATTAAATACTAAAAAACTACGCGACTGTACGAGGGAGGTGGGGTACTATTAGGTTGATGCAAAAGTCTTTTTCATTTTTTTCGTACTTCCGTTAAAAAGTAACAAATGCACCAATTGAACAACGGTTTATTGCATTCGAAAGGCCAATTATTTTTCTGCAAAATGACATTAAAACGAGTTTAAAATGTCTTATGTCTAGATTTTTTTGAGAGCCTGAAGTCGGGTAGTCAAAAAAGGCGACGGCTCGATGATGCATTTTAGACGCTTTAGCTAAGGAAACCAATATTGATGTTAATAAATAAAAGATAGAGCACAAAAAGTTCGATATTTTTTCAGATTTTCAGAGAAATTGATTCACCCAATTTCTTTATAGAGGTTTTTATAGATTTTTATGAAAAACCCGTTTTCACTCTCGAATTTGCTTGAAAGTGAACCCAAATTGACTTAAAAAGATGGGAAATTGAACAATAAACACTTTTCATTTAGAGCAAACCATAGGTTAATTGATGACTTTGTTATTTTTCAAAAGAAGTACGAAAAAAATGAAAAAGACTTTTGCATCAACCTAATATTACAGTATTTACGGTAGTTATTTGAAAAATTTACAAATTTACACTTATTTTCTGACAATACTTTATTGATTTTCACATCAAAATTCCTTTTATTTCCAATAATGCAAAGTTTTGCTGCAAAGACAAGAAATAAAACGAAATAAAAGACAAAAAAGATTATTGGAAATAAAAGACATTGTCTTGACATTATTAGAATGAGAATTATTAGTGTCCAAGATCTTTTTAAATGACTCAAAGAGCTATTTTGATAGCTTATAATGTTTGTTCTAAGGAAAAAAGCCCAACCTTTACTTGAAGTTTGTATTTCCTTCCTGTATTTCCTTCTAAGGAAAGAAACCCAACCCAAATTAACGTAAGTTTTTGAATCAGTTTTAAAATTCGATTTCTCCGGTCATGTTTCTTTTTCTTTTGTTCATGAAAATCCTAACTTTTGCTTGGAAATCCTCGTTTGCTAGTGCCCGTCGAGATAATCTGATTACAAGTGATTGCATTTCTTTGATTTTTCTTCCTTTCCGCCTCCTCAACTCTCCCACAAAATATTCTGAAACATTCAATAAACTTGTCTTTTGATTGTTTTCTAATTTTAGTAAAACCATATTTTAAATGTTAGTAATGTTTTGAATGCTACAACAAGTTGGATTGAGAATTCATTGCTAATTCATTGCTTGAAAGCTAAAAAAGGGGGGTTCTAATTAGGATTTAGACTAATTAATCTGAGTTTTATTGGTAAAAACAATAAAATAACCAATAACCATTTTATTGGCTTTATTGGTAAAACCAATAAAATGAATAGCTTCAATTAATCAAGATTCCAAAAACAATTCAAAGCTGAATCTCTTCTTTTAAAGTTTCCCGTTTTTGCTCAAATATTTGAGATCAATCTTTTTCTTAAATTTGGCTTTATTTTTGATGCAAATTCTACATCCGATTAAACGATAAGACTCACCGAAATTTGTCGAATTAAAACAAGAAAAATATCATTGTTGTACAAGAAAAGTATCATTGTTGTACAAGAAAAATATCATTGTTGATTTAGTTTCTTAATCTTGTATGATTTTAAAACTTTAGCTGATATCAAAATACAAAAACCGTTCCCAATTCCTTTCTTTTTTCTCTACTTCATCAAAACTTTAGCATTAGACATTAAAATACAAAAAAGTCAAAAGCTTTCGTCAAAAACTTTCATCAAAAGCTTTCATCAAAAGCTTTCGTCAAAATCTCAATCAAGAGTCCCTCTCTTTTGTCTCACTCTATCGCAAAACGGATATTGGCTTATCGGCGGGCCCCTCAACTACAACACAATTGTTCAGAAGGATGACTCTCGAAAACATTTTTAGTATTCTATAGCTTTAGATTTCAAAATATAGGTACAATTGTAGATTTAGATTTAGATTTAAAAATATAGATACAATTGTAGCTATGTACTTGTTTTTACAACTCAAGCCTTCAAACTACTCCCCTTTTTTCCCTTAAGCATCTAGACGAGTCTCATCGCTCCGTTTCTCCATAAGATGGGGTGTTTTTCCTCTCAAAATCCTCCATCATTTCGATATTGCTTTTCAATCTCCGTCTCTTTTCCGCTGAATACTCGAGAATTTCCATTTACTCTCCTCTGGTTTTTTCGATGATCACCGTTTTTCAAGCATTCAAGACACTTTTCTATTGCAATCCGTTTTTCTCGGCTTAGTTTGGCTTAACTTTTAGCCAGAATAGTTCAATCAGCCTCGAGGAGACGTAAACTAGCCTAGCTTCCAACTATTAAAGAATTAAAAACATTTTATGAGTTAGATCTGGAGGCACCAGAAGCCAGGCAACAGATCTGCCTCTAGCTTATTGTTTACCCTAGCTTTTCCTAGCCAGGTTCAGCTTCTGTTTCTGGACAAACCCAGAAACTTTTTGAGTAGATATCTAGTCCAGTTCTTTGAAACAATTCTGCTTTTAGCGTTCATCTAGCCAAGCCAAATTAGACTAGCTTTAGCTTGAGTTGACTTCCCGTGTCTTTTGGCCTTTGAAACAATCTTGTTTCTCAGCTTTTGAACTTACTGAAAGCAGAAAATAATCTCTTTTCATCTCATTTAATCAAGAGCTCGCCAAAATTTTGATGGAATATGTTGAGGTTGAAAAGTGGCGTTTCGTTTGACATACATCCAAAAATGCATTGATCGAAGGCCATGGAAAAATTGGGGTTAAAAAACAGGACAGGAGACATTCATAAATTCCTGATGAGTTCGTTGAAGAGAACCCTTTTGGGGAAACAGGGACGGGCAATCAACAAACCCCCTTTCACATGTCAAAAACCTTACCGATTGGACTCACCAAAAATCATTTCTTCCGATTTTGTCTGGTTGGGTTTTCAAGCTACAGTAAGCCCTGGACTTATTGAATGTTAATAGATTCTTGTATTTAATGTTTTAGACTGATTTTGACTGTTGTTTATCAAGTAAAGACAATAAACAGTTGAACAACTACAACGATTACTCAGATTTCCTTTACTCTTTGTCTAGCTAAAGCTGATGTCTAGCTAGAGCTGAGTTTAGTTGAGGCCATACAAGTTAATCTAGATCTGGGCATGCTCTAGATAATCGTTGATTGGGTAACCAAGTCCAACTAAAGCTATTACATGGGCAATTCTATTTCTTTGCTGGGGTAGTCAAGCCAATGACACGGTCCATTTTTTGGATTAAAGTTGGCTATGTTCTTGCTGGCTGAATGGTCAGGACTGAATGAGAGAAACAGACGAATCAAACTCAACTCTTGCTCAAACTTTCTCACCGTTTTTGACTGGTGATGTAAGCAACAAAAAAAAGGAAGTGATTGTCGGAAGGGCAAAGGTCCATTCCCATTCTTGCCTAAATCTTTTCCTTTGTCTATTCTTTCATTCTTTCATCTGAATGTCCTGTAATCCGATCCGGCCTCCATCCTCGGGAAATCCCCTTCTGCAGCCCTTCCCAGGCACTGATTTTCATCTCAATTTCTCAATTTTCTTTCAAAAAAGCCATTCTTTTGAACGAATTTTTTAAAGGTTTAAGATCTCAAGAATCAAATTTTTCGTGAACAGTCTAGTGATCTTTCAGTGATTGTTGAAAGCCTTGAATCTCCGTTTAAAAGTTCATTTTTATGTCTTTAACTATTTTCTACCAATTTCACTTTCAGATCCGATCGTTTAGCTTCAAATGTAGTGATGAATGAATATACAAAACATCCAAAGAATCCTGGTCTTTTCCTTCCGGAGAAATTACTCCAAGAAAATCACGAGACAGGGCAATCATGTGGGTTTTTTGATTTAAGTGTTATTTCTAGTTTTGTAAATTTGTCCTAAGGTTAGTCAAAAGTGATTTGATCTGAAAATTGATCAAATTTGATCAAATCTGAATCGTTTCAGCCAAAGTCAGACTAGACACTGGACCTGGGCTGACTTTTCCATTGATTTCAGTGAATGATAAATCAAATTGTTCTCGAAACAGTTGGATTTGAAAAAAACTCTTTGGAATTGATTGAGAATCTCATTGATTTTAATCAAATAACTGTTCTATTGATTTCAGTGAATGATTTCCCAGAGCGTCATCATTGGCCTCCGTGGGCGATTGTTCTCCTCGTCACTTGTGTCATTCTCTCGGCGATCGCTTTCTTTATCGGGAATTGTATCAACAAGCGAACGTCTAGGTTAGCTAAATATGCAAATAATTCACTAAACTCATTATAGAGCTACGTAAGTGCACAATAAGTATCTGGTAGGTGAAAAGAGGAACTTAGCAGAGTGGGTTTTCAAACGACAGCTTTCTAAAACATGGCAACTTTTGAAAGCTACCGTAACCTTTTATTTTATTCAATATATCTAGTTTATCTTTCAGTTTACGGTAGTTTCCAAAAATTTCCACGTTTTAGAAATCGTTGTTTGAGCTCAAGACTGTCAATGAAGCAAAATAGTTCAGAACTAGTAGTTCAGAGCTTCAGTTAGCGATATCTTAGATTTTATGTTTTCCTTAGAACTATGTTTATCTTTATTTTTATATTTTATAGCTGCTTAAAAGTTTTAGAACTCAAAAGACTTCGACGAAGAATTCAGTGAAGCAGAAAAGAGCATGGGGAGCCGGTTTCTCGGGTGGACTATGGGCAGCTGCTTGAATTAAAAAAAACCATTTTTTGTTATCTATTGATTTTATTCTTATCTAAAGATACTTTAAAATTATCTAAAGATACTCTAAAATACTTATCTTTCGTCTCACAACAGTAATCCAGGCATCAAGACTGTCAATGAAACAAAACAAAATATTAAGATTTCACAATAGATTTTACAATTCCCGTTGCCCATTAGATTTAAATGTTTCAAAAATCTCTGCATTTTCATCTTTAATCTTTTACGGGTGCTGAATAAAGTTTTGTTTTTAGTTCTTTGAACACAGAAAATCATTCTCAAATCAACTTTAAGGGGTAGGCTAGTTTCCGCAACTTTTTTTTGCGCAACTCACCATAACTTTCTTCTAAGTGGGCCAATCTTTATGATATTGATTTCATTTTGTTGCACTTATTGAGATCTACAAAATGAGACCAAAATCATAAAGATTAACCCACTTAGAAGAAAGTTATGCCGAGTTGCGCTCAGTTGCGCAAATGACCCTGTTGCGCAAAAAAAATTGCGGAAACTAGCCTACCCCAACTTTAATTATAAATTGATTCTAATAAATTATTTTGAAAAAATGAAGGTTTATTGTAGCCGTCTATTCATCGCTCCATCTACCGTAGTCCAATCTTTCAGAAACGCTTACGACACTGAAAAATTGTACAAAAAATTGAATCTTCTAGTCTTATTTTGCAAAATTTTGTTGTTTTAAACAAATCCAGAAGAGATTTTTTCGAAAATTTAAGAAATGACAAAAAAAAATTGGATTAAGGAGATCAATTGAGGTTTATGATAGGTAAATAAGGGAATTGAACATTTAAAACATTGAAAAATAATGAAAGTAAGGATAAAAATTGATTTGGACAATGAAATAGACATTTTATGAGATAGATGAATACCCGAATAGGCTGGCCACAATAGAGGAATGGAAATCGAGCATTTCTGAAAGAAAAGCTTCAATTGTGGCTTGTAGCAACTTGGAAATTGAGTTAAAGTATCGATTTAAACGACTGAATGCTTAAAACAGTTTTGGGAACATAATTTTAGTCAAACAGATCAAAAACTCTGATTAAAGTTGGGTAATTTGAAGTTGTTAAGGAGAACTTGATTCAAAGTTCATAACAGAACAAAAATCTTAAAGGTTTGAGAAAGAAAACGAAGATTTCTTATTAAAAACATCCTCATTTCTCCATTTCTTCAGCTCTCATCGCCGAGAAATCGGTTGATCCTGGTGGGGCTCCGTTTTTATATTGTGGCTCAAATGTCTGATTCGAATCCGACTCAAATCCTCCCTCCGATGGGAAAGCAGTGTTGTCCTGAAAAGATCGACTTTTATTTACTATTAATAACTATTTACCACTATCAAAAGTGGATACTTTCCTGTTCTAGCTACTACCATCTTTTTACTTTTCTCAAATTTTTATTTACCGTCTCTAATTCCTCAAAATGTTCTAAGTCTTCGAAAAAGCTCAAATTCATCAATATAGTCTTTTTGGTAACGCTTTTATACATTTCAGACTTTGTTCTATGCATGTTGTATACAAACTTTGTTGTAAATAGCATACCGTAAATACTGTAATAGTACCCCACCCCCCTCGTACAGTCGCGTAGTCACAAAAGTTTTTTAGTATTTCATTTTTTTTCAAAGCACTCGTACTCTCAAAAAATGCGTCTTTGGTATCAAAAAATAGCCCTGAATTTCAGCTATTTTTTGATACCTAAGCGCGCATTGTAGCATAAACCAGTGTCGAGAAAAACGCGTCCAAAGCTCGACTACGCAGCACTCCGCACCGTCATTATGGGGGTGGGGTACTATTACAGTATTTACGGTAGGTGTATTGGCTATAACAGGAAAGTACCAAAAAGTCTTTTCTACTGACAAAATTAAGATCCTTTTTCTCATTTAGATATCAGAAAACTATTTTTGAACATTTTAAGCTCCATAAGAACTTTGGCAACATTTCGAATCTTGACTTTCATTAGGATTTTTCATTAGATATTAGAATCATTTAGATGTTAGAAAGCTGTTTTAAATGTATTTTAAAAGCTTATTAGACTCAAATATAAGTTTATTTTCTACTTTTAAGCAACAAAGAGATACTTGAATGCTTTTACTGACCTGGGAAACTTCATCAGTACTAGCGACGGTATTGCTCGCCTCATCATCCATTGGTGCTGGTACTTTTTGTGGTGGTGGAGCGGTGATATTCTTCTGTGCTGTCACCGGACACCATTTGTGGATTCGAATGGTTGTGTCTCTAAATGAAAAGTGCTTTTATCGATTTTCAATCGAGATCATTGGCAACTTTGCAAAAGAAACGAGGGAGGTCGGGAATTTGACGGGAATTGTCTTTGTAAAGACATTTGTAATAATAATTAAGAACGATTCGTAAATGATCTGCTTTTAAATTTTATCACTCACCTTAACATCACCCATCGTTTCTCCCATTTTCGTACTTTCTCGAGGGAATTGATTACTCTTTTCAAATCCTCTTTGCTTCGATTTCTCGTTTCGGCTCGGTGTGAGCGAGAAGCTGAATACATCTGAAAATGATACGCGTATGTTGGTGATCTACAAAACAATTAATAATCAAACAATCAAAAAACATCAGCGATCAAATCTAGCAAAACAATAATAACAAAACCTGGAAAAAGCAATAGTTGAATCTGGATTTAAACTACTAGAAAAATTGTCGCGTTAGCACAGTTTCTATATAGTAAAGTATTGTATTTTGAGTGTGAACCCCTGTAAAACTAGTTAAAATTTAAACTTGCGACCTTTTTCCGAGAAAATCCTGGGTTGGTGCTTTAAAGCGTGGTAAAACTACCGTACCCCTCCAATTTGCGCGAAATTTCATTTTTTCATTCTTTTTCGGGGGTGGGACAAATGCGACCTTTTTTTTGCTGGAAAAGGCCTTAGGAAAGGTCGTAGAGCTTCAAAAATGTTTTCATAGAAGGGAATCGTATGCGTAGATTCAGAATTTTGACAAATCAGACCTCGCTGACATGTCAAATTTGGGCTAAAAGGCAAAAACTACGCAACTTAACGCTTTTCCGTAGTTTTTGCCTTTTAGCCCAAATTTGACGTGTCAGCGAGGTCTGATTTGTCGAAATTCGGAATCTACGCATACGATTCCCTTATATGGAAATATTTTCGAAGCTCTACGGCCTTGCCTAAGACCTTGCCAGCAAAAAAAGGTAGCATTTGTCCCACCCCCTTCTTTTTCATTTCATTTCATTCTTTTTGCATTTTTTTTAACGTTTCAACGTTTTTTTCAACTAAAAAGTCACAAAAACAAAGCTTCCGTCATAGAAAATGATAAAAACCACTTAACTTAACATTAGTTGGCATCAAGTTTGTGAAGCAGATCATCGGGAAGCAAGTGGTTCTAAAAAAGCTCTACAAACAAAGCTTCCACCACAGAAAATGCTGTTAAAAGCGTAACTTAGCTTTATCCTCTTTGTTTCCTGCAAAAACAAACGCGAGCACATCAGAAAAACGAAAAAAGAATAAAATGAAATGAACAAGAATGAAAAAAATGAAATTTCGCGCAAATTAAGAGGGATACGGTAGTTTTACCACACATTAAAGCACCAACTCAGGATTTTCTCGGAAAAAGGTCACAAGTAAATTTAAAAGCCACGACTTAAACGATTGAAAAGGCGTTCTGCGAGCATAAACAATTTCAACAATCAATGCATGACTTCAATTAATAAAAATGTTTGAAACAAACGGCATTTTATAACAATATAACAATAATGTTGATAAAAGTTTGCTTATAGTTAGCAAAATTATCTAAAAACAAACGTGAATAGAGACTGGGATTTGAGAAAGAATGGAAAAATGGGTGTTCCGCTCGTTCCCAGCCTTCGTCCAACCCTTTCCAATCGTTCAATATCTCTTCAATCCTTCCAATCTCTAACTCTCAACTCTTTATTTTCTTTGTTTCTTAAAATTCTTTATCTTTTCTATTTTCATTTCTCTCTAATCTCACCAAAATTTCGATCTTTTCTCTGGCTTTGTTTCGAAATTCTCATAAAGTTACTTGATCTCTAAAAGACTTTTAAGTCCAAGTTCTCCTCATTCTTCATTCTCTTTTCAATCCTTTCTTTCAAGCTATTCTGTGTCTCTTTACTTTTCCCTAACTCTTTCACTTTTTCTGTGCTCTCTCTTCTTTCCCCAATCTTGTCCCTTCACAAGCCTCTCCTCATTTCCCCATTCTTTTACCATTTTCTCATTGTCTATCACCACTTTCCCCGCATCGATCGAGGTCTTGTGGATGGGAAATGGCTGTGTGTGAGGCCAGAGGGTGGACGAAAAAAAGAAAAAAGAGTGTAGAAAGGGAAAGGGGGGAAAGGACGAGCTCTCCCCTCAGCCCTTGCCTCTCCTCTTTTCCCCAACTCGAACACAAGGGGGGTCGCCAACTATATTTTTGCCTAACACCCGAATTTTGCTACTTAAATTCTAGAAAAGGTCCCGATGGACGATGGATCAAAACAAGCAGCGCCTGCAACAGCACCTCCTCACCAGCTTCTCCCAAGGTTTTCCAGGTTGGTTTAGCGGTGACGTCATCATTATTGGGTATAACTGGTTACTGGTTTAGCGTAGATTTATAGTTTATTATTGTTTTTCAATCGATATTTTTTGAAATTTTTTTACAAAGTCACCGCCGACTTTTTTTCCAGTTGGCGTGTCGCTTTTGTGAGGCGGCTTCACCTTTTTCGCTCCCACGCGCTTTTTTTATTGGCGGAATTTGGGTGGGGAAATGAGAATTCGATTTTGGGCGTATTGTTGTCATTCAATTCAAAATAGCAAGCTCAGGATAAAAGTATGTACTAAGAACATGAAAGGATAATGAATTATGCATTGATTAGTAAAAGTAGAAATGCTTTTTTCCAGTGGGCTTAGTTTTTATATGAATAAAGTTTCTTTATAAATTTTGAACGGTTTTATTGATTGTTTGGAAAAGCTAGAAAAGAAATCTGAATGTTACGAAATACTTGGAAAGGCTAAAACAGCTGAAACGCCTTGTGCTATTTTCGGGGGAAACCTTTACCCTAAAAGATCACCTTTTCTAATAACGCATGTGTACTTTGATCTCAAAAAAGACTTAAACAATCTCTTTCTGGCATACGGAGAACAAATTGATCTAGTTGATCTAGATCTAGTAAACGTTGCTACTCTGACGTAAAACCGAAATTTGTCTACTGCTGTTCAAGGCTTAAATCAAGGTGTAGCCGTAAAATTCGCTCAATCAAAGACAGAGTATCAACGAAAATGAGTTCAATTGAACAATACTTGTATTGTAACATTGTACTTGTAACAAGAGTACTTGTAACAACAGGACTTGTAAAAACAAGACTTGTACAACAAAAATACTTGTAACAACAATACTTATACTACAATTGTAGTACAAGTATTGTTTTACTTAAACATCTGCAATTCTCCAAATTCTAGGTCTTTCATCAGGAGCCACAAACAATGACTTATTATCGCTTCAACTTCTTTCCGGTCTCTCAGCACCGAGTCTTCTTCAAGCTACACCCACTCTCTCCACAAATGATCTCACCCAATGGGCTGCCGCACAACAACAATCACAATGGCTCGTTGATCAACAGGTGAAAAGAAAAATCATATAAGTTTGACAGATTTTAGACAAAATAGAAGAATAGCTAAACAAAATAGAACAAACAAACAAACAAAACAAAACAAAACAAAATAGAGGAATAGCTAAACAGTTAGGGTTAAACAGTAAAGGAAAAAGCTATTTTGCTTAGAAAATCATTTCTAAACTCAAATCTTAATGAAGGAGACAAAAAATGATTCTCCAAATGTTTTGGTTTTGCTAAAATTTCAGCAATGTTATCACATTTTAGGTGATTCATCGCATGGAAACACAGGCATTTAATACAATTTGTTGCAATGCTTTTTTTATTTCAAGAATATTTCAATATTCTTGGAATAATCGTTGAAATAATGATTAAATTTTAGCTGAATATTTTAGAATATGCCTTAAATTTAGGCCAAAGTGGCAGCGGCGATGTTTGGTGGAA
The DNA here is from genome assembly GCA_958450365.1 of Mesorhabditis belari. Taxonomy (NCBI): domain Eukaryota; kingdom Metazoa; phylum Nematoda; class Chromadorea; order Rhabditida; family Rhabditidae; genus Mesorhabditis; species Mesorhabditis belari. The sequence goes on from CAUEEP010000927.1 coordinate 1,943,841, forward strand.
TGGGGATGTTTGGTGGGATGAGCGGTGGGATGAGCGGTGTGAAGGGAATGTAAGACAGCGAACCCCAAACGAACCCGAAAACGAAACCTCTCTAAACGAGGGGCGGTCCCGGCCGCGTTAAGCTATATAAAACGGCACTCTATATAACGTAAACCTCTATATAACGTAAGCTATAGCCGTCCCGTGAGTTACGTTATAAAGAGGTTCCACTGTATTCAAAAAATACATCAATATTAGCTGAATATCAAATATTTAAGTTTATTTTCAAGCTCACTTTTAGGCTTTATATTCTATAAGCATATTAGTTAGATTTTGAAAGATTTCTACAAGTAATAGAGCCATTGACATCAATTTTACGCTAGGAGTTTTGTCTACAATAGCTCTAGGTTAAAAGCTCTAGTAGAAACGCTAGGAGTTTTGTCTACAATAGCTCTAGATTAAAAGCTCTAGTAGAAATGATCTTTTCTATAAGGTTTTCAGCAAAACACCAAGATTTACACCAAGATTTACTGAATATTGAATATTGAACCATTCTAGGGATCTGACTAACAACACCGATTTGACGAAAGCTTTCGTCTCAGCCTCTACCGCAAAAGCCACCTCAGCCAATCCGTCGCCCACGATTTTCCCCACAATGTCTTCACTAAGAAATGAGGTGCTAAATGGAGCACATTTAGGAACACCAGTTAATGTGGGTTTGAAGGATCATTCTTTTACAAGAAAACGGAAAAAGGTCATTAAACTTTTAGCTTAGCATCACATTCTTGCTAGCCTAAAACTAAGGCTCTCCTAAAACTTAAACTAGATTCATTGTATCAAAGCTTTCTCAGATTGATGGAGTCGACGGCTCACCGGCTGGCCCAAGCTCGGCCAATCCCGGTTCACACAAATCAATCTCTACCCCAAACGATATTGATGTCGGAGCGATTAGTCAACCGAATTCCCAAGCTGATCAAGGAAAACACGAGAGTCCATCAAGAAAATTATCACATATGATCAATCGACAAGGTTGGAAATGACAAAATTTCTATTCTAGTAGTTAAATCTAAAAATTCAGACATGGATCTTCCATCAACAACTCTGGGTCATCAATATTCTCATTTCGATTTCCCGAGCACTTCCTCATCATTCATGCAAAAGGAGAAAGATGACGGGCAAAAGGAATCAAATGATCCATGGGCAACACTTGATTTGAATGATATTAATGATTTGTTGACTGTCACTGGGACATCATCTTCCACTTATGATTCAACGAATTTGGAGTTTGATAAAGAGTTCGAGAAGGTCTTCTCGATTGTGCAAAGTCGGGTGGGTTTAGATAAGTTGAAGATTTCAATTCTAGTTCATTTACATTCTTTAACAATAAGTCTAAAGATCTTTAAATCATATAATGATCAATAATAAACTTCTTTGTTTTATAATCTCAATGAAATCTTTAGGATGGTGCTAGACGGGAATCGATCGACAAAGACCGAGATAAGGACAAAGATAAAGACAAGGATAACTTCGATTTCGGGCTCCTCGATGAGAATCCAGCGCTGAGTCCTGTACAGGTGAGATCAATAACTGATCTACTTTAAACAAACCTTTAGGTTAAAGTGCTAGCAATTGTTGAAAGAGTTATTTAAATTACAGTTACCAATGCAAAGTGCAAATACCAATGCAATTTAAGTTACAGTTACCGATACTTTCTCAAAATTATACTAGAGTTAAAGTCATTTAAAGCCTTTTAGTTCACCCCACCCGATTCCCCGACTCACGAAGGGAATGCCACCGATTTGACCGCTTTGTTTTCAATGGGCGCAAGTCCGCCGAAAATCTCGAAAAAGGAAATCGTTAAACCGACAAAAGTCTCCTCAATGAAATCATTTCTGCCATCCGTTCCTTCAACATCGACTCAAAATGATTTAATGAATCCTATGGTGAAAACATCTCCACCAAAGAAAGTGAGTTTAAAAAAAACTTATCCTAAAAAAATTCAATTTAAGGAATCGATCTTCAAGAAGAAGGAACCAATCTTCCGAAAAGAGTCGAGTATTTTCGCGAGAAAAAGCAGCAAAGCTCCTGTTTATAAGCAGAAGTCAACAACAATACTTGATTATAATGAAGACAAAGGAAAGAAGATAGGTAGAGTTGAAATTGTTAACTTAACTAAGCAATTATTTTAGATACGAAAGATGATGAGTACTCATTCACCGATGAAGAGGATGATATGACTGCAATGGTTGAAGAGGCGAAGAAGGAAAATCGCTTACAAGAAGAGGTGGGAAATTGGGGTTTACGGGTTTAAGCTTAGGTTTAGGAGTAAACAATAAGATCCGTAACTCATAGCGAGCATTTTAGTAACTGGTATAGGCAAATTAAGTTTGTCGAATGGCTTAAGCAATCTTATCCAAACATCTGTTCCAGATCCAAAAACGACTCACCCAAACCGGACCCAACTCCACCAACAAAAGCGTCTACGTTCCGGGAATCGGCTTCGCTGCTCCAAAAGAGCAACCCGTACAAGAACTCTGGAGCCACGTTGTACCGAAGAAAAGATTCGGAGCTGAAGGATCGAAGACTGGAATCCCGCCGACAACCCTTTTACCACCAACAGCTCAAGTGGAGACACCGAGTACAGGTTGGTTCAGAGAAAACAAACCACTTTGAAGCTGTGCTTTTAGCTACCGTCGTTATTCCGGAGATCTTGACATTGGCGGACACAATTCGAAAACGAAAACAGGAAAGAGAGAAGAAAGCTTTCTGCAAGACAAAAATTTCGAATGATTGTTATTGTCCACGAGAGAATGGGATCATTCAAGTCTTCGATGGGAAGCCAGTCGAGTGAGTTTTGATAAGGTTTACAAAATGATAGGGGCTTAAGTCTGGTTGATCTTTGATCTACGAGCACACTGTAGTTAATTAGAAGTATACAAAGTATAGTATACTAAAAGCTTTCAATTCACTTCACAAACTATGATAAAAGTTTCTCATTCCCAAATTTAGACCCGGCAATCTTCCACCAATTCCCAAGCTGCGAATCTCCCGAAAGATCCTGGCCCAATTCTCGGAAGAACCAAACAATCAATCCGATGTGGAAAATTACCAGATAACAAGAAAAATGAAAAGAAGAAGAAAAACAACGGATGAGGATTCGGATTGGAGAGGATGGACAGGGAATAAGACGAGGAAACAACAAAGGAAAGAAAGGAATATGCGGAGGAGGAGCAGTCGATTGTGGGTTTTTGCAACTTTGAGAACCAAATTTATACTCAGTTTCATAGTTTTTGATAGCTTTCCAGTAAAAAACGTCAAACTTTGAAGCCTGTAGGGTGTAATTGGAGTGTTCTTTTTGTCCCGACAATGCAATGAGTTTATTACTACAGAAATTTAAAACATTGAACATTTACAAGTTTGCAAAAAATCTAAATCTAATTCAAATCCTTGAATCTTTACTGATAGTCAACATTTTGATCGGCGACGAATTTCCCGTTTTCCACATCATGCGCGCGATCGTTTTTGTCGAGGAAAACCTCGTGGCCAGAGCTAGTGTCGTGTCCAACCTAGAATTGAAAAAAGGTAGAATGGTTTAGCCTTTCATGTAGTTTCCTCTTTAGTCAGCTCAACAGTCAACAAGGGCATGGAAATCTAGAACTTTTCAAAGGACATTAGTCCATTTTGGGGATTAGGCAAAATTCTTGGCCAGTAATAACTATAAGATTCCTCAAAACCAACCACATCATGTTTCATTCCTTCATCGATTTTCGGGCTACGGCCACGTTGGCCTTGATCGGCCTAAATCGACATCATTCATTTATTTCTGCATAGGAAATATTTGGATTAATCAAATTCTAATATATTTTGAGTACTTTTGTATATTTCGTTCCTCACCTCTTTGGAAACGAATTGCCCCGTGTGGGCATCGTGGGCGCGTCCCAGGTTGTCACGGGTGATATCGCTCATTTTTGATTGATTGATTGAATAGCTGAAATTGGAAAGTTTTGTAATTTAATGTAAAAAAGACAATAAGTTTTGGAAGCTTTGAAGAACATTTCAAGATCGTAATGGTTGAGATTTGTTGTATTTTCTATCTAACTTGGATCCTTTTTATACATGCCATGTTTACCATTCATTTGGCTGCCCTTTTCATCCAGAAAAGCAGCTGTGAAGAAGTTTGGAGAAAAATTGTCCTTTCCTTATGCAAATTTGAAATCCTGCACGTTTTCCTGAAAGAAAACGGGCAAAAAATGGCTTGTTGATTATTTTTCCCCAAATCTCAGCCAAAAAATAGCTTGTTGATCATTTTCAAAAACTTTTCCGCCCAAGTGAGGACTAATGACCGTTCGTTGAAATACAACTTTCGTTAAAAATAAACAAGATTTTGATTAGGACGATGGCTTTTAATTGATGATATAATTCAGATTGAGCGAACAACCCTACACAAATGGATATGGAGGAGAGAGTTGTGAGCCACAAGTGGTCGTCGAAGAACTCTTCACAACGCAAGAAACAAAAGCCGATTCCCTTCAATCAGATCCGGTGATGATGAGCAAGAAAGCTCGGCTGCTGCAACAATGGCAAGAGACTGAGGCTGGGACAAAAGGTTTCTTTCGAAGAGTATTACATTTTGCAAGCTTGAAGTCGGCAAACTTGTTGTTACAAAGTAAGCATTAGTCTAAGAGCTGAATAACTTTGATTTAAAAAAACCAATAAGCAAGAAGCCTAGATTTCGAAAGTCAATGAAAGAAATTATAAAGCTATCACTGTGTAATTTTAGAAGAGGAAAAACCCCAGCCATTGAACGGAACGCGACGGGACACCTCATTGAAGATAAAAATAGTGAAGACGGCAAGAAATGAGCAACAAAATCAAGAGATCAAGACAAGATTGGCCGCTTTTGGATCGGCTGAGGGACATTTGCCGGTAAGTACTGGATAAATTAGTGATAGATGCAGCAGTTAGCAAAGTGTGTAGATGGGTTTAACAAATAGAGATTGGATATTACTTGAGCTAACTCATGTAAATATCACTTAACCAATTTAAAATCTTTCTTTTCAGAAAGGAACCTTCGTTGTTTGCAAGAAAGATCTCTTCAAGGATGACTGTGCTCTGTGGAGAGTTGACAATCAGAATATGCTGCAGAAATACCCGCCACGAATCGATTCAGAAACGAAGAGGGTCACCTACAAGAATAGTAGCACGGTTGGTGAAGAGTATCCATCGATATTGTACTAGTAGAAACAAAACCAGTATCCCCAAACTATCTCATTTCAATATTTCAGTATTCTGGCTGGTGTGAGCAGATCGCTTCCGACTACGCAACAATCGCAATCCGATACAACAAACAGACGAGATCTGAAGCAATTGTTGAGCCCGAAGTCCCACTATCCGATCTTTTCCCAGCGATCACAGCTGAGCTCAATGGAAGCACGGAGGCGTGTGCTGTTGTCAAGGGTTAGTATTAGAGTCTTGAAGTCTATTAGAGTCGTGCTAGGAACTGTAAAAAAAACTTCTACAGTACGCTGGTTAAGCTATGTAGCTGCTAATGTACCCTTTGATTTACTGAAACTGCTATAGTTCCCGGTTAGGTTATTAGAGCACCGTATTTGCATCCAGGGCTACAATCTAATAAGGACTTGGTGGGATATCATTATATTTCAGAAGATGAGCCGAAAGATCCAATCGAGATGGACGCCTCATTTCTGCTTGGTGATCCGACACGAATGACCCTTCACACTTATATCTCAGCCATGCTCCAACACGTGCTCACCCTCAACTATTTCAAAGAAGTTCGCGAGAAGAATGGTTCGTTGCTTGCTATAAGTTTTAAAACTGTTCAATAATTTAAACTTTTTTAGAGTCACTTGTCTTTCAATCGATGGTCGACGTGGCAAGAAACAACATGGAGTGCCTTGAAAAGTTGCGTTCAAAAGCAAATTGGGATGATGATTTTGAAGAAAATCTGGACAAATATCTGCAGATAACGAGCACCGAATTGGACCTTCAAGATATCGATTGTCAGGTGAGAATTTGATAAAAGAAGACTAACAAAGTTTACTTGACAACTCTTAGCATTTGTTAACAGCATAATCAATCAACTGTTTCAGGCCTGTCAACAATGTTTGGCCACAAAAATTGAGCAATTCTTCGATTTGCACCACTACAACCGGGAAACACTGCAAGCGAAGCAGAAGCGATATAACGATAGTCCCCTGAGAGCAAGGGTTTGTTTAGTTTTACAGTTGATTTCAAAAGCTTTGAGCTGGCTAATAGATGTATAGATGGGGTAAGAAATAAGAATAAGACTAGGATAGTTCGAAAGATATATCGAGTACAAGTTTTTATATAATTGATACTTTTAGGAGCTCTTCGTTTGCGATTCATGCCTTCATTTGTCTCAGCTTTTTCATAAATGTCTTCACATGAGATATTTTCTCTTTAAACAATGTGAGGATCGTTTGGAAGAATTGGGGAATGAGAGTCCCGAATCGGCGCCGGAGAAACTGGTGGAAAAAGCGAGAAGCTCGTCGAATTGGATGCTAAAGGTGAGTTAAAAGGATTGTACAAGTTTGCTGTATATGTTACGTCCGAATCTAAACAGTCGTCATGTTCCGAACAGGACGTTTGGAACAACGTTGTTGTTCTATGCGTCGTTCTATGCGGCAGTCATACCAAACCACACTTTAGATCATGAAGCACATGTGCTTCTATTTTTCAATTCCTTCCCGAATGTTGCTTTTATTAGAAACTGTGCTACTATTTTTTACTGCTACAAAAATTATTTTCGGATTCAGACGTCATGTTCGAAATAAGACGACGAAATAAGAGCTTCGGATTTAACATATACAAAGTAGAACTTAAGTAGATATGCGAAGGTTTTCTTTTGCATATTCATAGCTCTTAAAAATAGCACAACTTTCCACAACAAAAGTCATGGAAAAACCCTTTTCAACATAAAATTCCCCAATTTTTCAGCTCGTTCGTCAAAACGCCGATTTATGGAAGAAGATCAAGAGCAACGATTTTTTAATGTAATTACTTGAGTTTATAAATCTCCTAAGCAAATCAGGGATGTGAAAGATTTTTGGGGAAAATTCAATTTGAATTTGGCAAAAGATTCCTCAAAAGTTTTTGTTTTTTTTCTATTTTACTTTCTCCTCATTGTTTTGCCTTTTTTGTATAGAATATCTGTTTTAAAAATTTTGTTAGGTTTACAAAATCCATCAATTACTGTAACTTTCCCGTATTTCTAAATCTCAAAACGGGATCCATTCAAAGCGCTCAAATTTTTCCGAAAATTGAATGGTTCTCTAAAATTTGTTTAAATGCTTTTTTTCAATGTAAATTTTTCCCTTTTGCTTTTCTCTTGTTGATCTCGAGACTTCCGCGCTTGAAGCCACATCAGATACACAAAAAATTTTTATGCATTATCGAATTGTTGATGATTTTTGAGAAGAAGAATAAATTAATACTATAGAAAAAGAGATAAAACGCACAAAAAAACATTTACTATTTAACTATAGTAGCCTCATTACCCTTACAGTATCCCCAGCTATAAAGAGGTGTGCCAAATGGTCTATCCCAAAACAGCGCCGACAAAATAGCGCCGACCAAAACAGCGCCACCCAAAATAGCGCCGTACCCAAAACAGCGCCAATGAAAAACGCCCAAAACAGCGCCGATGCAAAACAAAGTTTTTTTTTCTTTTACAATGTACATTCATTTTTTTTATTATCAGCTTTTAATTTTGATAATTTATTTAAAAATAACATGACCAACAACAATAAACGTTAACAATTAAACGATGCATAAAAAAACATTAAAATAGCATGAAATTAATAGTCCAAGAGACTCTGAAACATCATAACACTAGCGATGATGAACAAAAACGGCTAGAGCTTTCAAGTGATCCGTAGTAGGAATAAAAAGTTAGTGAAAATGTTAAAAACAGGCCGTAAAAGGAAAAAAATTGTTATTTTTGGTTGAAATCAATTTTATAAACGCTATCGCAGGTTTCTATGCGTAAAGCTTTAAAAAATCGGATTCTCCGCCTTTTTTTACCCTAAAAACACAAAAAGTGGACAGAAAAAGTTAAAAACAGCAAAGAAAAAGCAAAAGCAAAAATCTATAAAATAATTTTTTTTGCTCGTCGCTGTTTTGGCGTTTTTGCATTGGCGCTGTTTTGGGTGGCGCTGTTTTGGGCACGGCGCTGTTTTGGCGGCGCTGTTTTGGGATAGACCCGTGCCAAAAGTTCTGTCGCCTCCTTAAAGTTGACCAAAGCTCAAAAACTGAATTTTGTCTCAACTTCGACGACCACTTGTGGCTCACAACTCGCTCCTCCATATCCATTTGTGTAGGGTTGTTCGCTCAATCTGAATTATTTCATCAAATACAAGCCATCATCCTAATCAACATGTTGTTTATTTCCTACTAAGTTTGCATTTCAACGAACGGTCATTAGTCCTCACTTGGGCGGAAAAGTTTTTGAAAATGATCAACAAGCTATTTTTTGCCCGTTTTCTTTCAGGAAAACGTGCAGGATTTGAAATTTGCATATGGAAAGGACAATTTTTCTCCAAATTTCTTCACAGCTGCTTTTCTGGATGAAAAGGGCAGCCAAATGAATGGTAAACATGGCATGTATAAAAAGGATCCAAGTTAGATAGAAAATACAACAAATCTCAACCATTACGATCTTGAAATGTTCTTCAAAGCTTCCAAAACTTATTGTCTTTTTTACATTAAATTACAAAACTTTCCAATTTCAGCTATTCAATCAATCAATCAAAAATGAGCGATATCACCCGTGACAACCTGGGACGCGCCCACGATGCCCACACGGGGCAATTCGTTTCCAAAGAGGTGAGGAACGAAATATACAAAAGTACTCAAAATATATTAGAATTTGATTAATCCAAATATTTCCTATGCAGAAATAAATGAATGATGTCGATTTAGGCCGATCAAGGCCAACGTGGCCGTAGCCCGAAAATCGATGAAGGAATGAAACATGATGTGGTTGGTTTTGAGGAATCTTATAGTTATTACTGGCCAAGAATTTTGCCTAATCCCCAAAATGGACTAATGTCCTTTGAAAAGTTCTAGATTTCCATGTCTTTGTTGACTGTTGAGCTGACTAAAGAGGAAACTACATGAAAGGCTAAACCATTCTACCTTTTTCAATTCTAGGTTGGACACGACACTAGCTCTGGCCACGAGGTTTTCCTCGACAAAAACGATCGCGCGCATGATGTGGAAAACGGGAAATTCGTCGCCGATCAAAACGTTGACTATCAGTAAAGATTGAGTTTTAACTCAAGAATTTGAGTTAGATTTAGATTTATAAACTTGCAAACTTGTAAATGTTCAATGTTTTAAATTTCTGTAGTAATAAACTCATTGCATTGTCGGGACAAAAAGAACACTCCAATTACACCCTACAGGCTTCAAAGTTTGAGATTTTGTACTGGGAGGCTATCAAAAACTATGAAACTGAGTATAAATTTGGTTCTCAAAGTTGCGAAAACCCACAATCGACTGCTCCTCCTCCGAATATTCCTTTCTTTCCTTTGTTGTTTCCTCGTCGTATTCTTTTGGAGCAGCGAAGCCGATTCCCGAAACGTAGACGCTTTTGTTGGTGGAGTTGGGGCTGGTTTGGGTGTGTCGTTTTTGGATCTGGAACAAATTTTTTCCTGAAATTGAATTTTTAGTGAATCTTTTTAAACTCACCTTCTTTGGTGGTGATGTCCCATCGATGGTCACCATCGGATTCATCAAATCATTTTGAGTGGATGTTGATGGAACGGATGGCAGAAATGAGCTCATTGAGGAGAATTTTGTTGGTTTAACGATTTCCTTTTTCGAGATCTTCGGCAGACTTGTGCCCTTTGAAAACAAAGCGGTTATATTTTTTGTTTTTCCGGTCTTTCTCAAAAGCGAGTGCACCGTTTTGCGAGCACCGCTCGAAAGCAAATTCCTTGTGCATTTTTAAAGTAGCTACCTTTGGCAAAATACATTAGTCGCAAGGAACATACTCCAGTTTTGATGCAATTTTCACTTTTCTGTGAATGCAATAAAGAACTTGAATGTCAAATACAATTTTGTTATGTTATGTTTATTTCGGCATAAAACATGTCACAAATATTTAAACGCATACCACAGACAGGATCTAATTTACCATAAATGTATTAATAGAATGCCCCTTATAGGAGCGTTGCGTAGTCTAAATATACACTCAAAAACCGTCATAGATATGATATGATCGTTTTTCGAGTGGGCCTTTAGACTACGCAACCCTCCTATAGGATTAAAGCGTTCGATTAAAGGATTTACGGTAGTATAAAATAAAATGTCATAAAACACACATACAATCTTTCCTTCACAAATGCGAAATTAATTTACAAAAGATAGCGAAGTGCTAGCCTCTACGCAAATACTTGTCGTTCTTTAGTTTCTTTAATTCACTGGCAATCTTTTTTAGCTCTTGTTTCTTTGGGTGATATTGATTCGCTTCAAACACACGAGCTATCTACAAACTCCAACTAACTATAATCGATAATTGAAATCACTTACCGTAGGAATGTATGTTGTTTTCTCAGACAAAACCCAATTTAAAAGATTTGTAGCGATCGGCACATATTGCCTTTCTTCGTGTAGAAGGCTCGAGATGACTTGGAGAACCTGTGTAAACTCACTTATTACTACTTCTTTGGAAAAACAAACTTTATCCCCCGAAAGTTGACCACGATTAAAAAACAGGTGAAGAGCTATCCGCATAATGGCAGCAGCAACAAGTGAAGGTTTGTTATTCATCAGAGGTGCTTGGGCCATTGCGATATATGCCAACCCTTTCACCGTCGCCCATCCATTTTCTTTCTCAGTTCCACTCATGAAATCCCCCATCAATCTCTAAAAACATACTTTCGAAAACGTGTCAAAAGTATCGAAGAAGCTTACCCAAAAAATCTGGAGAAAGTGTAACAAGTGTTGCCGTGAAATGGCAATTCCAAAAAATTCCAGAAGCTAAAACATTTTTCCAGTCACCATAAAAGAAAAAAGGTAGGCCAACCTGAGATTCCCATTGATTAATTTTTTCTTCTTGAACCTGTAGTTTGGCCATGCAAACTACCGACTTAAGACGATCGCACTAAAAAATTGTTTGAAAAATTAATATGACAAGTTATACCATTCCATCTTCATATTCAGGACCAAATTCGAATCTTCCAGCAATCTTCACCGCTGCCACCATAACAACGCTTTTTTCCACATCTGACATTTCAGAAATGTTTTTGTCAACCTAGAAAGTTTCTGTTAGGTAAAAACATAATAAACTCACCACTAATGCTTTATCTAGCAGGTGTACTGCCAAAAAATATGATTCATCTGGTATTTCGACTGCTCGGGAGATCAAAAAAATCCAATCAACCATTTGAGCTCGTTCAATCTCATCAAAGTTAGAAGCAACATTTTCGCATGGCATCTAAAAAGAAGGTTTTGCGTTTTCCTGCAAAATTTCTGAGGCCCCGTCCACTGCTTCCCTGGTTGCGATAGCGCCGCTTTTAGTTTAGAAATCAATCTAGTATTTTCTAAATCTTTTCCTATTTTATCCAATCAGTAATTTAAGAATATAGTAAGTACCTGGTAGTAAAGAAAATAGTTTATATAATCTTTTCCACCAGCATCTGCAAGTTCTAGCGGCAAACCAGTCCGAGAGGAAAATTCATCAAGCTAAATTATAGTAAATGTAAGTTATCATGTAGTAAGGCACTTACTTGATTCTCATCAATTCGTGCAACGAGATCTTCCATATTTTCGTATGTTTCATTGAAGGTTAGATGGCAGAGGTTGGCAGCCCTTGAACGTGCGTGTCTTTCAGAGTTTACCTGTAGCCTATCTCCTATTTCTATGGGAGCGACAGAAATAGATCGAACCGCCGATTCTTCTAAAATGAATATATAGAAAAAAAAACCAGCGCTATTAGCAGCACAACGAATAGCCGTAATATACCTGACATGAAATGAGCTTGAAACAAAGCTTCTTCGACGCGTGCAAAATCATTCTCCTCAAATGAGTCGGATTTGAATCCACGGAGAAAATCCAATGACTGTTGAGCTGATCGGCGGGCAGAACCTAAAATAAAAAGTTTGGTAAAATAAACTCATGCTGTTTGGTCCTCCTCCTTGTAATTTTGAAGGATGGAATTGGTACTAATAAAGTTAGGGGGCGGCACTTTGGCTTGACCCACCCAGAACCTATTTTACGCGTGTTTTTTCTAGTCTGGTTTTGCATTCCCTGGGTTATCCAAATACGCTTAATCTATTGGCGATATTTTTAGAGTGTTGTGAATAGTTTTCACTTTGTTTTTCACCCCTGGCCTCATTTCCTAGCGTTGCGGCACTGTAGCAGTTATACTTTAGCTAGCTCGACAAAACATTGACAAAGATTGTTCAAAACTTTCTAAAAATATCACCAATAGATCCAGCATGTTTGAATACCCCAGAAAAAATGAAATAACATTGGTAAAACGGTCGAAAAGTACGATCTGACCAAATCAGATCAAAGTGCCCACCCCCGAACTTTATTAGTAACAGAGAATTTTGCAATACTAATATTGTTTCAAGTATACACTAGCTTAATTTAAAACACGCGTTTGCATTAGGTTTGGTGAATAAGCCTTTTCGTTCCTTTTCGTAATTCCGTTGAGAAATAACAAATTTCACCAATTAACCTATGGTTTTTTTCAAATAAAAAGTGTTTATTGTTTAATTTCCCATCTTTTAAAGTCAATTTCGGTTCACTTTCAAGTAAATTCGAAACTGAAAACGTTTTTTGTAAAAATCTATAAAAACGAAGAAATTAACCAATTCAATTTCTCTGAAAATTTAGTCTATACCTAATTTCTTGTGCTCTATATTTTATCTATTGACACCAAGATCGGTTTCCTTAGCTAGTGTCTAAACCGCATCATCGAGCCGTCCCCCTTTTTGACTACCCAACATTACGTTCCCAAAAAAATCCAGACTTAAGACATTTTAAACCCGTTTTAACTTTATTTTGCAGAAAATAATTGGCCTTTCTAATGAAACAAACCGTAGGTCAATTGGTGCATTTGTTGGTTTTAAACGGAAGTTTTCACTAACCTACTACTACACTCAGCTATATGTCATCTAGGCAAACTACGTACATTTTACAACTAGGCAACTGAAGATCAGTGCTTACTTAACAAGTAGAAATGTTATGTAACAAAAAAACAAACTCACGCTCTTCACGGGCTGTTATAGCGTTCGCATTGGCATTTTGTTGCATGACCTCATCCATCTTTTGTGATTGAGCAGCAGGAAACGAGCGATAGACTAAAGACAAAAAATAATTAAATAGAGAAAATTCATGAGTAAAGAAGTACATTCCAAAATAATGTTTAGAATAGAGCCTGGTACTAGCCTAGTTGGGGGGCCCCAAAACTCGGCTTAAAACACCTTTTCCCGAGCTCTCGTTGTGTTTTTCGGAATCTACGCATAAAACTTTCCCAGAAAGTGATTTTGAAGAAAAAAAAAGTGGTCACACAGCATGAATTTTCCAAACCATAAAATATGAATCAAAAATGTCGTAAGTCTTCTTGAAGCTTTGATAGATCAGACCAAAATCAAATTTTAAACCATAACTTTCTTCTGAGTGGACCGATCTTTATGATATTATTATTTTTTTATTTTGTTGCTCCTGTTGAGAGCAGCAAAATGGCACTAAAATCATAAGGATTGGCCCACTCAGAAGAAAGTTATGGAGAGTTGCGCAAAAAATGTTTTTAGTCCACCCTGTGTTTTCTCTCAGCTTTGTTTTAAGTAAATCAAAAGATTTGGGCAACGCCACTGAATATCTTAATATCGCAGAAATCATATTATAATCTCATTCGTTCATGGGTTTTTGTAAAGCTCATGCGTCATATTCACCCCCGCCCGATACTATAAAAGAACCCCATTTTACCCAAGAGAAAGTTAAAAACTTACGAAGGCGTAGTACAAAATGCCATCTAACTAGGGATCGTTGTTTATTGACCACCGAGTTTCGAAGTGGAACCTAACCTATTTTGTAGCAAATTTTTATTGGAAAAACTATATTGGAAAAAAGCGACGAACTTCGCGAGTTGCACCTACATTCCCTCATTCAACTTGGAAATGTTTTTTAGAGAACTCTTATTGGATCCCAGTGTACAAATAGCTGCCTAGAGGGCATCAATCGAGCATTGAAGGGCCATTTACAGATACATCCAACAGCGTGGAGGTTCTTCGAAAAATTAAAAGTTTATCAACTACATGTTGACGGAAAAATTCGCGAATATTTTGCACGAGGAGTCCACCCGGCAACACCAAAGCGTTCTCAGTTTGATGCTCAACCAAACGTTTGCATGCGATATTCTCATTTTGTTGATGGGATGAATTTCTTGCATTAAATTCCAAAAAACTTTTGGTTATTTTATTTGTTAACTGGATTATGGTTTTTTTTATGGTAGTTTGCTGTTTTTGTTTGTTTTTCAGTTGTTGTCCCAATTTTATGTGAGATCATTTTACAAATAATGTGCCTATCTAATTTTTTTTTTGTAGACTAGAAGCCACAGACTAATGTGCCTGCCTTGACTGAATAAAGTTTAAACATGACGCAATTATTGGGCTAACCTAATTGGTGAAACGAGTACCAGCTCAACAACAAAAATTTTCGCGTATCAAATGTTTCTCGAATTAAATGTCGCGTATCAACTGTCATACAATCGTAATTTACAGTCTTAAGAGTTTGGGGGAAATAAATTTGGACGAAATGAAATTTGGGCGAAATGATCAGTTCCCATCCGTAAGGACCTTGGTCTCCGCGAATCGCTTCTTAAAAAATCTAATGAAAGACAAAAAAAGCAAAAGCCAAATGAAAACGAGCGAGATTCGTACCCTCGAGGGTCGACCTCTTTGGCATGAACATGATAGGAGACTGCTGCTTTACCTTCAAACATTCAAAAGCCTTAACTTTCAAAACTCTAACTCTAAGTCCAACTACAGAACTTTATCCCATTTTTCCAGAGCATTCTGAACAGTTAAAGTTTAAATATTCTGCGATTTTGTAAGGCAAAGTTTATTGCAAACCACCCTTTAAAAGATGTATTGCTTGAAAAACCACCGTAATTTTTCTTTTAGATTTATCCCGATCGACTGAATTATGAGCTCATTCGACGAGGAACTGACGTGTTGAATGGAATCAAAAGCTGAACGAAAAATTACGGTATTTTTCAAATTCAGCTACCTTTTGCAACATACATTGGTCGCGATGAACATACTCTAATTTTGATGCAATTTTCGCTTTTTCTGCGAATGCAATAAAATGTCAAATTCAATTAAGTTTGTTATGATATGTTTATTTCGGCAAAAAAAACATGTTAGAAATTTTTAAATGCACACACAGGATCGAAAATATTTTGTTTCAAATTAAAATTTTTGTTACAAACTTTTAAATGCATGCACATGATCTAATTTACCGTAAATGCTTTAATTGAACGCGAATTGAATGTATATTTAGACTAAGCAACGCTCCTATAGGGGGCATCCTATTAAAGCATTTACAGTAGTATAGAATAAAATATCATAAAACACATTTAGAATCTTTCTTTCTCTAATGCTAGATTAATTTAGAAAAGGTATCAAGGTGTTAGCCTCTACGACAATACTTGTCGAAGCTCTTTAATTCCCGGGCGATAGTTTCTAGCTCTTGTTTACTGGGATGATGATTGGCTTTAAACACACGAGCGATCTACAAACTCCAGCTAACTATAATTGATAAATGAAATAACTTACCGTTGGAATGTATGTTGTCTTCTCAGACAAAACCCAATTTAAAAAGTTAGTAGCGATCGGCAGGTATTGACTTTCTTCGTGTAGAAGGCTCGAGTTGACTTGCAAGAACTGTATAAACTCGCTTATTACTCCTTCTTTGGAAAAACAAACTTTATCCCCCGAAAGTTGACCACGATTAACAAACAGGTGAAGAGCTATCCGCATAATGGCAGCAGCAATAAGTGAAGGTTTGTTATTCATCAGCGGTGCTTTGGCCATTGCGATATATGCCAATCCTTTTACCGTCGCCCATCCATTTTCTTTCTCAGTTCCACTCATGACATCACCCATCAATAGCTAAAAATATACTTTAGAAAAGATGTCAAAGTATTGAAGAAGCTTACCCAAAAAATCTGGAGAAAGTGCAACAAGTGTTGGCGTGAAATGGAAAAGTCAAAAAATTCCAGAAGCTAAAACATTTTCCAGTCAGCATAAAAGATAAAAGAAAGGTCAACCCGAGATTCCCATTGATTAATTTTTTCTTCTTGACACTGTAGTTTAGGATTGCAAACAACTGACTTAAGACGAGCGCACTAAAAAATTGTTTGGAAAATTAATATCGTAAGTTATACCATTCCATCTTCATATTCAGGACCGAATTCGAATCTTCCGGCAATCTTCACCGCTGCCACCATAACAACGCGGTTTTCTACATCTGACATTTCAGAAATGTTTTTGTCAACCTAGAAAGTTTCTGTTAGGTAAAAATATAATAAACTAACCACTAATGCTTTATCGAGCAGGTGCACTGCCAAAAAATATGATTCGTCTGGTATTTCAACTGCGCGAGAGATCCAAAAAATCCAATCAACCATTTGAGCTCGTTTAATCTCAGGAAAGTGAGAAGCAACATTTTCGCATGGCATCTAAAAAGACAGTTTTGCGTTTTTTATTTTTTTTGAAAAAGACGCATGTTAAATATCCGTTAAATATCCATAAAATATCCTACAATGAGAAAAACACATTTATTTGTAGCTTTTAGTTTAGAAATCAATCTAGTATTTTCGAAATCTTCTCATATTTGATCCAATAAGTAATTTAGGAATATAGTACCTACCTGGTTGTGAAGAAAATAGTTGATAATGTCGAACGCGTAATCTTTTCCACCAACATGTTCTGCAAGTTCTAGCGGCAAATCAGCCTGAGAGAAAAATTGAACAAGCTAAATTCATAGTAAATGTAAGTTATCATGTAGTATGGCACTTACTCGATTCTCATCAATCTGCGCAATGAGATCTTTGATTTTTTTTTCCGTTTCATTGACGCTTAGATGACAGGGCTTGGCAGCCAATGAACGCGTGCGGCTTCCAAAGTTTGCCCGTAGTCCATCTCTTATTTCTTCCCAAGCGACAGAAATAGGTCGAACCGCCGATTTCTCTAAAATCAATATATAGAAAAAACTCGCGCCAGTAGCAGAATGAATAGTCGTACAATACCTGACGTGAGATGTTCTTGAGCCAAAGCTTCTTCGATACGCGCTAAATCATTCTTCTCAACTAAGTGGCATGTAGAGAAAGAATCCAGTGACCGTCGAGCTGATCGGCGGGCAGTTGAAACTGAAATAAAAGATATCTGATGTTGTTTGGTCCTCCTTCTTGCAATTTTGAAGGAAGGGAATTGTTACTAATAAAGTTCGGCGGGAGGGGGAAGCACTTTGACTTGACCTCAGAAGCTATTTTTTATTTTATGCATGCTTTTTCTAGCTTGTTTTTTCTAGGGTAGTCAAATACGCCTAATCTATTGGTGATATTTTGGTACTACGTCAATTGGGGAACACTTGTTTTCTTCAAAACCACCTTTTCTGGAGTAGTTTTATGCGTAGTTTCCAAAAAACACAACGAGAGCTTGGGAAAAGGCGTTTTAGGCCCGCTTTGGGGCTTCAAAGTTCGCGCTCATACAGTGCGGGGAGGGATACACTTAAGGAAGATCTCCAAAAATGGTCTCTCACAACATTTTTTGAAGCCAAAAACACTTCTCCTCGCATAATTTAAAATACTGATTACGTTTCTGACCAAATTCGACCAAACTAAAAAAAGATTTTTTCCAAATTTTGACAAATTCCAAATGAGTTAAAAAACAGTCAAAATCTCAAAAAATATTTTTTGAATGAGTTTTGCCTCTACCAGTCAATTCCCAAATCTCAAATCCAAATTCCCTTGAACTTTGATCTGATTTGGTCAGATCGTATTTTTCGACCGTTTTACCAATGTTATTTCATTTTTTCTCGGGTAATCAAACATGCTGTATCTATTGGTGGTATTTTTAGAAAGTTTTTGAACAATCTTTGTTAATGTTTTGTTGAGCTAGCTAAAGTATAACTGCTGCAGTGCCGCAACGCTAGAAAATGAGGCCAGGGGTGAAAAACAAAGTGAAAACTATTAAAAACACTCTAAAAATATCGCCAATAGATTAAGCGTATTTGGATAACCCAGGGAATGCAAAACCAGACTAGAAAAAAATACGCGATTGATTCTGGCCGGGTCAATTCAAAATGTCCCCAAATCAAAATGCCCAATAGTACCACTCAGCTACATGTTATCTAGACGACGTATATTTTATAAATAGGCAACTGGAGATGTTAGATGCAACAAGAAAATAAACTTACGCTTTCGAATGGCAGCTCCAGCGTTCGCAATGACATTTTGTTGCATGACCTCATCCATCTTTTGTGATTGAGCAGCAGGAAACGAGCGATAAACTAAAGACAAAAATAATTAAATAGAGAAAATTCATGAGTAAAGAAGTACATTCCAAAATAATGTTTAGAATAGACCCTCAAAGTGGATTGCATTTGCGCCCAAAAGTAGGTATTGCTGCTAGTTAAAGTCATGCAACAACGTCTTACGTATACACTTAGCACGCGCACATAAGCTGGCGGCAAGTAAAACTATTAAGTTGGGGGTAGCTTATCCAAAAAAAATTGCACGTATTACACTTACTAAAATTGAATAAAAAGTGAATGGTCACACATCATGAACTTTCCAAACCATAAACATGAACCAAATCTGGTAAATCTTAAAGCTTTAATAGATCTGATCAAAATCAAATTTTAAACCATAACTTTCATCTGAGTGGACCGATCTTTATGATATTATTGTCTTTTATTTTGTTGCTCCTGTTGAGAGCAGCAAAATGGCACTAAAATCATAAGGATTGGCCGACTTAGAAGAAAGTTATGAAGAGTTGCGCAAAAAATGTTTTTAGTCCACCCTGTTTTTTCTCCCAGTATTGTTTTCGGTAAATCAACTTTAGGCGAGGTTATTAACTGAATATCTCAATATCGCAGAAATCATGGTATAATGTCATGCGTTCATTGGTTTCTTGGATAAGTTATTCCCAATTTCATAGTTTTACTTGCCGCAGCTTATGTGCGCGTGTTAAGTGTATACATCAGACATTGTGGCATGGTTTAAACTAGCAGCAATACCTACTTTTGGGCGCAAATGCAATCCGCTTTTGGGCTCTATTCTAAACATTATTTTGGAATGTACTTTTTTACTCATGAATTTTCTCTATTTAATTATTTTTATCTTTAGTTGAAGGTATCGCTCGTTTCTGATTGGCGAATTGCAAAAGATGGATGAGATCATTCAAAAAATGTCAGGGCGAACGATAGAGCTGCCCGTCCAGAGCGTGAGTTTGTTTTTTTTGTTGCATCTAACATTTCTACTTGCTAAGTAAGCACTGATCTCCAGTTGCCCATATCCATAGCAGTTATAGTATTCCCTTTCACAGTACTCTTACAGCGGCTATAGTATTAGTAGAGTATTCCGTATCGGAGCTACAATATCCTTTTATAACACTTCTAATATGGCCCTTTTTGCAAATTCTGCTTAGAATGGCTAGCTATACAAGGCTGGCTGTGTGTATTTGTACAGGATTTAACTGTGAATTACCAGGATAAAAGTTTGAATCTATTGATAAAGTTTATTACAAAATTTTCTCAATAGCTGAATACATTCGTTCAAGGATTGGACGAGGCAGTTGAGGGACTTGAGTAGAGGAAAACGAGTCGTTGAGAATTTTTTGACAGAACTCGTCGCAAGTCGAAGATTTTAAAGCGATTTCGGTCAAGTTTAGGCCTAAAGTAGGCATTGTAGAGTGTAATTGGCTGATTGTACTCACAAATCTCATCATCATTAACCCCAAAGTACTCCTCGAGTATTTCATTCAATTTCTCCACCAAGCGGGGATCTTTCTGTGATTCTCGTCTCAACAAACGACTCTGAAGGCAATTTTAACTTCAAGAATAAGTTCTAACTCTCACCAGGCTATGCTGCTTATTACTTGCCTTGAAAAGCCTTGCAGCATCAATTCCTGAAGTCATTTGTAAAGTATAATTCTTAAAAATGGCTCACTTTCTCTATTTTTTCGATTCTGAATTCCTCGATAGACAAGGAATTCCACGAGTGATCCAATCGGGATAGCTTTGATCAGTGAAGCAACTTCAAAATGTGTTTTCCCGTGCAGAGATCCATTGTTCTGAAAATCTGTTCTGGTTTTGAAATGTTTAAATTAACAATAGAACTCATAATCAGCTTCAAGACTGCATTTTTGATCGTTACCATTTCAACAAGTACATCTCCAGGGAAAAGCAATCCGTGAGCTGAAGCCAAAGGGGAAACAGCTTTGATCAACGTTGAACCGAAGATAGAATTTGTGATTGTGATCCCAACATAAGCATCCCGCTTTCGAATGAGAGTTGTCGCTTCGGAAACTAGAATGTGAAAAAGATTAGTAAATGCTATTATAAAAAGTCACTTCTGGCTTATGACCTGGTCTGGCCATAACTTTCCGCTCTTTCTGCTAAAGTTTACTTTAGCTCTAGTAGTTTTGAATTCAATTTTGAATATCCTTTGAGTCTGACACTGGCAAGTAGCTTAAATTCCAGCCGCTCCAAATCTTTCTAACGAACCCTTTTTATGAACAAAAAGTTTCTCCCCATCATTAAACGTCGGTGAATTCCCCGTCAAGAAGGGTTCTCCATCTCGAGTGATGAAAAGAATCTGAAAGATGAGAGTAATCATGCCATTTTAGACATTCATAAATATTCTTGAAGAGTTCAGCCATGAATATTCATTGATGAGATTGAAGATGATAATGATTGCAGGAAAACAAGATTCAGAAAGTTTTTGAAAGAATTTTTGGAAATCTTAATGAATTTAAACTTTTTAACCTTAGATGAGCAATGTTTTTGATCAGCTAGAAACATCAGCGTTAATTTCTTTGAAGTAAAAGACAAAATATGTCTCGTTCTTTGTGCTAACATGTAAACACAGCCTTTCTGGCGCATTAAAATTGCTATGACACTAAAGTTGAGAATATGGTGTGCCAGAGAGAGTGTGTTTTCATTGGCACAAAGTACACGTTTCATAAGGAACCGACTAGAGGTAGCCACATATAGCCATGGGTTTACATAGGTTTTTCACAATCCTTGCTCATTTATAGATCAATAAAAGTAATGCATGTCTAATCTAATACTATTGACTCGGTGGGTATGAAATATCGCTATTTTTCCGATTGATTCCTAAACCCGTAAACTAAACACAGGTGGAGGCTGTTGAGAAACTGATAAAGTCAAGAATACTTTTCCAAAAACAATGAAACCAGACTTCCTTACTTTCTGTTATTTCGAAATTTTGGCAACTTTTGCTCTGCTTATTTAAAATCTACCACAGGATCAGCTTCACTACGGCCATATGCAAACTAGTTTGCTAAATTCCGTTCTGGGGAAAATCCACGAAGACAGAGGGATGGGTCATCCAGCAGTCCAGCTAGATAATGCCAAGAAGAAGCTGACGCTTTCGTGTTCTGGGATTTGGAAGGCATTTACTGGGGACTTTTGGATAGTAAGACAACACTCAACTTGATCAAATACTCGGAGCAACTTGAAAAGTCATCCAAATCTTTGCTAGAGAAAAGACCTCATAAAGAAAGATCATTCTTCAACATGATAATGCTAGACCGCATGTTTCGAACATGACTTGTTCTACACTAAACGCATTTGGATGGGTGGTGATGACCCATCCGGCATACATCCCTGATCTTGTACCTTCTGATTACTACTTATTCCGGTCGATGTGCAATGATTTGGCGAAAAACACTTTGGTTCCGAAGAAGAGGTAAAAAAAATGGCTGACAGCTTGGTTTGCGTCAAAGCCGAAGATTTTCTATGAAAGAGGCATCCGATCTTTGCCAGTAGAATGGGCTTAAGTCATTCAAAATAGTGGAGAATATTTAGAATGATTGCATGTAAAATATTGAATAAATCAGTTGTTTATTTTTAGCGACATTTCATACCCACCAACCCAATATATTGTCACATTACTATATTTTACAGTAGGCAGGAGTCGTTTTGATTCGATGAGTTGGCTGGCCGATTACCGTTTGGCTAGTGCAATACTACTCTACAATTATACCATCTTTTCTGGTTTCTTACCTCTTCTGACTTCAAAGAAAACGAGGCGCAAATCTTCTTTTCGAGTTCAACAATCGAATCGTCGTTTTCGAGTCGGATTGTTAGTGGATTCGAATTCTCAAGTGACACCAAAGAACACAAAATATCCATTGGGTAAACGTATAGAGATTTAAGGATTTCCGTTGTTGATCTCACTAACCAATTGTGGGTTTCGGGGTGTCGGATATCGAGGCTACTCGATGACGAATAAAAAATAGGTTATCCGATATGCTCAAATGATTGGACTCGCTTGTTTCTTTGATAAAATTTTAAGCTTATTCTTTTATGTTAATGGTATTAAAACAATAGATTAGAAAGGTGCAACAATATTTTACATTTTGAGATTTCAATCTTGCATGTGTTTAGTTTTCAATTGGTAAAATCTGATTATGCGTTCTCTTGATGCGTTTTCTCCCTCATCATCTGGCACACGAACTCAGTTTAAAGTAATCGAAATCTTATTAGATTCACAATCGAGTTGTATTGTTCTCAAATAATATCCACCCGTCTTTTTCTTGCTTTAGATTTCTATTTCAACTTCCTCCAAGTGTTCCCAGTTGTCTGTTGATTGTCTCTTCTCTTCTCATCAAGGTGCAAGGGGTCCCCCCCGCGAAATTAGA
Organism: Mesorhabditis belari; assembly: GCA_958450365.1. Taxonomy (NCBI): domain Eukaryota; kingdom Metazoa; phylum Nematoda; class Chromadorea; order Rhabditida; family Rhabditidae; genus Mesorhabditis; species Mesorhabditis belari. The sequence continues at coordinate 1,966,769 of CAUEEP010000927.1, forward strand.
TGCTGACGGGTTGGACTGTAAGGTATGGAGGAAAATAGAAGGAGGTAAGTGGGTGGAAAAAAAGCGTGAAGAGATCTATTTAGTCTAAATGTTAAAGATGATTCACGCGACGGATGTAAAGTTCGGCGAAAAATTTCCTGAAGGCTCTATGTTATACCCATTTTGATTGCGCTCCATTTTCGAATCTCTTCTTCGAATTCCATTTTTAACTGTATTTGAAGCTACCCCGTATTTTTCATTTTCGGTTCGTTTTGGTGGCAAGGTAAGCACTAAACACAATTACCGTAAATCCTCTAAAAAGCGCCGATCTAGAGCTCGATCGAAAAAATGAGCGCCCTCTAAAAAGTCCCGCGGCGGTTTTTAGAGGAACTTCTAAATTCTATTTTGCACGAAAAGTACCGTACTTACTACCCCGTGGACACAAAGAAACGAACTTTTCCTTGCATTTTTAGTTGTTTGAATTGTTTAATGTTTTTCTATCAGCCTTTACTAACTTTCAGGAATTGATGCTGCAAGGTTTTTCAAGGCAAGTAATAAGCAGCATAGCCTGGTCCCATCGCGAGCATCGATTTTTGAACAGATAGCAAATGAACAATCGCAGAAGAATTCAGAAATTTTGCAACATTAGATGGGTCGAACGCCACGAAACTTTTTTGCAAATCATCGAACTATTTCCTGTAATAAAAGAGACATTGGAGGAACTGACTGAACGAGCTCCTGAACATGAAGCTCAAAGATGATGAATCTTTTATCGTGTAGCCTTTTAAAATATGAATTGCTTGAAAAACCACCGTAATCTTTCTTTTAGATTTATCCCGATCGACTGAATTATGAGCTCATCCGACGCGGAACTGACGTGTTGAATGGAATCAAAAGCTGAACGAAAAATTACGGTAGTTTTCAAAACCAGCTACCTTTTGGAAAATACATTGGTCGCGAGGAACATACTCTAGGAACATACTTTGATGCAATGAAGAGCTTAAATGTCAAATACAATTAAGTTTGTTATTTTACGTTTATTTCCGTAGAAAACATGTTACAAATTTTCGAATGCATACACAGGATCGAATGCTTTATTACAAATTGTTCAATTTCTGAATGAAGAGAATCTGGTCTTGATTCTTGCGTTGTGACGAGTTCTTCGACGACCACTTGTGGCTCACAACTCTCTTCTCCATATCCATTAGTGTAGGGTTGTTCGCTCAATCTGAATTATTTCATCAAATACAAGCCATCATCCTAATCAACATGTTGTTTATTTCCTACTAAGTTTGCATTTCAACGAACGGTCATTAGTCCTCACTTGGGCGGAAAAGTTTTTGAAAATGATCAACAAGCTATTTTTTGCCCGTTTTCTTTCAGGAAAACGTGCAGGATTTGAAATTTGCATATGGAAAGGACAATTTTTCTCCAAATTTCTTCACAGCTGCTTTTCTGGATGAAAAGGGCAGCCAAATGAATGGTAAACATGGCATGTATAAAAAGGATCCAAGTTAGATAGAAAATACAACAAATCTCAACAATTACGATCTTGATATGTTCTTCAAAGCTTCCAAAACTTATTGTCTTTTTTACATTAAATTACAAAGCTATCCAATTTCAGCTATTCAATCAATCAATCAAAAATGAGCGATATCACCCGTGACAACCTGGGACGCGCCCACGATGCCCACACGGGACAATTCGTTTCGAAAGAGGTGAGGAACGAAATAAACAAAAGTACTCAAAATATATTAGAATTTGATTAATCCAAATATTTCCTATGCAGAAATAAATGAATGATGTCGATTTAGGCCGATCAAGGCCAACGTGGCCGTAGCCCGAAAATCGATGAAGGAATGAAACATGATGTGGTTGGTTTTGAGGAATCTTATAGTTATTACTGGCCAAGAATTTTGCCTAATCCCCAAAATGGACTAATGTCCTTTGAAAAGTTCAAGATTTCCATGTCCTTGTTAATTTTTTTCTCTACTGGAACTTTGAAAGTTAAGATTGAAGTAGAGCTCACTAAAGATGAAACCACATGAAAAGCTAAACCATTCTACCTTTTTCAATTCTAGGTTGGACACGACACTAGCTCTGGCCACGAGGTTTTCCTCGACAAAAATGATCGCGCGCATGATGTGGAAAACGGGAAATTCGTCGCCGATCAAAACGTTGACTATCAGTAAAGATTCAAGGATTTGAATCAGATTTAGATTTTTTGCAAACTTGTAAATGTTCAATGTTTTAAATTTCCGTAGTAATAAACTCATTGCATTGTCGGGACAAAAAGAACCCTCCAATTACACCCTACAGTCTTCAAAGTTTGACATTTTTTACTGGGAGGCTATCAAAAACTATGAAACTGAGTATAAATTTGGTTCTCAAAGTTGCAAAAACCCACAATCGACTGCTCCTCCTCCGCATATTCCTTTCTTTCCTTTGTTGTTTCCTCGTCTTATACATTTGGTTGCTTTTTTGGAGCAGAGAAGCCGATTCCCGAAACGCAGAGCTTTTGTTGGTGGAGTGCCGGTTTGGGTGAGTCGTTTTTGGATCTGGAACAAATGTTTTCCTGAAATTGAATTTTTAATGAATCTTTTTAAACTCACCTTTGGTGGTGATGTCCCATCGGATTCAGTGGATGTTGATGGAACGTATGGCAGAAATGACATCATTGAAGAGAATTTTGTTAGTTTAACGATTTCCTTTTTCGAGATCTTCGGCAGACTTGTGCCCATTGAAAACAATGTCTTTCTCAAAAGCGAGTGCACCGTTTAGCGAGCACAAAGTACAAAGCCCGAAAGGTAATTTCTTGTGCATTTTAAAAAATAGCTACATTTTGGAAAATGCACTATGAACATACCCTAATTCCGATTCAATCTTCGCTTTTTCTGCAAATGCAATAAAGAATTTGAATATCAAATACAATTAATTTTGTTATGTTATATTTATTTCGGCATCGAACATGTTACAAATTTTTTAAATGCACAAACAGGATCGTAAATGCTTTAATAGAACGGCCCTATAGGAGCGTTGCGTAGTCTAGGAATACATTCAAACAAGCGATCATATCAATTCGGTGATGTACATTTAGAGCTGTAATTAAAATTTAAAATGAATGATTTAAAATTAAGAGCGCCGAATAGAAAATGTTCAAAACAGTAAAATTTCTCACAATTTTTTGGCTACATGATGGGTGAAATAGTTTTTGAAAAGTTATTTAATATATCATAGATAAAATTAGCGTTCAAAATGGTCTCTAAAGATCTTTTTAAAAAAACTGTTACACCCATCATGTAGCGAAGAGCGCAAGGAATTTTTTGGCATAAAACTTGAACCGGCTTAATTTTTTGGATCGTGAGAAATTTTACGGCGCTGTTTTAACTACATCCCTAAATGTACACTCAAACAAGCGATCATAGATATGATATGATCGTTTGTTTGAATGTATATTTAGACTACGCAACGCTCCTATTGGGGGTGTTCTATTAAAGTATTTACGGTAGTATAAAATAAAATTTATAAAACACATACACAATCTTTCTTTCACAAATGCTAGATTAATTTACAAAAGATATCGAAGCCTCTACGAAAATACTTGCCTCACTTCTTTAATTCACAGGCAATAGCTTCTAGCTCTTTTTTACTGGGATGATATTGATTGGCTTCAAACACACGTATGATCTACAAACTCCAACTAACTAAAATCGATAATTGAAATCACTTACCGTTGGGATGCATGTTGGAGGAGACAAAACCGATTTTAAAAGTTTTGTGGCGATCGGCACGTATTCACTTTCTTTGTGTAGAAGGCTCGAGATGATTTGGAGAACCTGTGTAAACTCACTTATTACTACTTCTTTAGAAAAACAAACTTCATCCTCCGGAAGTTGACCACGATTAAAAAACAGGTGAAGAGCTATCCGCATAATGGCAGCAGCAACAAGTGAAGGTTTTTTATTCATCAGAGATGCTTTGGCCGTTGCGATATATGCCAACCCCTTCACCGTCGCCCATCCATTTTCTTTCTCAGTTCCGCTCATGACATCACCCATCAATAACTAAAAACAGATTTTAGAAAAGGCGTCAAAAGTATCGAAGAAGCTTACCCAAAAAATCTGGAGAAAGTGCAACAAGTGTTGCCGTGAAATGGAAAAGTCAACAAATTTCAAAAGCTGAAACATTTTCACCATAAAAAATAAAAGGAAGGTCAACCTTAAATTCACATTGATTAATTTTGTCCTTTTGACACTGTAGTTTAAGATTGCAAACAGCCAGCTTAAGACGTTCCCACGAAAAAATGATGTGGAAAATTAATATGATAAGCTATACCATCCCATCTTCATATTCAGGACCGAATACCATTCCATTTTCATATCCAGGGCCGAATTCGCCTCTTCGAGCAAGCTTCACCGCTAGCACCATAACATTTTCCACATCTGACATTTTAGAAATATTTTTGTCAACCTTAACGAGTTTCTGTTAGATAAAAATATCAAAAACTAACCAGTAGTGCTTTATCTAACAAGTGAACTGCCAAAAAATATGTTTCATCTGGTATCTGGACCACGCGGGAGATCAAAAAAATCCAGTCAACCATTTGAGCTCGTTTAGTCTCAGAAAAGCGAGAAGCAACATTTTCGCATGGTATCTAAAAAGACAGGTATCAATCTTTTTTAAAAAGACACATGTTAAATATCCATAATCCTACATTAAATATCCTACAAAGAGAACAACACATATTTATTTGTAACTTTGAGTTTAGAAATCAATCTAGTATTTTCTAAAATGTATCTTATTTTATCTAATAAGTAATTAAATATAGTGAGCCCCGTCCACTGCTTCCCTGGTTGCGATAGCGCCGCTTTTAGGTTAGAAATCAATCTAGTATTTTCTAAATCTTCTCATATTTGATCTAATAAGTAATTAAAAAATATAGTCAATACCTGGTTGTGAAGAAAATAGTTGATGTTATCGAACGCGTAATCTTTTCCACCAACATTTGAAAATTCTAGCGTCAAACCAGCCCGACAGACAAATTGACGAAGCTAAATGAATAGTAAATGTAAGTTGTAGGACACATACTCGAATTTCATCAATTTGTGCAACGAGATCTTTGATCCTTTTTTTTTCTTTGACGCTTAGCTGGGAGGTGTTGGCAAGCAAACGTGTGATTGAACGTGTGATTATTCCATAACGTGTGCGTAATCCAAAGTTTGACAGTAGTTCTCTTATTTCTTCCACAGCGACAGAAATAAGTTCAAGCGCCGATTTGTCTAAAATGAACATCTAGAAAAAAAAAAACTAGCGCCACTAGCACAACGAATAGCCGTACGATACCTGACGTGAGATGAGCTTGAAACAAAGCATCTTCGATGCGTGGTAAATCATTCTCCTCAAATAAGGGGCATGTAGAGAAAGATTTTAGTTCATCTCGAGCTAATCGACGCGCAGATTGAACTTGGCTTGAAATGCTAAATAATAATTTGATAACAGTTAAGGAGAGCACGTGAAAACGATATCTACCTCTGAACGACGGCGGTTCTCTTAGATCCTTCGTCAAAAAGCGATAAGTTTTGAAGTTTCAAAGTCAAGCCTTTCCTCTCACGATTCGTTCCCTCTGTCTTGGCCCGTCGGGAACCTATTTTAAGCGTCTTTTTTTCTAGTCTGCTTTTGCATTTTTCCGGGTAGTCAAATACGTTTAGTTTATTGGTGATATTTTTAGTGTTTTAAATAGTTTTCACTTTGTATTTCGCCGTTCTCATTTTCTAGCGTTGCCGCACTGCAACAGTTATACTTCAGCTAGCTCAACAAAACATTGACAAAGATTGTTCAAAACTTTCTAAAAATATCACCAATAGATCCAGCATGTTTGAATACCCCAGAAAAAATTAAATAACATTGGAAAAACAGTCGAAAAATACAATCTAGCAAGCAAAGTACAAGGGAATTTAGAAATACTAATGTTTTCTTAAGGCGCGAAAAATGACTGATGTTTGCGAGGACTAAACAACAAGAACATCGGTCTTTCTATTTAGGTTTCAGTCATTGAGGCAACTTTAAAACAACGCTATAGCTACTAATGTTTTGCATATATTTGCAAACTATACTCTAGCTTAATTTAAAACACAAGTTTGTACTACACTTAGCTACGTCATCTAGGCAACTTACGTACATTTTACAACTAGGCAACTGGAGATCAGTGCTTACTTAGCAAGTAGAAATGTTAGAAACAAACTCACGCCTTTGAACCAGCGTTCGTGATCCAGCGTTCGCCCTGACATTTCCTTGATCCATCTTTTGCAATTCGCCAGCAAGAAACGAGCGATACCTTCAACTAAAGATAAAAATAATTAAGTAGATAAAATTCTTGAGTAAAGAAACACATTTCAAAAGAATGTTTAGAATAGAGCCTAAAAGTGGATTGCATTTGCGCCCAAAAATAGATATTGCAGCTAGTTAAAATCATGCAACAATGTCTTATTTATACACTTAGCACGCGCACATACCGTAAATACTGTAATTGGACCCCACCCCCATAATGACGGTGTGGAGTGTCGCGTAGTCTAGCTTTGGACGAGTGTTTCTCGACACTGGTTTATGCTACAATGCGCGCTTAGGTATCAAAAAATAGCCTGAAATTCAGGGCTATTTTTTGATTCCAAAGATGCATTTTTTGGAAGTACGGGCGCTTTGAAAAAAATGAAATACTAAAAAACTTTTGCGACTACGCGACTGTACGAGGGCGGTGGGGTACTATTACAGTATTTACGGTAATTACAAGTATTACACTTAATAAAATTTAAGAAAAAGTGAATGGTCACACAACATGAACTTTCCAAACCATCAAATATGAATCAAAAAGGTGGTAAGTCGTCTTGAAGCTTTAATAGATCTGATCAAAATCAAATTTTAAACCATAACTTTCTTCTGAGGGGATCGATCTTTATGATTTTATTATTTTTTAAATTTAAATTTTAATCAAAAAGGTGGTAAGTCGTCTTAAAGCTTTGATAGAAACTGGAATGTGAAAAAGATTAGTATTGCTATAAATGCTATTATAAAAAGTCACTTCTGGCTTATGACCTGGTCTGGTCATAACTTTCCGCTCTTTCTGCTAAAGTTTAATTTAGCTCTAGTAGTTTTGATCTGTGTTTTAAATTCAATTTCCTCAATTTGAATATTCTTTGAGTCTGACACTGGCAAGTAGCTTAAATTCAGCCACTCCAAATCTTTCTAACGAACCCTTTTTGTGAACAAAAAGTTTCTCCCCATCATTAAACGTTGGTGAATTTGCCGTCAAGAAGGGTTCTCCATCTCGAGTGATGAAAAGAATCTGAAAGATGAGAGTAATCATGCTATTTTAGACATTCAGCTCTTTTTTGATGGACACTCATAAATATTCTTGAAGAGTTCAGCCATGAATATTCATTGATGTGATTGAAGATGATAATGATTGCAAGAGAACAAGATTCAGAAAGTTTTTGAAAGAATTTTTGGAAATCTTAATGAATTTAAACTTTCTAACCTTAGATGAGCAATGTTTTTGATCAGCTAGAAACATCAGCGTTAATTTCTTTGAAGTAAAAGACAAAATATGTCTCGTTCTTTGTACATACAATGGGCTCAAGTCATCCAAAATAGTGGAGAATATTTAGAATGATTGCATGTAAAATATTCAATAAATCGGTTGTTTATTTTTAGCAACATTTCATACCCACCAACCCAATATATTTTATTATCTATACTTTACAGTAGGCAGGAGTCGTTTTGATTCGATGAGTTGGTTGGCCGATTACCGTTTGGCTGGTGCAATACTACGCTACAATTATACCATCTTTTCTCGTTTCTTACCTCTTCTGGCTTCAAAGAAAACGAGGCGCAAATCTTCTTTTCGAGTTCAAAAATCGAATCGTCGTTTTCGAGTCGGATTGTTAGTGGATTCGAATTCTCAAGTGACACCAAAGAACACAAAATATCCATTGGGTAAATGTATAGAGATTCAAGGATTTCCGTTGTTGATCTCACTAACCAATTGTGGGTTTCGGGGTGTCGGATATCGAGGCTACTCGATGACGAATAAAAAATTGGTTATCCAATATGCTCAAATGATTGGACTAGCTTGTTTCTTTGATAAAATTTTAAGCTTATTCTTTTATGTTAATGGTATTAAAACAATAGATTAGAAAGGTGCAACAATATTTTACATTTTGAGATTTCAATCTTTCATGTGTTTAGTTTTCAATTGGTAAAGTGTGATTATGCGTTCTCTTGATGGGTTTTCTCGCTCATCATCTAACACACGGAATCAGTTTAAAGTAATCGAAATCTTATTAGATTCACAATCGACTTGTATTGTTCTCAAATAATATCCACCCGTCTTTTTCTTGCTTCAGATTTCTATTTCAAATTCCTCCAAGTGTTCCCAGGTGGGTTTCCCAGTTGTCTGTTGATTGTCTCTAAAGTTTGATTATGCGTTCTCTTGATGCGTTTTCTCCCTCATCATCTGGCCCATTAACTCAAGTCCGTCTTTTCTTCGGTCTTTTTCTTTTCCCGAACACCACAAACATCGCTCAACTCCAAGAAAACGATCCGAAAATTGCACCTGGAAATTGATTACCGGGGAAGATTTTCCCAGCTGAAAAATAGCCTATTTGCTACAATTATTCGAAAATTGTGTAGGTAAAAAGTGGGTTTCAGACTTTTTTAGAAAAATTAGGTTGGAAAGGTCAAGTTTTGATTGAGAGATGGGATTTGTAGTCGTTTTGAGTTGAACCTTTTCACTAAATTTAAAAAAATGCTACAATCAAGCGGTTTATGGAGAAATTGAGCCAGAAATTAGTTTGTTTTTTTTTTGGTTTTTTTCAGCCAGCCTGGGCTTGAGTTCAGAAATCTGTTCAATGCTTGGAAATCAAGAGGATTTCCAAGCATTGAACAGATCTCACAAGTGTTCACGAGTTCATCAATAACTTTTTGATATTTTAAAATCAAGACCTAAAGCTTTTTGACTTTGTATTTAGCAGAATTCAATATTTTTACGGCTTTCTTGTGTAATTCTTAAATTTTCTTTGCTTCAATTACTCACAAATCTCAGGCTTAGACTCCAAAAATTGTCTAGTTTTTAAAAAAGGCGGAAGACAAAAGGAATTGAGGGAAATTTTCGAAATTCTCACAAGTGTTCACGAGTTGAATGAAAGAGAATGAACGGAAGAAAAGGCTTTGAACGAGAGTTGTGTGTGACTCTCCGATTGCTTTGAAGTGAAGGGGACTACTTGAGAGAGAGCCCCTAATGACGCCAGAAACGCTCACTCCATCATTTTTGGTTCATTATATTAAATTTCATCGTAAACGTTTTCTTATTTGGATTGTAATCAATTACAAATACCGTAAATACTGTAATAGTACCCCATCCCCATAATGACGGTGCGGAGTGTTGCGTAGTCTAGCTTTGGACGCGTTTTTCTCGACACTGGTTTATGCTAAAATGCGCGCTTAGGTATCAAAAAATAGCTGAAATTCAGGGCTATTTTTTGATTCCAAAGACGCATTTTTTGAAAGTACGGGCGCTTTGAAAAAAATGAAATACTAAAAAACTTTTGCGACTACGCGACTGTACGAGAGGGGTGGGGTACTATTACAGTATTTACGATAGTAATATTTTAATAGTGCTTCTTCTTTATCCAGAACTATTGCAAGAATTCTCAAAGTAAGCCTTAGCTTATAATTAGTCTTCGATTTTATCTTGCCCCCATCTTTCTCCATCTTTTCAATTCTATCTTACCTTTCAGTTTACAATAATCTAAATCTTATTAGATTCACAATCGACTTTTATTGTTCTCAAATAATATCCACACGTCTTTTTCTTGCTTTAGATTTCTATTTGAAATTCCTCCCGGGTTGAGGGTGGACTTCCCAGTTGTCTGTTGATTGTCTCTTCTCTTTTCATCTCTAATGACGCCACCCCTTCCCCTCGAGTCTCTTTTCAAGCGTCAATAGATCTCTTTCCTCTCTTTCATCTCTTTTTATCCATTCTCCTCACATGGACACAAATTTGTTTTTTTCTCACTCCACTCATGCCCAATTTCCCCCATTATGTAACAAACTATTTTTCGTGTCATCACAACTACGTAACAGTCTGAAAAAATAGAAAATGAAAGATGTGTTCTTTATTCTTTTTGTTTTCGTGTACTTTTTTTGTTACGCAGATCCGTGGGGATTAGCGTGAAAAAGTTTTAAAACGCTGGATAAGTTTATAAGTTAGATAATAGACTTTTTAAAGAATTGCTTGATGACATTATTAGATCTGACCTCTGTATTCTGTCATTATTATACCTTTGTATTCTGTCATTATTATACCCCCGCCCGAAACTAATTTCTCAGCAAATTTCCGTTCAAAAGGGTTTTCCGTTTGAACTCCAAGGAATCCATTTTGATTTTTCTTTGACCACAAGAAAAACTCTATAGAATTTGGCGGCAATTTGTAGGTGAATTATCTGAAAAAAGGTTGGAACGGCTTTCAAAGTTTTGAAATAATTTCTTCCTTGGTCTATTTATATTAAGCTTTCAAGGGATACTTTACAGATAAAAATTTGTACGGATCTTTAATATCTGCCATCGATTTACATTAGTTTATTTCAAAAAGTGTTTAAAAACTATTCTTTGATCTGGTTTAATTACCCAACAGAACAGTGATCACTTTACGATAAACAATAACCCTTGGATATACCTCATTGAACAATGGGAACAATTCTTCGAACTGCTTGATCCCAATCCATTACTTGCAATTCATTATTCCCCTCTCACTTAATCCTCTCACAATTTGATAAATGACGATTGTTTACCCAGAAAGCCCATTTTGCAGCCAAAAGAGCAAAACTCTGAAGCAATTTCATCACTTTATGGAATCTTTTTTTGCGAGAACGTGCTTCCGGCTGACCCCCTCAGTTGATGGGTCTCCTCTCCAAAAAGGAGATCTCTTTCCATTTCTTTTTCTTTTTTCGGATGAAGGAGATCTGTTAATTAGATTCGAATCGGCTCTCTCCATTTCTTTTTTTTCTTTTCTCCCTTTCATTTTAGCTATTCACATTTTCGCTCATTTGCTTTCACCAAAAAAAAAACTTTATTTGAAACTTTTTTGCCCGATAAACTCGAAATTACTAAATTGCACCAGACGGGCTCCTTTTTAATTGAGTCTTTTTTGAAACTTTGTCTGGAGTTGCAATCAGCTCAATTATCGTGTACTTCGAGCTAAAATCTGGAGCTTGGAAAGGCTTCTTTTCCGGTGCACCGTTCAATACGCACGATAACTATTCTTGAAGAAGACTATTTTCCGATGAGCCATTGGCTTGGTATTGATAAAGCTAGGTACTTCCACTCACGCAACCAAGCACCAAGTGTTTGATATTATAGCTGTACCAGTATCAAATCAGCTAGAACTTGGCACTAATGACTGTTATTGCTCTGATACTTGGTACTTGGTTCAAAGAATGAAGCTTGTACTAGCTCTAGCCCAGAGCAATCGTATACCTCTAGATCTAGTAGCATTTCGATAAACCTGGTCCAGGTAGAGACATGGAATTTTTTGGAAAAAGACTGGTTAGAGCGATGTTAAGACTCAAATTCACTGGTAATACTCATGAGGTTTCAGAAGTAGTTTAAGAACTGCACCAAAGAATTAACTACTGTACTAGACCAGAATGCAAGTTAGTTGAGCTAGTTTTTGCTTGCAGGTTGCCCAGTGAATTTCACGAAAACCGAACTGAATTTGCTTTGATGGCCTTGCTGAAGCTTTGCTTTTTCACTATAATTTTCTTTCTGCTTCTTCTTTTTATTATTTCCATTTCAAACAGCGTTCCCCATTTCTTTCAATGAATTTCTCGCGTTGTTTGTCCTCACAAATGCTTTTTATTTTTCTTCTTTGGTCTAATCGATCTCATTTTATTTCTTGTTTTCAAAACCTTTTTTCCGTCCAGTCACCCAAAATCCAATCGGTTAATCCCAAATTTTTAAATCAAAAAATTTTCTCTATTTTACTTTCTCCTCATTGTTTTGCCTTTTTGTATAGAATATTTGTTTTGTGAAAATTTTGTTAGGTTTGCAAAATCCATCAATTACTGTAACTTTCCCGTATTTCTAAATCTCAAAACGGGATCCATTCAAAGCGCTGAAATTTTTCCGAAAATTGAATGGTTCTCTAAAATTTGTTTAAACGCTTTTTTTCAATGTAAATTTTTCCCTTTTGCTTTTCTCTTGTTGGTCTCGAGATATCACCGCTATGGCAGCTATAGTATCCCTATTGCACTAAGCATAACAGTTACAGTATTCCCTATTCCAGTACTCTTATTGAACTTATTGGGCTACAAAATGACACTAAAATCATAAAGATTGGCCGACTTAGAAGAAATTTATGGCGAATTGCGCAAACGACCCAGTTGCGCAAAAAAAATTGCAGAAATTAGCCTACCCCATTTTTCTCGATCCACTTAGTTATGAGCTCACTCGAGGAGGAATTGACTCATCAAAAAACTACGGGGGTTTTCAAAATTAGCTACCTTTTGGAAAATACCTTGGTCGCGAGAAACATACTCTAATTTTGACGCAATTTTCGCTTTTTCTGCGAAGGCAATGAAGAGCTTAAATGTTAAATACAATTAAGTTTTTTATGTTTATTTCGGCATAAAACATGTCACAAATGTTTAAACGCATGCCACAGACAAATTTTCAAATGCACACACAGGATCGTAAATGCTTTAATAGAACGCTCCCTATAGGAGCGTTGCGTAGTCTAAATGCACACTCAAACACACGATCATAGATATGCGCTGATATTTTGTTTGAATGTATATTTAGACTACGCAAGGGGCGTTCTATTAAGGTATTTACGGTAGTATAGAATAAAATGTCATAAAATAAATACAACCTTTTTTTCACAAATGCTAGATTAATTTACAAAAGTTATCGAAGTGTTAGTCTCTACGCAAAAATCTACCCAAAAAATTACTGTAATTCTTTAATACATGGGCAATAATTTCTAGCTCTTGTTTACTGGGATGATATTGATTGGCTTCAAACACACGAATGATCTACAAACTCTAAGTAATTAAAATCCATAATTAAAATAACTTACCTTTGGAATAGATGTCATCTTCCCAGACAAAACCCAATCTAAAAGCTTTGTGGCGATCGGCACGTATTGACTTTCTTCATGTAGAAGGCTCGAGATGACTTCGAGAACCTGTATAAACTCACTTACTACTACTTCTTTAGAAAAACAAACTTTATCCTCCGGTAGTTGACCACGATTAAAAAACAGGTGAAGAGCTATCCGCATAATGGCAGCAGCAACAAGTGAAGGTTTGTTATTCATCAGAGGTGCTTGGGCCATTGCGATATATGCCAATCCTTTCACCGTCACCCATCCATTTTCTTTCTCAGTTTCACTCATGACATCACCCATCAATCTCTAAAAACATACTTTCAAAAAGGTGTCAAAAGTATCAGAAAAGCTTACCCAAAAAATACGGAGAAAGTGTAACAAGTGTTTGCGTGAAATGACAAAGTCAACAAATTTCAGAAGCTAAAACATTTTCCAGTCACCACAAAAGATAAAAGGAAGGTCAACCTGCGTTCCCCAATCCCCAAATTTGTCCTCTTGACACCGTAGTTTATATTTGCAAACAATGCAAACGGACTTAAGACGATCGCACTAAAAAATTGTTTGAAAAACTAATATGATAAGTTATACCATTCCATCTTCATATTCAGGACCAAACTCGAATCTTCCAGCAATCTTCACCGCTGCCACCTTAACAATGCGGTTTTCCACATCTGACATTTCAGAAATGTTTTTGCTAACCTAAAAGTTTATATTAGGTAAAAATATCGTAAACTAACCACTAGTGCTTTATCTAACAGGTGTACTGCCAAAAAAAATAATTCATCTGATATTTCGACCACGCGGCGAGAGATCCAGAAAATCCAATCAACCATTTGAGCTCGTTTAATCTCAGGAAAGTGAGAAGCAACATTTTCGCATGGCATCTAAAACGACAGTTTTGCGTTCAATTTTTTAAAAAAAGACACATGTTAAATATCCATAAAATATCCTACAGAGAGAACAACACTATTTATTCGTAACTTTTAGCTTAGAAATCAATCTAGTATTTTAAGTAATTAAAAAATATAGTGAGTCCCTGGTTGTGAAGCAAATAGTTGATGCTGCCATTGTCGAACGCGTAATCTTTTTCACCAGCATCAGCAAGTTCTACCGGCAAACCAGTCCGAGAGGAAAATTCATCAAGCTAAATCCATGGTAAATGTAAGTTACCATGTATTAGGGCACTTACTTCCCTCTTCTCAATTTGTGCCACGAGATCTTTGATCTTTTTTTTTGTTTCATTGTCGCTTAGATGGCCAAGATTGGCAGCCCTTAAACGTGCACTTCGACGTCTCCCCCCAAGGTCATTTGCGTGTAGTCCACCTTCTATTTCTTTCAAATCGTCAGTAATAGCTTTAACGGCCGATTTGCCTAAAATGAATACCTCGAAAAAACTAGTGCCATTAGCACGACGAATACCTGCCATACCATACCTGTGAGATGAGCTTGAAACAAAGCATCTTCAATGCGTGCTAAATCATTCTCCTCGAATAAGGGGCCTGTAGAGAAAGAATCCAGTGACTGTCGAGCTGCTTGGCGTGCAGATTGAACTTGGCTTGAAATGCTAAATAATAATTTGATAACAGTTAAGAAGGGCACGTGAAAACTATATCTACATCTGAACGACGGCGGTTCTCTTAGATCCAAGCGATAATCGTCGAGACAAGCCTTTCATCTCACGATTCGTTCCCTCTGTCTTGGCCCGTCGAGAACCTATTTTTGGGTGTTTTGATTAGTTTTGTATTTCACCCCTGTCCTCATTTTCTAGCGTGCCGCACTGCAACAGTTATACTTCAGCTAGCTCAACAAAACATTGACAAAGATTGTTCAAAACTTTCTAAAATATTTGCAAACTATACTCTAGCTTAATTTAAAACACAAGTTTGTACTACACTTAGCTACGTCATCTAGGCAAGTTACGTACATTTTACAACTACGCAACTGGAGATCAGGGCTTACTCAGCAAATAGAAATGTTAGATGTAACAAAAAAAAAACTCACGGCTTCGAATGGCAGCTCCAGCGCTCGCCTTGACATTTCCTTGATCCATCTTTTGCAATTGGCCAGCAAAGAAACGAGCTAACCGTCGACTAAAGATGAAAATAATTAAGCAGATAAAATTCTTGAGTAAAGAAACACATTTCAAAAGAATGTTTAGAATAGAGCCTAAAAGTGGATTGCATTTGCGCCCAAAAGTAGTTAAAATTGCTGCTAGTTAAAAGCATGCAACAATGTCTTACTTATACACTTAGCACGCGCAAATAAGCTGCGGCAAATAAAACTATAAAGTTGAGGGTAGCTTATTGAAAAAAAATTGCACATAATAAAACTCACTAAAACTTAATAAAAAGTGAATGGTCACACAACATGAACTTTCCAAACCATAAAACATGAACCAAAAAGGTGAACGTTTAAAAAGTCACGAAATTTACTAAATGCCCAAAAATAATTCATGAAATAAAAAACAGATGCTACTACACTTAGGTGGCGTTTTGTAGTAGTCACGATGACTGGGTGCCTAAGTCTTCTTGAAGCTTTAATAAATCTGATCAAAATCAGATTTTAAACCATAACTTTGTTCTGAGTGGATCGATCTTTATGATTTTATTATTTTTATTTTGTTGTTCCTCTTGAGAGCAGCAAAATGACACTAAAATCATAAGGAATGGCCCACTCAGAAGAAAGTTATGGCGAATTGCGCAAGCCCACCCTGCTTTTTCTCTTTTTTTAAGTAATCAAAAGATTTATGCAAGCCTATTAACTTAATATCTCGATATCGCAGAAATCATATTATAACATCGTGTTTTTGATCGATGATGGTAGAAACATAAACGTTAATTTCTTTGAAGTTCCAGTTTATCCAGTCAATTTCACGAAAACCCTTGATGCTTTGATGACTGAAGCTTTGCTTTTCACTATAATTTTATTTCTGCTTCTTCTTTTTATTCTTTCCGTTTCAAACAGCGTTCCCCATTTCTTTCAATGAATTTCCCTCTTCATTTCTCGCGTTGTTTGACCTCACAAATGCTTTGTATTTTTCTTCTTTGGCCTAATCGACTCCATTTTATTTCTTCTCTTTTTCAAATCCTTTTTTTTTCGTCCACTCACCAAAATCCATCGTTAATCCGCAAATTGTTGAATTAAAAGATTTTGGCGCAAATCAAAGGAATCAAATTTTGCACGGCGGAAAGTTTTCACCTGCTGAGCATATTTTTTTTGCTTTTTCTAGACAATATGAGTTTTGTTTTAAGGTTTTGAATTACTTTGTAGACTTTCGCTTTAGTACTTCAGTTAGCAAAACAATGTTGTAAGATTACAGGGCTCAAATAGCACTTGTTCTAGATTTTGGAAGACAAACGCGGATTAACTTAGCGAAGTAGAGGAGGACTTGTAGCATTTACTTGAACACCTTAACGAATCAGAAATTTAGGCCAATTTTCCTGTCAGATATCTCGCGGTCGTGTTTTCCTTTGACATTATGTAATCAGTAAACCCTTGCACTAAAGGACCAATCCTCAACTTTGTGCTGACAATGTGACCATTCCCTTGTAATTTATAGCCCAATCCTTGCAAGTCGTAGCTAAACCGGAACTGACATGAATCTACTTACTCTTTAAGGAAATCGACTAATCAAGACTCAAATTCTCATCACTTTTCCTCTTCCTTTATCCTTTCACTCAATTTCTGTTTTTCTTTGAATACTCAAAAAGTGGGGACCGATTGTTGAATGGGAGGATGAGAAGAAGGGGAAGGGCCCCCACACAAGCACAAATTCCATTAGCGGCTATTCGGAGAAGAGCTGAGTTCATCTATTCAGTTCGATTTCGTTGTTCACTTCTTCGTTCACTCATCCATTCACTTCCTTCAAAGATTCCATTCTCGATTGTCTAATCTAGCTATTCCTCAATAAAAATAGCTTTTCACTTGATAAAAATAGCTGTTAAGTCTAAAAACTCATTGAATGTGTTTCATTCGATCTCCGTCATTTCACTAGTTGTCAAGAAAAAAAAGGGATCGCCGGAAGTGCGCCATGATTTTTTGCGATGCAAATTTAGAGAACTTGGCAGAAATCGTGGTTTCAATGCACCTTTTCACTAACTATTCGCATTTTAAAAACTCTGGACCAAAATTCATATTCACAAATCTCAATTAGAATATTTGATAGAAGTTTCTCAAGTCAAAGCTTTGATTGGTCTTAAGTAGGACTCAAAAAAATTGGGATTCTTATTAAATTTTGTATCATAAGTGCTGCTGATGTTTCTTGCCTTACTTTTGAAAATTTGAACTTTGTTTTCCCTGAGGTTGTCTTCCGGTCGAAATTCAATAACAACCACATTTCCTTTCCCGACATGGCCATCTCAAAAGATTTATGGATGGTGGTGTTTTCAGCGATATTTCATCAAATCCTCAAAGATCATTGGAAAAAATGATTTTATTAAATTCCAAATAGCTCTCAAATTCCAAATCGAAAGCAGCAACGATTTCAAATCGAGGAAAGTTTTTGAAACGCCAAATATCTAAGGATTATGGGAAACTTGAATGCTAGAGGCAACTAAATTAAGTTTAAGATCTTCTTGTCGCTGTCAAGGCTTTTATGAAATTCTAGAAGCTTTCTCCCCAAGTATAGAACAATCCAAAGTCAGCGCGAGGATGTAGGACTATGACTGTATTCACCTCGACAAAGCCAGAAGCTGGTTTAGCTTATTTTAGAGAAAACTTTAGTAGAATAGTTTGCTTTAAATGTTAAGGCCCACTTTGCTGTTTGCTTAACCTAATTTGTCAACGTACTAGCAACCAATAGCTACGATTAGCCTGTAATCTTAGTTGCTCGTTCTATGAATCCAGTTTGCTTTCATCAAGCCTATATAATATATAGAGATGGATATAGAAAAGGGAGAATGGATGGATGAAGGAGTGAAGGGTGGAGGCTGAGGGATGGATCTCCCTCGGGACAGCCTCAGTTCTATCTGCCATATCCACATGTGCACGAACACCCCTTCCCTTCTCCTTCCCCTTCTCCTTCCCCTTCCCCTTCCTCTTCCCTTCCACTCCCTCTTCTACTCCATTTCTTTCCCTATTTCTCTTTCTTTCGCAGAATTCACTTCTCAATTCTATTTCATTTATAAAAAAGTGCCCGGAAAATTGCTTTACAGTCTGCAGAGGGATCTCATTTCCCCGAACTTTACCGACTAAAGATTATGGGACACTTGTGGAATGAGGATTGGATTTATAAACCATTATATAATATCTATGAGCTATTTAAAACGTTTTAAAATTTATTTCTTCATATTAGAATCTATAAAAGTCTCAACATTGAGCCAGTGAACCATTTTCAAGTTTAACTCGCATCAACTTAAGAATATTTTCCAGATTATGGCTATTCTTAAAACCTGTTGCTAAAAGTATTCTGAGAATCTTTGGCTTTCAATTTTTCAGCTAACTTTTGTCTGTTTTCATCTCTTGAAACTGAAATCCAGTGGCTTGATTTAACTCACCGTTCACTCCAACTGTCAATCCCAGAGTTGTTTGAAAAACTAGAACTCGATTTCTGTAGATGACAAGTTCTCTTTTTAATATAATCCTTCAAAAATAGAATTCAAACAAATTCCCTGTTCATGACAGATAGTCTTTGTATGAGACATTCAAAAATCTTTGTGATCTTGATTTCCTTTCGAATCCCATTACCTAATTTTCGCATTTCTTGCCTTTCAATGGCAAATTTGATTTTCATGTAATCTTTATTCATAAATTCTTTCAATTCCTTTTCCGCTTTAGTGAAATGGGCGCCGATCAGAGTAAACGAGTCAAGCCGACACTCGCCGAAACGAGGTACAAAATCGAGAGGCCAAACGTCAAGAGAAAAGGTTGGGTGTTGAAAACAAATTCTGTTTGCTAAATGATGGATGTAACAAGAAATCAATGTTTGAGTACAAATTATGAAATATAACTTGTTTCCTAAACGTGGCATTCTGTCCACAGACCATGCTTGCAGTTAGACCTTTTGCAGTTATCGGAATAGTCCAGGATTTTAAATTATTATATCTTTAGCTAAAAGATATTCAGTTGATAGGGTTTGAATTTTCTTTTGGCTAATACAAGAAGGATACTAAGAAATACAGCTTACTACCAATTTGTGAACTTACCTAGCTGTTCAACTCACAGACATTGGCGATTTTTGGGGTAGGCTAATTTCCACCATTTTATTTGCGCAACTAGGTCGTTTGCGCAACTCGCCATAACTTTTTTTCTAAGTGACACAATCTTTATGTTTTTGGTTTCATTTTGTAGATCTCAATAAGTGCAACAAAATGAAACCAACATCATAAAGATTGGCCCACTTCGAAGAAAGTTATGGCGAGTTGCGCAAACGACCTAGTTGCGCAAATGACCCTGTTGCGCAAATAAAATGGCGGAAATTAGCCTACCCCCGATTTTTAAACTCAACTTACTTGCTTGCTGCTTGCTAAGAAAAACGCTTACCGTAAAACATATCAATTCATTATTCTTCTTTCAATGACCAAAAATGATGACCATGTTTTTTTTATGTAAAAAGAGAGAGATTCATTAAGAATTCATGGGAATTTTCGGCTTTCCGTCATTAGAGACTCTCACATTCAATGAACATTCAAAGCATTAGTGAAAAGAAAGGGAAAACTTTACAATCATCATGTATATAAGAGAATTGAGTAGGCAAATAGCTTATAGAATTTATAAAAATAAAGTATCAAGAAATGCTTGAAGTAATTTAGATATAAAAGTAAAGGATAAGTTTAACAAAGCTGTCAAGAAAATGTTTGATTCACACATGTTTCATCTGGAGGCTAAAACCGTAAACCTGGACTTGATCAGGATCTGGCCAAGATTTTGGGCAAGCTTAGGCCCTATCTAGAATCAAGATTACTTACAATTATAGACTTCTTTCGGGTCAGACAAGACTAGAACCTTAGAAAATTGGCTTTGAAATAACCCTGAGAAACAGCTATGACTCTTGAAAAACTCTCAAAGCAATCATTTCTAGTCCGACCTCCAAAAATCCGTGAGGATGAGTGTGGTATTGAGTGTACAATGTCACAAAGTCCCTCGTGCAGCTACATGGAAGGAAGTGTTGATTCTGGAGTGGATGCAAGAAGTGATGGGTGAATATTGGAATCAAAAACATTTATACAATAGTTGTTTTAAAATGTTCTTTTGTTTCAGAGACCCAACCGAAGTCGAGCCGAACATTCAAGCATTGTCACTGAAATCGACAAGCTATGAATCAGCTCTTTCACGACCATTGATGGTTGAAAAACAGACTCACTTTTTGACAAGGCGAGAACGAATATTGTTAGAACACAGTTGGAAAAAGTGTAAAAAGGTAAGGAAAAACTTTTGTGAGTTTTTTAAAGTCTAGTATAATCATAAAAATATAGCAAACTATGCCACAAGTTGGCTCATGAGTTAAAATTTCAGACGGGACCTGAACACGTTGGCTCAAAGATCTTCTTGATGGTGTTAACAGCACAGCCAGAGTATGTCTTTTTAAAACACAAAAAAATTATTAAAGGAAAGAATGAAAACAAAAATTTAGTATTAAACCAATTTTTGGACTCGAGAAGATTCCCCAGGGACGACTCAAATATGATCCACGATTTCGACAACACGCACTAGTCAGTTTTAAATATTTATACTTTTCTATATTGGCTCAAAGATCTTGATGGTGTTGACAGAATTCCTGGATTATAATGAACGCCTTTTCAGGTATTCATTCGAACTTTCGACTACGTGATTAAAAATATCGAATTTCCGGATAAACTCGAGCAGCATTTTGAGGTGATTAATGGATTAAAGAACATTTGAAAATTATTGTCATCGACTATCCAGTTAAGAATTCGTAAAAGATTCTAGTGAAGGATTTGGAGAAGCTTTTGTTGATTAAACTTACTCCTTTTGATACGAGTATAGTTGGAGGAAGAAGCTAAGATTATAAATTACTGTAATCAGTTCAAAAGCAAGTAAAAACATTTAAATAACTTTAGAATCTCGGTCGTCGGCATGTTGCTTTCCAAGGAAGAGGTTTCCATCCAATCTATTGGGAGACTTTTGCTGAATGTATGACACAAGCAGCTGTGGAATGGGAAGCACATAAGCAGAGGCTCACATTGAGTGCTTGGAGGACTTTGGTTAGTTTGGTAGCAATGGATAGGATGGCAAACTACAAATGCTTCTAATTTGCTTCTAATCTTTCGGATTGACATGATCTATAGCTCAAAAAATAGAGAATCTCAAGAACTTTCGAATGGACTAAAGCACACTCAAAAATATCAATGCTAAAGAAGGTTACAATGATTTGTAGCCTGCCTCGTTTGCTTCGACTACACGCGAGTACGGTCCGTTTCGAGTTAGGACTACAAATCAACCTTCTTTAGCATTTATATTTTTGAGTGTGCTTTAGTTTATTCGAAAGCTTTTGAGATTCTCTATTTTTTGAGCTATAGATCATGTCAATCAGGCAGATTTGAAGCAAGTTAAAAGCGTTTGTAGTGTGACAGTTCGCTATTTTTATTGTTTATAGTGTTCATGTCTAATTTCAAGAGATCTATGATTTGATGAGGCAAAAAAATTGGTCTTTAGGTGACCACAGTGATTACTTCGATGCGTCGGGGTTTTGATGAGGAAAACGGGAAACGAAAATACGGGTAAGTGATGAAATTGGTTTGTGCTGGAGTATGCTAATATGTAAACATCTTTCTGGTACTGGAACTGGGAAAGAAAGCTTTTCGAAAGTCAACCCGGGAAGCAAGTCTAGTATAAATCTAGCTAAGATCAAGTACTTGAATACTTCTTAGATATCATTGACCAATCAGAACCAAATATATCAATTTCCAGGCTTCTCCCCCGCCGTCTACCCTCTTCATACAGCTACTCGGGACCCCATCAACCCCGACGAATCAATTTTGCTCGTTTTTGAGAAATTTTGCGACTTTCCTGTTCAATTCTACATGTTTCTCTTTACCAAATCTCAATCATTTGTCATTTTTTTTATTACTGGTAGCTCGAATAGTTTTTTTCTCTTTGTCTCTCAGCATATCCATCCATTATCGTCTCTTTTGCAAAGTGCTCGTTTTCGAATGTGATAAACTGGAATAAAAAATTTGGTAAAAGTTATCGGTAAAGATCCTTTAACTAAAGGCAAAAGGGAAACTCCAGGGAAAACTAAAGTTTCATTCTTTCAAACTCCTTTGATGTACACTAAAAGATGTTTTAAATTTTCTATTTTTGGTTGAACGGGACTGGAGGAAGAAGTGGAAGAAGAAAAAGGCATTATAAAACAGTATAACTTTTACAGATCTTTTTAATGGATTAATGTTTTGATGAAACGGCTAGTTCCAAGCACTCAAATCTCTCTCATATCTTCATTCACAACTTGGAAAATTGGCAAACCTACATTGAGCCAATCATTTTGAATCCAAAATAGTAGATCTCTTTTCATTTAGATTAAGATTTCAAGAGAAAGATCTAGTGAAGACTGATCTCTCCTTTCCATTCAGCCATCTTTTTCCAGATCAGATCATTCGTCGATTTCTCTAAAAATCCTCTTATCACATTTTTTCCATCCATCAAATGACTGAGTGCGATTTTTCGCGCGACCTTTTTTCGACGATTAATTACACTCCGCGATGAAACGATGATTCGAAACTTTTCTCTTATTTTTTCTGATCACGTGACTTGATCACACTTTTTGCGGCAGTGATATAGTTACATATAATAATCACAAGTTTGTTCTGTTCTTTCATGGGAAAGTTTTTAAACATCCAATTGTCATTAAACCAATAGCTTGATCTGGATTTCATTTTAAGCTCACTAGAATTGCAGCGTCTATTCTAGAGTGTGTTCCTCGCGAGTAGTGCGTTTTTTAAAACCCATAATTGGGAAAAAATTACCGTACTTTTAGCAAAAATCATCGCAAAAAAATAACGCAAAAATCACGAGCCCCGCATTATATACGACACTTTTTAAAGATACTCAGCCGTTTAACTGATTTGGTGGGGAATTCCTTTCCAATGTAAGAAATGATTTTTTTTTTGAGAAACCTGGGGAGTGGGACAAATGCGACCTTTTTTTCCGCACCTTGCCCATTAGCGCACCTTTTTTCGCGTTTTAAAAAGCTCTAAAAAGCTAATATTAACCAATTTCTATTCCAAAAGCTGTTTTTCTAGGTAATTTTAGGGCGTAGAATCGAAATTTTGACATATCAGAGCTTGTGGAAACAAACGGACGGAGTTATACAAAGAGAAAAATCGACAATTTTTTGATCTAATACGGTTCTTTTTTTGATCTAATACGGTTCCAATACGGTTCCATGTTGTTTTTCTAGGTAATTTGAGGGTGTCGAATTCAAATTTTGACATAACAGAGCGTGTGGAACCAATTTGAAAGACCAATTTGAAAGACAAAACGGCTAGATCAAATTACAGAAAATTGTCGATTTTCTCTTTGTATAACTCCGTCCGTTTGTTTCCACAAGCTCTGATATGTCAAAATTTCGATTCTACGCCATAAAATTGCCTGGAAAAATAACTTTTGGAATAGAAATTGGTTAATATTAGCTTTTTAGAGCCTTTTTTAAAACGCGAAAAAGGTGCGCTAATGGGCAAGGTGCGCAAATGTCCGGGTGCGCAAAAAAAAGGTCGCATTTGTCCCACTCCCGAAACCTGCGCAAGAAATTACTTTTATATTTTTTTCGCGCAGGCGCACTTTTTAGAAAACGCATTACTCGACAATTACTCATGCTATTTTACTCGAGTAATTACTTACTCGCGAGGAACACACTCTAGTCCATTCCTAGCTTGTACTTTTTTTCCTAGCGTAAACGCATCCTTTCTTTATTTTAACAGCACCAAAATCGTTAAAGAAAATTGAGAATTCAATGCGCTAGAAAGGATTTGTTTGCCTTTTTTAGCAGCTATCTTTTCCAAAATTGTTTTTTTCTATCCATTTGCTCATCTCGGCTAATCCCCATTTCCCCAATTCCAGAAAAATGTTGTTATCGCTTATCTCTTGTCGAATCTTTTGCAAAAAAAATTGGATGCATAGTTTTTTTCGTTTTTTTCGACAGTTTCTTTACAAATCTGTTTATTTTGCACAATTTCTTATGACAAAATTTGAATTTGAAATCGTTGACGATATTGTTTTTTGATCGATTGTCTCCCAAAGCCACTAAGATAATTGTACTCAAAAGTGCTCATAAAACAGATCTTTTCGAGTGGTTGTGTAATTGATGAGCCCAACGGCTTTGTTGGCTTTGTTGTTGCCGATATACAATCAATGACAAGTGGTTGAGTGGGGGAAATGTTCAAGATTTTGTTTGATTTTCAAATAACTTTATTTTACTGGATCAATCTTTCTTTTTTGGCTTTTTTTTGAATAAGTTTTTCTTGTTAACATGAATCAATCGATGAAAAATGATTCGCTATTAAGTCTAACTTATATTTAATTCGAATCCACATTGTTTTTAAATAGAAGATTTTACTAGAGAAGATTTACTTTACTCTTACTTTACTAGAGAAGGTTTTACTTGTGTTACTTCATTTAGTAGATATCTTGATTCCTTATTGAATAGTGTTCTTCCTGTCTTTTTAAAAGGCATTTTACAAAACTACCGTAATCAAGCTGTTAGTTTACATTTAATCAACTAAATTTTGATGTTATTGATTGAGCTCTGTGATTTCTCATCAAATGATATTGAATTGGCTGATTGAATGTAAACTAACAGCTTGATGACGGTAATTTTCTAAAATAGATGACTTTTAGAGAAGATTATTGGCAAAATTCTAGCATTTTTCTTGTTTTTTTCAGTCGACTCTTTTGTCATTGAGAATTTGAAAGAGCTGAAGCTTAAAGAACTCTTTGTCTTTTCTTTTCTGTGAGAAAATCGATGATATTTGTTTTTGTATTCCTTTATCTTTCAATAACATCTGAATGAAATATAGAATGTCAGATGATTGCACGGACACTCAACAACGAATAAACGATTGGTTGAATGGAGAGGCGAAGAAACACGAAACCGAGCCAACGTCAAGGGTTTTAGCCGATATTCTCTCCGATTCATGCTCTCTGAAACACGTCCGCGAGCAATTTGCCTATCCAAAGAACGGGAAATTTCCGCATGGTTTGTTTTCAAGTTCTCAAAATTGATGACCTTGATTCAGTTGATCTGAGTCTCGCGAACCCAGACGAGGAATGCATTTACATGTGCGGAAATAGTCTCGGTTTAATGCCCAAAGCAACACGAGCGTTGATGGATGAACAACTTACAAAATGGGCAGAACAGTGAGTGAGATCCAAATAAAGGTTTTTTGAAGCTAAACAAGTAAAAAACCAAAGTTTAGTGGAGTTCACGGTCACTTATCCGAGCCGATTCCTTGGGCTCATGGAGATGAATGCGCATTGGATGGAGTGGCGAAGCTTGTTGGCGGGAAATCCGAAGAAGTGGCGCTGATGAACGGGTTGACTGTGAATGTGCATGTTCTATTGGTTTGTCTAATGTGAATCTTACACAAGGAACCATGGCAAAGCTGAAACGATCACTAACATCAAAATTCTTGAAATCTTGTAATTTCTGCAATAGTTGACATAGTTTTCATTTTCAGACCGCTTTTTACAAACCAACCGATAAACGTCACAAGATTCTTCTGGAGTCAAAAGCTTTTCCATCGGATCACTACGCGATTGAGTCTCAGATTCGACTTCATGGGAGAAGCGTTGAAGAGTCAATGGTAAGCTTACTATAGCAGATCCAGCTTACTACAGCAGATCCAGCTTACTATAGCAGATCTAGCTTACTATAGCAGATCCAGCTTACTATAGCAGATCCAGCTTACCATAGCAGATCCATCAATCTTTGCTTTCCAGATATGTTTTGAACCTCGAGAAGGCGAAGAAACCTATCGCACTGAAGACATTCTCGACTATATCGACAAAAATGGAGACGAAATTGCGATCATTTTCTTCTCGGGTGTTCAATATTATACAGGACAGCTCTTCGATATTCCGACGATTACAAAGAAGGGGCATGAAAAGGTGGGGAAAGAACTAGGCAAGAAGACAAGAAGAATATTTTAGGGTTGTCTAGTTGGATGGGATTTAGCGCACGCATTTGGTAATGTTCCTCTTGAACTTCACCATTGGGATGTCGATTTTGCGGCTTGGTGTTCATACAAGTGAGCTAATCGAAATAAAAAACAATGTTTAACTACAAAAATAGAATTGAAATACAGTGCGAAGCTCTTTCCAGATACTTCAACACTTGTGCTGGGGGATTGGCGGGAGCATTTGTGCATGAGCGATTCAAGTACGATAAAAGAGATCGAATGTTGGGATGGTGGAGTCATAGAATGAAGACACGATTTCATATGGATAATCGTAAGGGTTTAATAGGTTTTGCGATTTCAGCTTCAATAATTTCAGAGCTTGATCTTGACGATGGTGCTGCCGGGTATCGAATCAGCAATCCTCCGGTTTTTCTGGTGGTTCCAGTACTTGGAATGCTTGAAGTAAGACAATGAAGTCAAGAAAAAAATCTGAATCGATTTTAGGTTTTCAAATCTGTTACTATGGAACAACTCCGAAGCAAATCCTTTTATTTGACTGGGTACTTGGAGTATTTATTGAAAGTGAGAGTTGGAGTTGAATTTCAAGTAGAACTCAATTTAGTACTACTGTGGCGAGGATTCACCACACCGGAAATCGAAAATCTGGTGTCGTTCAATTACACCAAAGAACTTTTGCGAGAGAGGATGTCAAGTAGACTATAAAACATCGAAAACATACAAATGAATATTCAGTTATCGTTAAAGTTCAATGTCAGTATTGATGTGATCTATAAAGAGCTTACGAGAAGAGGAGTTGCGGTAAGTGTGTATCGTGCATGCTAACTCTACAGTAATCCACTTATTGACCGAATCCATCCTGCAAATCTTTCAGGTTGACAAGCGATATCCCTACATTATCCGAGCCACACCCGTTCATTTATACAACAACTTTACTGATATTCACCGATTCGTCATGGCTCTTCAGGAATCGATGCGTGAAGCTGAGAAATCTCTATGATTTAGGTCAAAATTATATTTGTGCCTTAATAAAGTTTATAAAGCTTTATTAGCCAGACATATTATGTACGAAATATCACAAAGTGAGATCACACAAGAGACTATGCTATGACACAACCAAAATAAGCGGAAGGGAAATGAAAAACTATCATAATGAAAGACAAAGTTAAAGCAATGAAAACAACGACAAATTAGAATACCGGTTTGTACTTCTTGAGCTCAATCATGATGTGATGAATATTGACGATTTCATTCTTTGCAGGCAAGTTGCGGAAGGCGTCATGTGATGTCACCTTGACAAAGCGTTGATATACCGAGATAAGTTGTGTGAAGGCAGCCTAAAGAAATTGAATAAATTAAGCGATCATGCGTTAGCATTAAACTGAACAATTTATTAGGCCAAGCAAAACCTGCAAAATTGTAGTCCCGTTTTTGAAGTTGGTGAACGACTTGACGATGTCCCCGTTTATAGCATCTATCGACTTTTTCCACGTTTGCACAAAGTGTTTGATGATCAGTGTTAGCTTTTCTAAAGAAACAATAGTTATGGGGTCTTTCTTGAAACTCACCATTGTATCTAACCAATAGTTGGGAAGCTTGTTGTTCAATCAGTGGTTCGCAGTCATTGACGAATGAAATCAAATCGGAGAAATATGGAGCGAGGCTTATCTAAAAATGAAAGTCAACTCGTAATTATTCTAAGTCATAAAGATTACCTCAACAAACTCATTAATCGCCTTTTGGTCGAGTTCATGGATGATCGTTCGAATTCGTGTATCAATCGCGACACGTTCCTAAAATAGCGTTTAAAATTTCTAATTTGAGTTCAAGGGCCAAATACTAGCAACTTACATCAAGGATTCCCAGTATCAAATCGTAGTTGTTGATGAAGCAAACAAATCGATCTCGTGGGCTCTTGTTGATGTTGGCCATTCGTCCAATCAGTTGCTCGACCGCGTCTTCGTTTGATTCCAAAATGCTGTCAAACTTCTTGCTAGCCTAAAAACAAAATTATGCTATTTAACACATTAAGAATTACCTCGGGTCCACCAAGTTCTGTAATAACAAGTAGCGCACACGTCAACTCCGCATATCTGCGAACAATCTAAACAAACAAGACCTCATACAACTTTAATGAGCTAACACCAACATAATTGGGCCGTGTATCCGGTGGTGGTTGCATTTTTCGAACATCTAACGTCTTCACACTGTCATTGTGCAGATTCATCACCTGATCGAACCGCTGCCACAAGCGATTTGAAATTTCTTCCCAGTACCTAAAAAAGAATTCTAATTGGAGAAATATAAATTCGTGTTCCTTAAAAAATTCGCGACTTTCTCCTAGATCTAAAATTTTGCAAAAGAATTAAATTGCTAATTCAGAAAGTAAGTGCTTACCAGCTAATATTCGGAATTCCACGATCCACAAGAAGTTGCTTAAACTTTCCAGTGAGGCAGATACACAAGTAGAGCGATATCGCGTCGTAGTTGATTGAAATCTTTTCGTCCCAAGATCGCAAAAGTTGCGTCAGCGCTCGGCTCATCACCTAAAAAATGCATACAATTCGTTAAGCAAGCACAATAACCAACCCGTTTGTGTAATTCCACTGCTATTGGCCCAGAGACAAGGAAGAAATCGGTGAGAAAGAGAAATTCGTGGCTACAGTGATCGACAAGCGCAAAGTGAATGGAGCGAAAGAGTGATTCAAATTGGAACTAAACAACACACATAGAAAAATAGTTTGCCAAATAAAACCTTTTCGTTAGCCTCTTTAGCTGCATGTGGAATAATCAACGGTGCCAAGAAGTCGTCGGTGAGCAAATTTTGACGTTGACCCAATGAAAAGACGGTGGCGCGATTTCTAACCTAAATTTGAGCAATGGGTTGACACCGGTCTTGATAAAATAATCCAAATAGCATTACCTGTGGCTTTGCTCCAAAAAGGCTTCCAATAGTTGAAGATTTGGTGACATCTTCGGCTCCGAGTAGATCATCTTTTGTCGCAATATCGCCCATCTTTAATTAAACACTTACAAAGTAGAGGACAGATTCATCGCAAACTAACCATTAGCTTAAAAAGCCGTGATGAGTACACTTTGAAGTAGGAGAAGAACATCTTGCCAACCGTATCGACGTATTCATCCTGAAAACTTTAAATAAAATTTATTTTTTTCCAAGTAAAACCTGAACTTCAGCCGCCACAACTGCATCGTGATGAATCAAGAACTCGTAAAAGAACCGAGATTTTAGCATTTGATGTTGTGGTACCTAAAAACTTTTTTCAACTAAAGATTAAACTTTATCGTTACTTGATAATTTGATAGCGGCTTTCTAAATTGTCCGATTTTGATGATGATCCATTCGCGACACTTTTCCAAAGCCTAAAAATCCATAATTATTTCATTTGAAAAGTTGGACGCACCTTTATTTTGAGTCCTTCCAAAATTGGTTCAACATCCTCAATCGCCCGAGCTTCCTAAAAAGAAAATGAGTAAAAACTTCAACCAACAATTTGCAACCTTGTTTTCTTGTGACTTGACAAATTGGATTTTCCGATGCAACTCGTGAAGATGTTCTAGAAACGTCCGGTCGCTAGCATCAAAATCGACAATGACTCTAAATTTAAAAAAATATATCAAAGATTGAAATTAAGACTACTCTAAAGTATTTCTATATCATAACGAGCAAACAAAATGTACTTTATCATCTGTTGGGAAACCACGATGTCATCGACAAATTGGCTCAACTCGCCGCGCACTTTTTGTCGATTGTCTAATTCGCAATTGATCGAAGCAGATTGTTTCTAAGATTAAAGTCAGATTTGTGTCTTTCCTTGGGAAAATTACCTGAAGATTTTTCATGTCCTCGCTAATTGAGCCGAGATCCCGTTGAAAACCTCGTAGTACTTGTTCCAAATTCTAAAATAAACCATGACTATTTTATTTAAAGCAAATCTTTTACCTCAAAGATTTGATCGCAATGAATTATGGCTGAATGGAGGCTCGTCAATTTGTCCGCATTTTCGATGCACTCCTGAACGACGGTTCGGTGCGCTTTCGTCAACTCTGATTTGATGTTTTCTAAATTTATTCTTTAGCCGGTAATGGAAAAACAACCAAAAATTGCTACCTATTCTTAAAGCACAACTTTTCTTTTTCCGTAAACATACCTGAATAATCTTCCATTGCCGACGAGATTCCATCTGACAACGCCATCCGCACCACATCAAAATCGGCGGCCGAAAGCTCGGTGAGGCACGTCTCGATGACTTTCGCGTTTTCATCTTCAGCGCCACCGCTTGTGCTCATTCCTGTAAAATAAATAATTGATTTATGCACAAATGTCAAGTTCAAAGAGTTGAAACAACAACGAAAGCCGATCACATTGGTTCACAAAAAAAGTACTAATAAATACGGAATAAACTACTGTTACCAAGTAAATCACATAAAATTACCCATTAGAACCAAAAGTAGCACACAAAAGCATATAAAAACTAGTATCTCATAAAATCTTTGCTGGACAATGGCTAGACGAATTGAGTAACAATTTTGAGGTTATTGCGCTTATCCTTTCCAGAAACGATAGAAGGCGTACATGAAAATGCAAAATAGAATTGAGAGAATGAGGAAGATGTGCCAGTCTTCTTTTGTCCGTTTCTCGATCATTCGCATCGTTGTATCGGATAGTCCCAGTTGTGCTCCAATATCGAACATTTTTCGACGAACGCCTCGAAGGTTGAGATGTTGATTACGAAGTGAGGACAAAACTTCGACTCCTTGATTTAAAAGATCATCGACACCGCGGTGGGAATGCTGTAGACGATCGTTGACCTAAAACGAAAAAATATTAGTCTTGTCTCTCATACGCATTTTTTACTTTAACTACCAACTACTTTTATTGTACTACACCAAAAATTTGAACTCTCCAAGGTTGTAAAGTCTTGCCATTTTCGAATATTTGAAAATTTAAATATGCTCACCAATAACTCGTGATCGTTCATCGTCACAGCCGTGCTATCGCCACTCCTAACGATGCGTTGCTTTAACAATTCTTCTCGTTCGGCCACCACTTTCCATCGCGTCATCAATTTCGCGTACATAGCATTCAGCGCCATGTGCGTTCGCTGGCAATCGGCTTTCAGTTGGTCGACTTTCATCTTTGCGGTCGGCCTCTTTTGCGGGATCTCCTTACTGACGAACATATCCAATCGATCGCAGTTCGTGTCGATTTCCCTGAGCTGCGACTGAAGTGATTGCATCTCGAATTCGGCTTCATTTTGGTCCTTCGCTCGCTCGAGACGACTCAAATTCGGGTAGACTTGCTGAAGCAGATTGTTCGTCTCGTGATAGAGACGTTCCATTCCCTGAAAATAAAAGATTGACTTTGAACACTGAATACAAAGAGTAAAGGAAATGCTACATCAGCTCTAAAGTCCATCCCCTTTTACATATTCATGTTGGAAGAGTGACAAACAAGCACGATAAAAGAGTGTTCACAGGAATTTGGCGGACAAAACCGATTGCGAAAAGCAAGTTGTCTGTAAAAATAAACGGAAAATCGAGAGCTTTCATGCTGCTCAAAGTCGAATTCAACCATTCTGTGGAAAAAATAAACACTCAAAGCTCCATGGCCACAAACAAAGCTCAAGAAACGTCTTCACCTGAAATTCCTGAGTCAATACTTCAACCGTCCCTCGCCCCTTTCGAAGGTATTTTTCAGTTGCTTAGATGACATTTTTCATTGCTTCCCTTGGGAAGTATACATGAAAGTTTTATTGAAAATACGGAAAATTAGTTCAAGCATTTAAAGATCAACATAGTAAACAATAACTAACAAGGCATCAACGAACTTGAAAAAGTTAGGTGGTAATTTAAGCGTCGCCTCCAGCGGATTGAACTTGTTGTGCAGGTTGTCCATCAGACGGTTCGTCGACCTTAAGCTTCTTGACGGCGCTGCCCTCTTCTTCGCCGGTTTGATCCTCAGCATCGGCCCGCTTGCGCTCATTCTCCTTGTCGTCAGCTTCTTGACCGGCATTCTCCTTGTCGCCAGAAACCTTAAGAAAGAAATTACACATTCATAAACAAGATCCACTAACCATGCTGACGTCGGTCTTTGGTGCACCAGCCTCTTCAGCCTCAGCTTCAGGGACCTTCTCGTCCTTGCCATCAGAGCACTAAACGATTAATTATTAAAGGCCAAAATAAATGTTCTTACTTCACCGCCCTCCTTTTCGGCGTCTGCCTCGTGCTTCTCATTTGAATCCTTGGCCTTGGGCGTAGAGTCCTCCTGAGCAACAACCTAAACAAAAGAGATTATTTAGTGTAATATGATTAAAACATACTAACTCAGTTAGTAGACTGGCATTTTTAGATGCTAGCACACAAATCAACCACAAGATAATTTTAAAATTTTAAAATCTTAAAACCAATACCTCTTTGTCACCACTTCTCTGTTCGCCTTCGTGCGCTTTCTCGCCCTTGGAAACGGCCTCTTGCACAGGTTTAGCCTAGAATAAAAAATTACGTAAAGAGAAAATCCTCTCTCTCCAACCGATCCCTCCACATCTTGCTTCGTAGCGTCCTCCGGCTTCAAATGCTCGGCTGGCTTACCCTCAACAACGGTGGCTGTGTTTTCAGTCGTCATCGCTGCTAAAATCAAAAATTGTTACCGATTACAAACAAGAAAGTAAATTGTCGAATAAAATTCAGTGCAACATAAGAACTTCTGAAGGAGGGAGTAGTGGAGTGTATTAAATAGGCCTGGGAAAGGATGTGAGAGGGGTTTTTAAAAAAATTTAAGCAACTTTAAAGTTTTAACTTAGCTTTGACGACCGTTAGACCACCAGTGATCTCAGAAAATTTTTCAAGGGATTTCAGGTATATGTGAGTTTATGCTCCATCTATAAAGTCTGTATGTACACTTAGCTTATGGGTTTTCAGGATACAGCAAAATTAGATAGATACATGTATAGTCGTGAAAAAAAAATTGCACCCTGGGAAAAAAAACGTTTTTTTTGCTAAAATTTTGGCAATGTGCTGCCGGTTAAAGTTTGGTATATGGGTCAGCACGTGGCACTTCTAGGAGACGCATTCTGTGAACGGCGCAGTTCAAGGTCAATGTTTTTGGCGTAAATAGGCTCGCTGTGATTGAACAAAGTACCAAAATACAAAACCTATTAAGAAAATTTGCGCAACAGTCCAGGTTCCATGGATAAAGTGTTTTGTGCTAAAAGCCTCTGCCACAAATCCATTCAAGCCTCTCGCTCGGATCGAAATATTCACGGATGGGTCCAGATATGCCGCAATATTAAAGGATTAAGTGTCTACTTATATTCATACCAATATGGAGCCTAGGCGGCTATTCCAGTAGAATAGCGACCCAAAACTTTCAAAGTGAATCGATGATGAACTGGAAAGTGAAGGTTTCTGGGTACCGTTTTGGGCATCTTTCCGTGTCCTTTTGCACCAATAATTTTTTTCTTCTTCAAATACAGCTTTTCTCTTCCGTTTATACTTCAATTGAACATTAGGAAACCGATGTAAAACGAGAATTGCTCGCTTATTGCAATTCGCGTTTGGGACAAGATTTATCAAAGCTGAGAGTTGTCTCATGTGCTGAAACTTGAGAAATATGTTGTAAATATGCTGAAAAGGCGACACAAACTCATTAAAGTGCAAGGAGACTCAACAAAATACTAAAAAAAGCTTCTTTTCATTATGGTGCAATTTTTATTTCCACCCTCTTTTTTAACAAAATCTCCTTATAAAATTTGTGAAGTCTGAGAATAAAGTGTCTCTTATTTTTTCAAAAACACTAGTGCATGAACAAACTAGCATGAACAAACAAGCATGAACAAACTTATACCAAACTTTAACCGGCAGCACATGTGTTTATTGCCAAAATTTTAGCAAAAAAAACGTTTTTTTCAACTTTGAAAAGAAAGACGGAAATGGAAATGATTTTGATGCGAAAGTCGGCAAATAATTGCTACCGTAATACCTGTAATACGCCCCTTCCCCCGTACAGTCGCGTAGTCTAATATAAAATTTTGTGACTTCCTTGCTTTAGAGTTCGTTCTTACCCTCGCTGTTCAGTTATTTCTTTGTTACCCAAGAAACCCACGTGTTGACAGCTGACAAGCTGGGGATTTACGGGTACGAGTGAAGAACAGCTGCGAATGCGGATAAGGAATAATTACAAGTCAATCGAGGCTCTTGACGAGATTCTCGAGAAAGGGGAAAAGAAATGAGATCTCATTCAGGTCACTCAATAGGGGTCAATTGTGATCCAAATCGTCTTACAATACGATCTCTATCATGCAGACAAGCAGATTACAGTCATCAATTCTAATCGTCGTCTAATTATAGACTAGCTGGTGATCTGTAAACCTTGAGAAGACATTGTTGCTTGTTTTGTTATGCTCAGTAGAGTTCCATTCATTTTCTAAAATTTGTCAACTTTTGAAAGATACCGTAATCTTGAATCTATCTTGAATAGATGCCGTAATCTTGAATAAGGATGCCATAATCATCCCATAAGTCGGTTAGTTTTATCCAATCTAGTTACTTTTTTATAACATCCGATCGAATCCTGACAAAATCTGATCAAAAGTAGATAGCTTAGATGAAAGATTACGGTATTTTGAAGCAGCTTATGGTAGGCAAAATTACGGTAGTTTTTGAAAGATTTGAAGTTTTAGAAAACACGATTCGAAAAGGAATATGTAAAACTTTGTCCCACTTTGTTTCATAAAAATATGGGTCAATGTTAACAATATTTTTTCTATGCATCAACAGATTTGCATATTTACCGTATTTCACCTATTACCCTATCAAGAGATAAAAAAACGGTTGAAGGGCCACTTGCGGGAGATACTTCGAAAGGTTGAAGAGGCGAAAAGTTCAAAGTCGGCTCTTCTTCACAGAGAGATGAAATGAAATGAGGCGTGAAGTGGGATCGATGACCTTGCATAATCAAGAGTGAAACACTTCAAAACACCTCAAAATCTTTATGGGGAAAATACGCATATCTATAACGTGATTTTTTTTTTTGTTTAGTTAGTTTTATGAGCGGCCTTGAAGCTAGTTCAGTGTTGGAGCTTACGAAGTAAGCTAAGCCTTTGGATTACTGCATTAGTAAGCCGAGTAATTTAGCAGCTGAAAGCCTTTGGATTACTGCATTAAGGCAGACAACTATGATACTGTTACTATATTAAGAAATTGATTGTATTATCGTATTGTTATCGTAACAAAGTCCAGCTCTGTACTGTGAACTAAATCTGTTACTTCAACTGGCTTAAATAAATTCCCCAACAGCAAGTGGATACTGTAAAGCTTTATATTTAGTGAGAACTTCAATTCCTAGCTCATATACATATCCCCAGTAACACACGTTATTGTATTCACTCCAAGAACATCTCCTTTTGAAGATCTTCTCTTCAATCGGCACCCCCTTGATCTTCTCAGGATGTTCATTGAGAATTAGACAAATATTGAGAAGATAGGTAAACATTTCTTGTAAAAGACAAGTGGATAAGACATCCGTTCTATCAGATTGACACCCACATACTGTTACCGGTGAAACGTGAGCAAATAAGGCCCAGGTGCGCGAACAATGATACAAAATTCTTTTGATCTTTCCGGATCTGTCTCGGGGAGTTCTTTCGTTTCGTAATTTTTAGGTCAATGTGGGTTTGGGGATTTTCTCAAAGCTCTTTGTCAAGTCATGAAGTTTCGTAACGGTGGAGGTCATGCGGAACGATGAACAATGAAATGCGGTCACTCAGAAGCTTGGTAATCATACAGTATTGGCCAACGGCTTTTCCATGTGATGACCAAACTTTTGAGCAATAGAACTAAGCTTTAATTCTCATCTAAAATTCAAATAATGAACTCTCACATAATCAAATAAAATTAAGCTATTGTTGACAAGATTACGGTAGTTTTAGAAAAGTAATAGGAAAGTTATAGGCTCTAGCTTTGGCTCTGTTCAACTGAAAAAATATGTACCACAAAAACCATACATCTATCCAAGAAAGAGATCGATTGTTGCGTGTCCACCGGGGAGTGTGATTCATCATCAAATGTCATGAGTGGGTAAGCCCGTCTCCCAGACAAAAGAAAAAAACACCCCAAAAACTAGGGCCTATGTTGCGTCAAGTGCGGTAGAAGAATGATCGATATTTACTCAAGCTTAAAAAAATCTCTGCAATTCTTATCGACGAATCCAATCCACTCTATGGAGTACCAATTCCGGTAATTAGCCGGCAATAATGCAAATTTTCGATTATCCAAATTGTGGTTTATTATCTCAGCTTACAAGTGCAAATGAGTAATTACGCAATGAGGTGTGGATTGGAATTGGGGAGTGACTGGCAATAAGGAGAACAATAGGAGGGGGATACCTAAGTGGGGAATAAGTGGGAACTGGGGTTGATTTGGGCAGGAAAAGAGGGGATTGGGTGTCAGGAAGAGCTTTCACTTCTTCGGGGTAATTGGGTGCACCTGCAAATGTTTGAGGGAAAGAGGAAAGGACACTCAACAAAAGATTTACTCGACGAGTAACTTGAGTGAAATTGGGTGTGTCTCAATTAGGATTTAGATACTTATGATGACAAGTGGGATAACTTTTGGAGAAGCTAAGTGATTGGGTGTCAAGAGCACTTTAGTATGGATACGATAGTTGAATTTTTAGCAAAGCTTTAGATTAGGCTTGCTTCCAGATTTCAGATTTAGTCTTTGCTAATCTTTGCTTAGCTTTTTAAGCTTAAGCTTAAGCTTTTTACGAGCTAGACTTATGCTGAAGCTTGTTTTTTCATGAGCTATCTTTATATTATACTTTGAGCTCATTGAAAACACATCCTTTCTAGGGCACTCGATTCTTTGCTTTCAATGAATCCAATGAAGAATGCTAGAAAAGGTGTGTTTTCCATTTAAGCGCAAGTCAGTGTAGTGAACTTCTTTGTATATTCAAATGGACCTCCATATCTAGCAATCTTTCATAATTAAAAAATAGATCTTACTATTTACTGTACGAGACTGTACTGCAAGCAGCATTGTACAGTGTAGCATTGTACAGTGTAGCATTGTACAGTGTAGAATTGTACAGTGTAGAATTGTACAGTGTAGCATTGTACAGTGTAGCATTGTACAGTTTAGCATTGTACAGTTTAGCATTGTACATTTTAGCATTGTACATTGTACAGTGTAGCATTGTACAGTGTAGCATTGTACAATTTAGCATGTACAGTGTAGCATGTACAGTGTAGCATTGTACAGTATAGCATTGTACAGTGTAGCATTGTACAGTGTAGCATTGTACATTGTACAGTGTAGCATTGTACAGTGTAGCATTGTACAGTAGCATTGTCATGAGCATTGTACAGTGTAGCATTGTACATTGTACAGTGTAGCATTGTACAGTACATCGAGCAAAACACTTGATGATGAATCATTTCAACGCCTTGATGTTGAAAAATGAAGAGAAAAGACAAACAATACAATTGCAGTTACAATAACTTATTTGTGTACTACATCTCTTGAATATTTACTCATCAGATTTCCCGGGGGACATCCAATAGAAAGATCAATGCGAGATGCCGACTAGAGCTTCTTCTCGATTGGATACAGTAAGATGACACCTCAATTGCGCATCCCTTCAAGGCGGGCTTTCCTTTGACAATCAATCCAACGGGCTTCCAATTGCTAAGTGTTTCAGGGAAAAACAGCGATTATCCCCTCAATTATCTATTTTGCAAGCGGAAAGCTTTTGGTGGAAAGCTATGGGGAAACGTTTGTGTT
This sequence comes from Mesorhabditis belari, assembly GCA_958450365.1. NCBI lineage: Eukaryota > Metazoa > Nematoda > Chromadorea > Rhabditida > Rhabditidae > Mesorhabditis > Mesorhabditis belari. Next base: position 2,004,797 of record CAUEEP010000927.1, read on the forward strand.
TTTGAGCTCACGTTTCATCGGTTGGCTTGGCGATTGGCGGTAATATACGCTTAACTGCTAAATTTAATAAGCTTCTCATGAATATCGGACTTTGAGAATGACAGAGCTGAAAGCAGAGTAGGAATTAAACAGTAGCTTTTTAGAAAAAGTTACAAAACTGTAGTCACACCGCTTTACTCTGTACAATGCTTTGCTTACGTCTATTGATTCTAAATCCAAATCCAAATCTAAATCCAATATCTCAGCCTATTCTAGCTTTCACAATCCTAAAAAAGCCAAAAATCTAAGCGAAAGTCCTCAATTTGCGCATTCCCATGCCTCTCTTTTCATAGACAAAGACAAGCCGTGTTTTTCAAGGCTTTCACTTAACGCCTTTTGAAAGAAAACGAAACATTTTCAATCGGCAAAAAATGGCTCAAAGGGGCTTTTATTTGACGAGTGAAAGGCTTGTTTTTTTAGAAAAAACAAACCTTGCTGTGAAAGAAACCTAATCAAATTGTGAATCAAAAAAGTTACAAGCGCATTCAAGCACAAAATTTGTAATCAAAGTATTAATTAGCAATGAGTTAGGCTTGGAATTTTAACCAAAATATTCCCCCAAACATCACACTGTTAAAAAGTTGAACTCGCTGGTGGATCCCACATGAAATTGGAATAATCTATGAACAAATTAAGCTGAAAATTTGCATACAAGGGTTTTCTGGGATGGGGAATTCGAATTCGGTATTAGTTTCTGGCTAAATTGAAATAGGAGTGCTGCATTCGGTCGTTTTGGGCAGTCTTCAACTTCGACATAAAAGAAACTTTCTCCTAATTGACCGATTTTGATGCTTTTGAAATCAAAAGATGCTCTGACAACTCCTCTAATAAAAAGTGAAGAAAGATCACAAAAATGTTGAAAACCAACCAAGATATTAAACTTCCGCTCTTTTAATCCATTTCGGTTTAATTACCCAAGCTTTCAAATGGTTTTAGTGAGTTCACAAGTGAAAATTAACGATTCGGATTCCCTAACATTGAAAAGCCGCAAATTTAAATATTTATGTTGATCCGACACTAAAATCAGTCTGTTCCCAGAGACAAAAATATCGAAAAATGGCATTGGAATGTGTTAAGTAAGCAATAGTAATAGTAAGCAATAGTCTTAACTCTTCTAAACTCATTTTCTGGCCTAACTTTCAGCTCCAAATAGCTTTAGTGAAATAAATGATCAAAAACACCCTAGGTGGCCCTTTTTTTTTCCAATTTCCCAGCGACACTTTTTGAAATAATGAGCTGCCAAACGATCTCATCAATCTTCCAAGTGAGGGAAACGAAAAAGAACAGGTTTTGATTTTGGAAGAAGTGACGGCAACTAATGATTATCGTCGTTTTCAAATAGAATTTCAGAAAAAAGAAGGAGATTGGGGGAGGGGGAAAGAGTTGAGAAAGGAAATCACAGTGCTTTATTTCGTCATTGCATTGGAAATAAAAAGTCATTAGAAAGGCTATGGTAAGAGGATGAAAGAAGGTTTTTTTCTTATAAATTTTAAGCTAAAGCAAGAGAATTACGATAAAAAGGTAGAGTTTTGAGAGGTTTCAGAAGATCCGACCTGTGGCTTTTATCTCAAAGCGTCTGGAAGCTGCTTTTTTTTTACAGAAAACTAACCTACTTTGTTTATTTTGTAAGTTTTCCAGTCCTCCGTCACAATAAGAGCTTCATTATCCCAATTTCTTCTAAAAGACTTGATCAAACTTGCCAAGGAAAGAGGATCTTTCAGCACCATTCCATCGAGAAGTGGGCGGAGTCTGCCTGGAGTTCAGCCCCTCCCCTCTTTCCTTCATCCCCTGCCAGCCGACCTCATTTACTCGTTTTGGCTCACTGTACGCATCCTTCATTCATTCACTCATCTCGCTTGTCTTTTTGCTGATCCACCTGGTTTCCTCCTTTCTTGTATCTGTTCACACCTCGACCCGGAAAGCTCCGTGCCAGGCTGATCATTTCTCTACTCAGCACTCATTGCGAAAGATTTATGGTGAGTTTTTGAAGTAATCCACTTATAGATGTAATTGCTAAAGTCATAATCATCTAAAACTTTACTTTCAAAGTATTATTTGATCATTTTAAAATATAAAACATAAAGTTCTAAGTTTTCTAGAACTCAAGACAAATTTCTGAATAAATTGCCTTGCAATTATTGTTGCAATTGTTAATTAAATCTTTCAGATTTTCGCAACTGTTGTTTCTGAGGGTTCGCCCAGTTTTCTCTCCTATCCATCGACGTCGATTGATTTTTTGCCGATCTACTCACCACCGATGAAACATTCAAGACTGCCTGAAGCCTCTTCGATGGGAACTCGAGAGACTCGGGAAGCTGGTTGTCAAACAGAGAAAGGTTGGTGGATCAAATATTAATGTTAAGTTTAAAAGATAAGCTTAAAACTAATCAATTCCTTGTCTATTTGTTCTTGTCATACCCCAGATTGAACTCTCTTTTAAAAATCTCTCTTTCTTTTCAAAGTTTCTAACCATTAGACTTTTTAAACTATAGATTTTAATCTAAAGTCTGTTTTTGAAGCTTTATCTAAAAACTTATTGTATTAAACTCAACTTTTACTCTAACCTGAGTCTTATTAGCATTCATAATGACATTCATTCAGTTATTCTATTAGCTCAATCTACTCCTTTATGACACCCCTTTTAACCCATATCTATTATCAGCTATTTACCCATTCAACCTTGAAACTACTGTATCAAGCCCAAGTACTTTCCGGAGATTCGTATGGGTCTCAAGTGAGCGATTGTCGGCAATCTTTTGAGCTCAATCATGAGTGACAAGTGCTCTCTCTTCCGTCCACTCAATGAGTAACACTTCCCTTTTTCCTTGACCCATTCAAGACAATCAAATAGTTCCTTAAAACAATACAGTGAAGAATAGGGAGAAACGAAGTGGGCAATAAATTAGAGGAAATGATCTTTTGGCGGGAAATGAAAGTGGGTGGTTGAGATTGGAGTGAGCGATAGGGGAAAATGGTTAGTCAAAAATGAGGCGTTAACTTTTAGACTTTAGCGCCATAATTATTGAGATAGAACATGAGAACATTAACAATTTCCTTTCCTTCATTTATCCTCCAGTTGTTAGATTCGTTTAAAACGGTACTATTGATTGTGAGCAGTGGCTCAAATAGCTCATCAAACCATTCTAACAATTAGATCAAGTTGACTTACTGCAAGTTCTTCCTACAAGTTCTATAGTTGACTTATTAGATAACTAAATGATTAGTCTGTTGTTTTATGTTTTATCTATGTATTAAGCCTTTTTCAGATTCATTTGACGATCGTGCCTTATTGCTCGCTTCTCATCTCCTCAAAATGTGCGATGATTTCGACGCAGAGTTCTTTGAACCACACCGAAAACATTCAAAAAGACCGAAAAAATCCGGACTTTCTCTTTTCTTCAACTTTTTCGTTTATTAAGATAAAATGCTTCTAAAAAAAAACTAGTCATCAGCAATGAGATTTCATAAACATCGCAGCCTTACCAAAAACTGTGTTTGATTGAAAAAAAATGTGTCTTTCTTTGATTTAACACTTATTCTAAAGATGCTGAAGTTCATTTTTTAAGAAAAATTTCAATTTCAATAGCTTCAGCGTCTTTTACAGTTCTCAAAAGATCCCATTGGTGCTTTATTCAACTTTATCTGGTCTAAATAACTAATCCAAATCTAACTTGGCTTTTTGTAAACTTAAAAGATCTCTTTATATTAATTCTAGTAGTTATTGCTTTGATTTATTTAATTAATTACTTTTTTTTCGTTTCCCTTAGCCTCTCCTACAGTCTTAAATACCGGTACCACTCCATTGTGACTTTGCCATTCTTTTTTTTTTTCATTTCATTATGCGCTGAATAAAAAAAAAAATAACAACTGTATAAAGCGCATCGAATCAAAAAATGGCAAGTTGAGGTACTAGTTTAAAACATTAGCCTTCTTAGATTGTGTAAAGGTCAAGAGGTTGACGAAAATCTTTGTTTAAACTACCGTAAATACTGTAATAGTACCCCATCCCCATAATGTTGCGTAGTCTAGCTTTGAACGAGTTTTTCTCGACACTGGTTTATGCTACAATGCTCGCTTAGGTACCAAAAAATAGCTGAAATTCAGCGCTATTTTTTGATACCAAAGACACATTTTTTGAAAGTACGGGTGCTTTGCAAAAAATGAAATACTAAAAAACTTTTGCGACTACGCGACTGTACGAGGGGGGGGGGCGGTACTATTACAGTATTTACGGTATAGATATAATAGAAAACAATTTGACTATATTTGATTCAACAAATTCCAACAGTATCCCTTTGTCATGCTGATTCATTCGAAAGGCCTTTTAAGGCAAAACTAGAATCTATTCCAATACAATAATCTCAATGATCGATTCATTTGAAAACACCAGAGATGGCTAGCAAGACTAGCAAGAGCAAGGCAAGACTAGCAAGAGCAAGGCAAGACTAGCAAGAGCAAGGCAAGACTAGCAAGAGCAAGGCAAGACTAGCAAGAGCAAGGCAAGACTAGCAAGAGCAAGGCAAGACTAGCAAGAGCAAGGCAAGACTAGCAAGACATAAATCTACGCAAAGAATCACAGCTACAGTATCTTTTGATATGCTGAGTCATTTGAATCAAACTCTTATTCAGCTTTCTTTTTGCATTTCTTTGTGATTGACCGTACCACCCAACCTAGACAAAAAAGAGAAAAGAAAAAGAAAGAAAGAAAGAAAGAAAGAAAAAGAGAGTGCCGGATTGCGAAACATCATTCATCGCATTGCCTCTTCAAAAGAAATCGAATAATTAGCTTTTGAATGAATTGAAATTTGTCAGTGTCAATGATTTTTATTTTAAGGTGGATTTAAGGGTTTGAAAAAAAAATCGATTTCAATCTTCAATGCAAGATTTCAAGGTCTTGAAATGGTTTTTATCTAACGGGGAAATAAATGACTGCAAATTTGTCATCATTACTCAAAAACAACATTGAAAACTAAAATTGTGCTAGAGTACAGTTTTTACCAATTACAGGTCAACTCTTGGCTATAAATCGATCTCCATTTGCATAGGTGCTCCAACAAATTGCCTTCTTCTATAAGGTGAAGTGAGAAGCAGTGAGTACATAAACAAAAGTGATCGTTGGGTAAATATCTCTTACTTATCCATCTCAATCTTGATCTTGGCTCGATTGTGAGCAAATATTGACACGAGTTGATTGGGATGAGTTTAAGAGAAGAGAATGATGAGAGATCCAGAGAATGAGATCAACAATTCATCTTATGGGTTTAGTGACAGATCTTGGAGTCGAGTCAAATTGCGTAAGAAGAAAATTGGAGTTGTAGGAAAGACTTGTAAATTGTAGAAGTTTACCATTTCTTGATTCACTAACGATAAGACTGACAATTGTTTGTTTTCTTTGTTTTGTTCAATTCAAAACAATTTGTTTCTATTCTGACAAGATCAGGCAAACACGGGTTGATTGGGATGAGTTTAAGAGAAGAGAATGATGAGAGATCCAGAGAATGAGATCAACAATTCATCTTCTGGTTTAGTAACAGATTTTGGATTCGAGTCAAATTGCGTAAGAAGAAAATTGGACTTGTAGGAAAGACTTGTAAATTGTAGAAATTGTAGAAGACATTTCTTGACTACATTATAACAATAAGACTATCAATTTGTTCCTATTCTGCCGGAAAATTCTAAAAACATTCAGACAAGATCAGGCAAATTTCAGCTTTCAGGCCTTCTAGAATTTGAAAGATTATGTTTTTTGTTTTTCAAAAACGTACCAAATCCAAGTAAAATTTCTTTTTGATTATTTTAGATACATCTTTTTTATTGCCAGTTCTTTAGATGCCAGTTCTTTTTAAAAGAAAAACTTTTCCCGTAAAAATCGTTCAGTCATTATTTTCTTGAGACCATATTGCGCAATATAAACATTGCCCAATCTCGGGATCTCCTGGATGACCCTGGGAAAGAGTATAAATTAGCATTTATAAATCTTTTCTTTTTCAATAACAGTGTTAATTAGGTGGAATTTGTGGGTAATCTGAATCTGATGAACTTTAGTGGATTGGGGTGTCACTAATGTGTTCATTTGATTGATTATTGCTTAGCTCAGGTTGATTATTGAGCTTAAACATGTGGATTACACAGAAAGTTGTTAGTATTCTTTTCTAGTAGATCTTATTGTTTAACTGTAACTGTAAAAATGTAAACACAGTGTTTCTGGCGCACTGGTCAACACTGTTCAAACTGATGGTTAGCTTAGAGAGCTAGAAATAGCTTAGAGAGCTAGAAATAGCGGAGCTAGAAGTGTGTCCTCGGAATAAACGATTGAATCAATAAGGAAAGCTGAAAGCTGAAAAACTCTTGCAAATCTAAATAACAGCTAAATCCTATTGTGCTTTGGATTTCCCATTTTCTCATTCCCTTTGAAGTTGCCATTTTGCGGGAAAAACCCTTTCAAAGCAGTGAAAATGCAAATGAAACGACGTGTTGATCTGTGAGATCTGTGAGATGGAAAAAGAAAAAAAGCCATTTAAACGACAACAATATTTCATTCAATTAGGTCTTTTGAAAGGAAAAGGAGAAACAATCGGCCCCGAAATTCCCTCGATACCCATTCGGAAATTGATGAGTGATGGCTGGGTTTGAGGTGTTGAAAGGAACGCGTTGGATTAAACATTGCTTATTTTTAATCTGAAGTAAATAGAGTAAATAGTAAATAGATTGTAAGCCAGGCTAGAGACAAGACAAGGCTGGCAAGAAAGACAAACAGGACCAGGCTGATGCTCTAACTCAAAGTCAAGGCAAGATCGGGTGGGTCGGGCTAAAGACAAGCCAGGGTACTAGACCTGGGGAACTATACTTAACTAGAGTGTATTCCTCTCAAATCAAACCGTAACTCAAACCAAATCGTTCAAATCATGTTTTCTAAAAGGTGCTTGTTAACAAAGTTATTTTCTAAAAAATGCGCTTTTCTAAACGATTTTTTTTTGCTTGTCTAAGCGCTTTTCTTTTATTATTTCTGAAAGTTTTACTTTTTTTCTATTCTTATCGGAATTTTATAGTTTTAAACAAATATTTATGGAACATTTATAGAACAAATTATGGAAGTCATTGTTGTTGGAGTAAATTGAGGTGTGCATTCTTTTGGCATCACATTTGGCATCACATTTGGCAATAAATTTATCATTCTTTGTGTTTTGATCATGAATTTCCATACAATAGATAGCAAACTTGGTTTTCTACTGGGAATTCGAGCAAATGGGAAAAGTTCTTGCTATTAGATTGTGATCTGATCTCTTGGTTATAATATAAAGGTTATAGTTAAGATTTAAGTGTGCTCCTCTCAAATTATGTTTTCTAAAAAGTGCTAAACAACCGTAATCACGCAGTTCATAAGTAAAAAGTTATTTTTAATCCTAGGTTCTAAAAAGTAAGTCCTAAAAGTTGAGTAAAAGTCTACTTTCAATAACATTTTACCCTATTCATTGAGCTGTTACTCATTTTCTATTTATGCTATGCTTTTCGAAGTTATCTAAAAATTAATATCAAATCCTGTTTGCAAAAAAAACAATAGTTACACTTCATTTTGACTTTGGAAAATGAAAATAACTTTCTATTTATGAACTGTGTGATTACGGTTGTTGAGCACTTTTGAGAAAACATATTAGGTTATTCGGATATAAACGAGCGTTTGCACTGCTTAACTCGTGAGGAAGCCATTTCCCGCATCTGATCGTTTTTCCAATGGCGTGGAGATGCTCATCAATAGTAGAATTTGAACATAGAAACTGTTGAGCAAGTTCACGCGTCATTTGACATGGATCCGATTCGATTGCAGCCCTCAAAATATCGTTGTCTACCGCTTAAGGTTGACGAAAGTGTTCATCATCCTCAAGACTTTCATCACCATTCCAAAAGTGTTAGAACCAGGCTCGGCATCGGCTTTCGGACAATACATTATTCCCAAAGGCTTGGTTCAAACCTCGATGAGATTCCGCGACTGTTCCGGATTTCGCGGATGTTTTGCCCAGTTTGAAGTGGTAAAGTAGACAGACGCAAACTTGATTTTTGAAATCGGTCATCTAAAGCAGGAAAAAAAGATCTTAAAAATAAGAAATTATTCGTTTAAAAAGACTCCAAATATGCACAAGTTAACGTACTTTTAAATACAGAAAGACATATTTTAAAAGCTCCCCTCACAACAATAAGTCTAGCAACGCTTGTCTATATCCGAACAACCTAATAATTTGAACCTAACACACTTAAATCTTAACTATAACCTTTATTTTACAATCAAGAGATCAGATCTCAATTTAATAGAAATAACTTTTCCCACTTACTCCAATAGGTGTTTATAGGTGTAATCTATGTGTAAATCCAGACATCCGATCCCATAACCAGATCATGGGGTCATCCAGAAAATGGTTGATTGGTGGATAATCTGTCTCTTTCCTTTTGTGTCAACAGGTGTTCTCTTTCTCATATTACAAATCTTCATATGGTTAGTTTAGCTTGTTTTGAGTAAAAGAGCCAAGAGAGAGAGAGTGACAACCTGTGTTGATTTACTGTTGTGCGCTAGGGTTCGACAGCTATTAATCAAAGGTAAAAGCTGGATGAGTAATTGGGAGCATTTTGTCACAGTAATTCAATAGCCAAAAATGGTTAATCGTTTAGATTGGATTTTAATGAGCTATTTTTTTTGGGGAAGAGCAAATCGTCAGCTATCGTCAGCTAATCGTCAGCTGGTTTTTTATGCTGTCAATTTTCTGTTCAATTAACTCTCGATTCGCGTTGAAATGTGTAATAAAAAGGGTAACAGATGGGTGCTGGAGGACAAGGATGAGCTTTGGTAAGTGTATTTTGAGCTCAAAAATGGAAACGCCTACTCTCTGGTGCATTGGAACTTGTTTTTACACAGCTTTTACACAGTTAAATGAGTCTAGTTTTACTGTAGTGAGTCTTGTGCCTACTGTAGGGATACTGTAACGAGATACAGTAGTCCCCAGTTACTACAATAGTAAATGCTATGTAAAAAGATTACTACAATCCACTAGTAAGATTACTGTAACTTCCTTTTCATCATTCTCAATTCAGCCTCAACACCTGAATACTTTAGTGACTTGGACTTACTGTAAGAATAGTGTAAGCTATAGAAATCCTACAGTAAACTCTAAATAAACTTTCTAAAAGCTTACTGTAACTTTCTCAAATGTTGCCTTTTTTCTTCAACTGTTTACTCAATAAATTTCGCACAAAAGAGCTAAATTTCGAGTATTCACTGGAACAAAGTGCGTCTCAAATTTATCTTCCTAAAGGAGCTCCCATTGACAACTCAATCGATCTTTCACCAAATTTCCAGTAGACTCCAAATTACTACAAATGCCTCTTTTCCTCACAGAATCGGCCTTTGTTCGGGGCTTTTGTTTAGGCGATTTGTCTAAATTTCGCGGTGGAGTCGATTTAGGGAAAAGAGGAGATCGGGAAAAAGGAGAAATCGGGGGTTTTTTTGGATACCCGTTAGGGTCAGCTATTGCCTCTTTTTGTTTTATAAATGCCCATTATACCCATCCATTTTCGGGGACAGCCACCTGATCCATAAAAAAGCGCAAAGACCTTCCCAGATTTGATTTACTCAAAAAATTCGCTGAAAACTCTAAAACTATACTCATCAAAAGGAAAAAGCCTATCCAAAGCCAGGGTTTTGACTCTGACTGGCTTGGAAATTGAAAAATGACTTGACTTGTACCTTTGTCAAAGCTTAATAAGTACTTTTTAGACAAAAAGGCAACACATTCTTGCTCTTGCTTTAGTCACTACAGTACCCTCATTCTTTTTCTGATGATTCCAATTTCAAAGCTTTTATGTAGAGCATTCATTTTGTGTTGACAGCATTCATCCATTGAAACGCTTTTTTTTGAACCTCTCAATGCATCGCTTTCAATTCGATTTGAAGTGAAAAGAGAAAAGACCGTTAAAGAGTGGATTTACATATGTCATTTAGGGGAAATCGTGAGTGATGACATAAAGGAGAACCGCCATAAATAGAAAGAGAAAAAAAATGGGAGTGTTCATTGAAAGGGAGCTTGCATGAGCTGGGGCTTTTGTTTCTTTTGTACAAGGCTTTGTAGGGTTTTTCTCTGCGAAACTTTTCTGGGTTGAAGCTTGATCTTAGCTTTACTGCTGATTCTACCAAACTTGCAAGCTCGTTACAGTAGCTGGGAATCTAACTAGAAGTTCAGCAAACTAATAGGCTAGGCTTGTGGCTAGTGTAAAGGCTTGGAATTCTTGATTTGGAAATAAAACCAGGTAGAAGTAGATTAATGGCAGATAAAGCGAAACAAAACAATTCGTTTGAGGTTTTTTTTCTTCCCTAACACTTTTTGAGTAGAAGATCCATGAAATATTCACCGACATTGGTTTGTTGTTCATTAATGTTGCATAGTCATGGTCGCTTTTCCCTTTCAATCTCCCCTTGATTGCCATAAGAAAACGATCGGCATTTCCTTTTGTCATTTCTCGGATTTCTTTCCCATCTTTTCCCCAGAGCGGTAATTAGAGACTCATTAATTTTCAAATAGGCTTCTTTTTACGGCTGCCAGAAATGGTTGAAGAAGCCGCCTTTTAGAGAGAAAGAGAAACTGTTTACGGTGAAGAAAATGGCGTAACAATACGATCCAGCTGAAGGTTGTTGTTGGGGTGGAGTTGAACTGAAAGGTATATAGTTCTCCTCTTTTATAAGAGATGGTACGACTCCAGGACATATCTCGCTAAAAATAGCTCGGATTGAGCTGAAAAATTCACATTAAACAGTCAACTTTTTATTATCTTTCATATGGTCTATTTGTTTTTTTGATCTTTTTAGAGTCTTTAGTTTAAAACTATAATATTAGTTTTTGAATTTTAAAAATCAAAAAGTTGAGCGCAACTCTGAGAAAAACGCTCTATATATTCTTGATCTTGTTGGCTAGAAGAATGCTATCAAATAACTATTAAAAGCTACCGTAATCCTAATATTCTCCAATGCGAATCCTCATCCCAAACACCTCATTAATCATTGTGCAACAGGGTGTCAGGAAGTGGTCAAATGAGCGAGGTTTCAGCTGTCAATTAGGTGGTTGTTTGGATTAACGCTTAGTGAATGAGTAGAATGAACGAACAGACAAACAGTCAAACAAAACAGGAAGAAGTGTGGACTGGAAAGAAAAGAGAAGAGAAAAGGGTTTATGCAATTAGATGGGGTTTCTCTATATTGGCAGTCCAGAATGGACACACCTGCCACATTGCGTTAAATGGATGAAGTGGAGAGTGAGTGAAAGAATCGAGAGTGAGGGAACGTGGGTTAGGTTGAGGAGAAAGCTTCAAGAAATCAAGGATTTATTGAAACTAATGAAGAACTTAGTTAGAATTGACAGTAGTCTTCTTGCCAATACTGATATGGTCTTGTGCTCAAGCTATCGTAATCTGCTATATAATCTGCTATGTAATCTGCTATGTAAACTTTAAAGCCTTGAGTTCTAAATGTTATTTGAAGAAAAGCAAACCTATTCTTTAAAGCAATTTGAAAGAGACTAAAGGCTAGCTTTTAAAAATACTTTAACTTACTTTAAATTAGAGCTAGAGTTAGAGTTGTTGGGATTTTAAGAGAAATCAAAGAACTTTACTCTAAAAGTTTTCCATATTTCCATCTTTATGAAGAGCAATTATCCATTCGTTGGTGACAGCCGTTTCATAAAGAATCGAAAAGGAGAATGAGCAGATGTGCTGGAGAGGAAAGTGAAGGAACAATGTGATGACCTTACTTGCACAAGCTTTCTTTTCAGAGTTTCCAAGTTCAACCGGTAATCATTGAGGCTTAAAGCTTCTATGGAAGAAATTTTGTTTTGATGAAAGATGTTCAAGGTGTTAACAAAGCTCAAGCTCGTCTTTGGGTCCGATTTTTCTTTTAAAAGGAAGAACAGGTCAATCTTGACCGAACAAACTGGATTAAAGCCTTCGTTTGCTCAAGTATAGCTGGAAATAACAAATGTCAATTTGTGTAAACATTGACTTTCTCGTGTTTACCTTGGATCATTCATTTCCCCCAGCTGAGATCACTGAATTATGCGTAAAAGTTTACTTATGCGGGAATAAGGGAACATTTGGGCAAATAGAGACAACTTTTTGCTGGGTGTTGTTATGGGAAATAAATAGAAATGGGGAAAACTAATGAGATAGTAATCAACAAAATGGAAAAATTAGGTAGAATTTCAGTTAAAATTCTCTTTTTAAAATGTGAATTTCTTTTCTAAAAAGTGTCAAGAAAATGGCGTAACAATACGATCCAGCTGAAGGTTGTTGTTGGGGTGAAGTTTTTCTAGCGGGTTACTTTCCCGGATTTGGCTCTGATTTGGCCTAATCATGTGAGTTTTTGGGTATACAGATAAGCGGTTAAAGATAACCTTTTTAGTTCTTCGTCGTATTTTAGAAGTTTGTTGATCTAAATGAGAGCGGTGGTTGTGGATTTTGTGCTGTGTCTAAACAAAATTAAATGGAGAATATCAAAAGTTATCTAGTAACTTTTGATTTTGTTATCTAGTAACTCGTAGGCCTGTACCTAGAAATTTTTATATTTTGAGGGTAAGGGGCAAGGTCTTAAAAATTCAAAAACTTTAAAAATTGAACCCTGTACAATTAGCAAGACTTTGAAGCCCGCTACATTGAGACTACTGAAAAGATTGTTGAAGTTTATAGTTTTTAGAAAGTTTTTGTCTTTGATAAGCAATATTTTAACTTTTAGAATATAAAAATGTTATTTGTTCTTAAAATCGCAAATTGAAATTGTAAAATAATAAAAAGTCTATGGCATTATTTTTTCAGTTTCCAACACAGATGTACTACGTTGATGCAAAAGTAATTACGTTTTTTTTACAAACATTAAATTAAATCAAAATTCCTTTGGGTAATAATTTATTCCTAACAATAAGCACCATATCTATAACATCCCTCTAACGTTGCTTCAGATAGCGGATCCCCTTAGATGGTGACAAGTTTGGACTGTATGGCGCATGCGGCAAGACATTTCATTCTAATTCCTCTAACTCCATACAAGAAGCTTTCGCCGTGTGTGCTCTTTGCAAAATTGGTCTTTTGGTTTTTGGTCAACCTTCTTGAGTCAACAACTATGGAATAAAACAAGGTGAATCAACTGTTTTCCGGGCTCTAATAATTCGAAATAAACAAATCCGTCGATAATCCACCAGCAAGACAACATCACTTTGTGCTCCTGATAATCCGGCTTTGAAGTTGAAATTGGCATTTGACCTTTGCTGAGCCATTGTCTTTTTCAAGAAGTGGATCCACGAGTTCCACCTTGAAAGAATCGAAATCTTTGAAGAAACACATTTTGATAGCTCTAAAGAAATAGAATTAGAGAAAAAAAACTAAAAAAAAATAAAAAAGGACTAGGCGACACGAATCATATCTTAATTATAGACTTTTCAATTCACAAACACGTAGATTAATCGATTTCAGGCTACTTTTGAAAAAATTCGCGTACTTTTTTTGTACAGACACAAAAGTGTTATTTAAAGATTTAACGAAACCAAGCTAAATCCATCTGTCACACGTTTTAAAGAAATGAAATAGATATTCAATCATACTCAATAATCAATATTCATATAAAGGTATTTAATCCAAAATTTATTAACATAAATAAAGAAACCAACAAATGAATGGGCCTCAACAACATTGATTTGAAGGCGATGTCGTTGCCAGAGTTGTTAGAGAGGCCAGTTCTGGTGATGAGCACCTAAAACTCAAACAAGCTTATATAAAACAGATATATCGGATAACAAATTATATAATAATATAAGTTGATCCGACGCATTTTAAAGTGCCATATAAATGTCTTGCTTATTAAAAAGATAAATCGTCTAGACATTAATAAACTCAAAGCTGTAAAATGACCAAAATATCAAGGATGCTAAAATTTAGCATTAATCAATTCCTATATACCATTCTGAAATTAAAGTCTATAGAATGAACAACTTGACGTGATTGAAACTATTAACTTTTACCGGGAAAAAACCCCAACCTGTTCAAACTTCAACATAGCCCACGTCTTCAAGAGCGCCAGTTAATCGACTCAACGTTCCCATTCTTTCAGAAGCCATGTAAAAATCCATTACTGGTCCGTCGATGTATCGTGTGGTAAGGGGATTCAATTCCTGAAAAAAAAATGATTGAAATGGAATTAGAAACAAATATAAATTCAAAAAGAGAATCTTCAACCTGAAGCGTCACACCCTTCACCAGGAGATGTTTCCAAAGACGTGGAGTATTTGCTGGCTGAAGAATGTTGTTCGAGATGTATTGTCGTGCTTGATTGCCCTGAGGGTGCGCAAAACGGTACACCACCCCTTGGAAGGTGATCTCGAAATATTGGGCAGTGACATTCATCGCTGCATATTCCGAATCGAAGAAGAAACGCACTGGTGGCACCATGTCAATCCTAAAATAAAAAGTTTAATTATGGATTTATCATTTGTAATGAAGCATGAAGAAATGAAATTTTATGAAATGGACTGGCTTACGAATAGATCATTTACTTTCCTGTGTTAATAAAAATCAAATCAAATGAACCAACATGTTTGTACCGTGATCATTTTCGTCATCGTCATAGAACGAATCATCTTCAGAGTCGGTGGCCTTCTTGCAGGTGGGGACTTTCAACTGAACTTGGATTTTTTGGTAAATTATAAAATTAACTAGACTTAGGAAAAACTAGTTAAAATCTAAATCAGCAATCTAGATGCTAGATTAAAGGAGATTATTTTAAGCCAAATCATATCGAAATTTTGATCATAAACTAAATGAGGTATCTACTCAATACTCTAAAATAATTTAAATCTTCCGTAAAAGCGCAAAAAGGTGAGAGAAAACCTGCTCATAATTGGCAACCGTTTTCAGTCTGACGACAAAATCGCTTAACATTTCCAGGTCCTCGAATTGAGCACAAAAATCCACCACATGAAAGCCAAGCCAGGTGTCCTTCGTGTTTGTTGACTGAAAATCAAATCAATAAATGAGTTAAAGCCTCTCTTAATTCATAGACATAATGATTGCATTGCAGCAATTCACTGAATAGCAATAAATATCGTTTACCCATACCTTCTTTAAATTAAACAATGCAATATTATATTTCGTGAAAATGACCGATCAAAGTTTCTTTAGAGCAAATAGGGATTCAATTTTAAAAAAGTAAGAAAACCCTACCTGTAGGACCATTTCAGATAAAGTAAGCTGAATCTTAGGAACCGTTTTGACAAAAAAATTCCGATTCTTGCCATTTAGAGGGTAAGCGAAACGGAAAGGTTTCGAGTCATGAACGATCTCCAGATATTCGAGTTCCACCTTGAAAGAATCGAAATCTTTGAAGAAACACAGTTGAGGTCGCACCTTGATAGCTCTAAAGAAATAGAATTAGAGAAAAAAAAACTAAAAAAAGGATAAAAAAAGGATCAGGCAACACGAATCATCTCTTAATCCACTTTTCAATTCACAAACACGTAGATTAATCACATTAATCGATTTCAGGCTACTTTTGAAAAATTTCGCGTACTTTTTTTGTACAGACACAAAAGTGTTATTTAAAGATTTAACGAAACCAAGCTAAATCCATCTGTCACACGTTTTAAAGAAATGAAATAGATATTCAATCATACTCAATAATCAATATTCATATAAAGGTATTTAATCCAAAATTTATTAACATAAATAAAGAAACCAACAAATAAATGGGCCTCAACAACATTAATTTGAAGACGATGTCGTTGCCAAAGTTGTTAAAGAGGCCAGGCCTCGTGAAGAGCACCTAAAAATCAAAAAAACTATATAAAACAGATATATCGGATAACAAATTATAAAAAATATATTGTGCAGAGATCTAGAGAGTGGATTTCTGATATTTCTTTAGATCCATAGCTTATAT
Source organism: Mesorhabditis belari (assembly GCA_958450365.1). Lineage (NCBI taxonomy): Eukaryota > Metazoa > Nematoda > Chromadorea > Rhabditida > Rhabditidae > Mesorhabditis > Mesorhabditis belari. The sequence goes on from CAUEEP010000927.1 coordinate 2,020,791, forward strand.
TGTGCTTTATGTTTCTAAATCTCTTCCACTTTCTCTATAAGATCTCTTTGTAGAGATAAATCGGCTTTGAGTCTATATTCTACCACTGAACTACCAGCGACGGAAAATACAGCAAATATGGAATTATTCTTATTAGCACAAAACGTTCGACTTGAGGCATACACATCGACCATTTACGCAGCCATTTGTACACTTACAGTGCTTGTGCCCTAAACAAAAGCAATTAAACAAAGGCTACAAAAAATACCTTGAGATCCGGTGAGAGATTCGGCGCCGCCTGCTGAGCGAAATGATGTCTCCTTTTCGGGCACACCTTCAGCATCGATGAAATTGTTGTTTGCTGACACAAACTGGTTGCGAGTCAACCTAGAAAATTATTTAATAATCAACAACAACAAACAAACTTTTGAGGGAGAATTCCATTCGAAGTGCCAATTTTCTAAAATCCGTCGTTTGCTCCCAACACGGCTCCGAAAAGAGAAGGATGCCCAATCTTCGGTCTATCCACAGTATCGATTGGAACTCGAACAGTTTTTCCAACGTCAACAGGACCATATCTAAGGAAAAAAGCATAGTTAAGTATCAATTGAATTAATAATTATTGAAAAGCATGAATTATACCTGTTTTTAGAAGATTCGAGCATCTTCTCGGCTTGCTTCTGTTGAAATCTGACGGCGCCAGCTCGATGTTGACACATTTTCTCATCAAGACGATTCAATTCTAAAAAAATGTAGATCAACTAAACAAAAGAGTTTAAGCGAAAAAATTAATCTGCAATTGTGCTATTCGTTTCTTGCTTTCATGCTTTCAACTTGATGCTGCAAGGCTTGGTTCAATTCTAAAACAAAGCGTTTGACCAACTAGATAAAAGAATTAGAAGGCAAAATAAACCTGAAATATGTACTTCTGCGGCTTCAGCTCGATGTGGTACATTTTCCTTATTCACATGATACGATCCTAAAATAAAAAGTTCAATTAAATCATAATCAAAGCTTTGTGCATTTTGACAATTTCATCATACTCTTTGGAATCCGGCCATAAAATCGGATTATCCGTTAAAGCAGACTTGATTGACTCGGTCGAATCTTCAAACTTTTCGGACTCGGGCTCGATTTCCTAAAGCAAAAAAGTTAAACAAAAACTAGAAACATTAACCTCCGTATTTTCTGGTAAATTTCTTTCATCATTGGACGGCTCAACGGTAAAACTGATCGTTAACTTTCTTTCAAACTACAAAATCAGCATATTTAAGTTTAATTCCAAAAATTATACCATTGCTTCGAAAGGGGAACGGATGATAACGTCGGTTTTTCATTGATTGAAAAATTGGGAGAAGTCGAGCCCATTTTGTCGATTTTTCTTCTCGTATACAGAGGATACGTTAAACAATGAAAATTAACACGTTTTTCAAAAAGTTAAAATCGGAATAATAAAATCAACTTACTTCGATGTCTTGATTGCATCTTTCAACTGATCCTTGGCTCTGCAAGTGTCGAGGGCGACCATGTACGATTCGGCAGCTCGGTCAGTGATTTTCTTTAACCTAAAAATTTAATTGTCACGCATAATTGCAACGATACACGAGATAAATCGAAAAAAAGAAACGATTGAAAAATTATTACTCAATTATTACTTAAAATAAAAACTATTGCTCATTAAACACCGAAGAAAGTAATAGTTTGTGTCTAAAAGATGGAATGAGGGGGTTGTTTTAAATTTTTTTTTCGAAAACATCTTTTTCAAAAGATTTGGCAACAGAAGGCAACAATTTGGCAACAGAAGTTACCTCCCGAGGTGCTAAAATATTTGGTTCTATTAGTCTAACTTTTTTATTTGCATGTCAGATAAGCCTGCATTGCATTTCAAATGTTTCGTCAAAAAACTTTCAATCACCATCGACTAGCCGATCGTGATTCAATCACTACCGGGTGAACATCACGAGCGGCTGCGATATATAAATTGTCAGCAAAAATATACAATATCGAAGATACCCCTAGTCCCCGTAATTCCGGACAGCCATGTATGAGAAAAATATAAATATCTGCTAAAAATTTGAGTTTTAGTTTGCATTCTTCAGTGCACTTGTTATACTCGTTGTTTCGTCTACCTCAAAAAATTCAGCAAGAACCAAAACCAAAAAACAGGGAATGCAAAATTGCCTCTTTTACGTGTATTCCAAACAAAAACTAAATGCTTTCTGCTGGCGTCCAAAAAACATCGAATTTCGCATGTAAAAGTGGGCAACTTTTGATCGACTATTACCGAACACTGTTTCCCAAGCTAAATTTGCATTTAATTTTGCATGTTCCCGAGGAATATGCAAAACCAATACAGCGTTGTTAACCAGAGATCCTTTGCTGCAATAAACACAGAGTGAGAGTATAAAATGAAGAGTTTATGGGTGAAAATTCATCACTCATTTCTTGCATTCGAAACTTTTACAATCCAAAATGCACTTTGCAATCATTTTCCTCTTCGGTCTTCTCATCGCCCCGTCGTGGGCAGGAGTCCCGGCAGTCTCTTCGGGCGGTGATGCCTGCCATTGCCCAGTCATTCCCGATTTGACTGCACTAGAGTGTATCCTCGATTTTGGTAGGTGTGAATTGTATTGTTATTGAATCAAAAATAGATCCAGGGTTGCTCCAAGAAACTGTACTGTAAGAACAATTCAGCATAGAACCAGTTTTCTAAAACACCAAAGCAACAAAGTTTTCAGTCTCCCACGTGGAAATATTGGACAAGACGACTAAAACGGTGAATGGGACGACCTTCAACGAGTATACCCTCAAGCACATTAAGATCTACAAGGTTGGATAAAAATTAGCTTACAGTTAAGGAAATACTATTTTGCTTTGCTGAAATTAAAGAAACTCTTATTACCTCGAATACTACTATAGGGTGGAGTCTCCCTTCCAACCGTTGTCATCGTTCCACAAGGTCCGTGCGGATTAGAGTTGGAGGTGAACCTTGAGTACCTTCTCTGCGGAGTGGTCACTGGGGACACCAATCTCTACGCTAGCCTTTGTCTTCAAATTTTGCAAGTCCTGTCACCGCTGTGGAGCCTGGTTAGTGTCTTGTATTCTGGCTAATCTACTTCACTCTGTCAGGTGGACGCCGAATGTCTCCACGAACTAAGCCTCCTGAACACTGTCACCAACCTGGTTTGCCTTCTCCTCAAAGCCATTATCGAGCTGCTTTTTGGAAATCTTATTCCGTAATACATTTCGTTTAATATCGTTAATAGAGTTTTGAAATGAAAAACTATTTTATTTAGCTGTCTTCCCGGAATCGATTGCCTTGGTGGACTCACTGGGCCTTTCTAAATCACAATAAAAGAGCCGAGACTATTCTTGACACATTTTGCACTTTTTCTGTATATAAATGAACCGCATCATAAAATATTTTTTATTTTTTAATAAAAAAGCAATCTAAAAACATCGGATCTATTTTTAATTCTTATTACCAGGACGTCCATGCGGATCAACTGCTTCCTTTTCGAGCACAAAACTGAGGGAAACAATATATTTTTTGACAGGATAATGCTTCAATTCATATCAGCCAATCCTTTAAAGTTTTTCTGGAATGTCACAACATCGATTTTGTCGAATGGCTTGTCGGCTTACCGGACTTTAACCCAATGGAAAGATATGGGGCACCAATATTTATGCTACACAAAAGACTTACTTTTGCAACTGAAAAAAGCAATTTTGCAAGCTTGGAGGCCAATTCCACCACAAACGCTTCAAAACTTAGTGAACTTGATGAAAAGTCGACTATTCGACTTCATCGAGAAAAAGGAAGCCTCTATTGATTATTAATGAACTTTTCATTCGTTTTTCTTTTGTTTATTCTCAAATTTATTGTTATTTTTTATGTGGTGTTAAATAAAGAAATTGTTATGATTTTGTTGCAATTTGTTCAGATAAAATTTGAGAATAAACAAAAGAAAAACGAATGAAAAGTTCATTAATAATTAATAGAGGCTTCCTTTTTCTCGATGAAGTCGAATAGTCGACTTTTCATCGAGTTAAAAATGGTATATACTAGGTTGGTGCAAATGAAATTTCGTTTTTTTACAAACATTAAAGTCATCCAAAATTTTTTTAGATAACAATTTATTTAAAACAATAAGCACCATTATTATCTATGACATCCCTCCAACGTTGCTTCAGATTGCGGATCCCCTTCTCAAAGAACGCTTGATTCTGTGATGCAAAGTAGTTGATCACCCAATTTTCGACTTTTGCATTCTTAAACTGGCAATTCTCAAGGGAATGTTGCATCGATCTGAAAAGGTGAAAATCGGAGGGTGCTAAGTCTGGACTATACGGCGCATGTGGTAAGACCTTCCATCCTAGCTTCTCTAGTTCCTTACAAGAGGTTTTTGCCGTGTGAGCTGGAGCATTATCACGGAGAAAGTTGATAGTTGAGGGATTTAGGCCTTTTTCACGCAAAATTTCGTCAACCTTCTTGAGTTGTTGAATAAAATAAGATGAATCGACTGTTTTTCCGGGCTCTAATAATTCAAAATGAACAAGTCCATTGATATTCCACCAGCAAGACAACATCACTTTGCGCCCATGATAATCCGGCTTTGGAGTTGGAATTGGCGCTTGACCTTTGCTCAGCCATTGTCTTTTTCGAGAAGTATTATCAAAGTGAATCCACTTCTCATCCATCGTCAAGATATTCTCAAAAAAATGGCTTCTTTTCGACTTATGGAGCAAGATATGGCTGATCGAAACGCGTGCTCCCAGATTCTCAACACTCAATTGATGTGGAACCCATTGTCCATTACGATTTGTCTTTCCAATTATTTCCAAATGGCGTACAATTGTTGAATGATCACATTGAGATGTTTGGCAAGTTCTCGTGTTGTTTGCATTGGATCAGCTTCAATTAATTGTTCCAATTCATTGTTGTCGATGGTTGTGGCACGATGTCCATGCGATTCGTCTTCAAGGGATTCATTACCATCTCGGAATTGGGCAAACCAGAGCTGGCATGATCTTTCGGTGATAACCTGTTCTCCAAAGGCGGAACAGAGATCACCATGTGAATCAGCAGCGTTTTTGCCCATTTTGAAGTCATAGAGAAGACACGTGCGCAGAACATACTTTTGATCCACCATGATCTAAAGCAAAAATCAATTAAAAAGTGAAAGCTCTGACTTTGAAAAAATGCGAAAATAAAGTAAATATCCAAGAGTACAAATGCACAAAAGAACATCAAATAAGCTCTTCAGATTAAAAAAATAAGAACATTTTATATCGACCGAAATTTCTTTTGCACCAACCTAATACGTTCAAAAAATTGCATTATGATATCTTTCTCAGGAGTACTGTACGTATTGCGGTTATCATAATAGAGCATGGCAAACCCTGCTCTGAAAATTGAAAGGTTTTTGATGTTTTTAGATTGCCTTTTTTATTAAAAAATAAAAAATATTTTATGATGCGGTTCATTTATATACAGAAAAAGTGCGAAATGTGTCAAGAATAGTCTCGGCTCGTTTTGTGATTTAGAAAGGCCCAGTGAGTCCACCAAGGCAATCGATTCCGGGAAGACAACTAAACAAAAAGCTTTTTCATTTTAATTATATTAATGATATTAAATGAAATGTATTACGGAATAAGATTTCCAAAAAGCAGCTCGATAATGGCTTTGAGGAGAAGGCAAACCAGGTTGGTGACAGTGTTCAGGAGGCTTAGTTCGTGGAGACATTCGGCGTCCACCTGACAGAGTGAAGTAGATTAGCCAGAATACAAGACACTAACCAGGCTCCACAGCGGTGACAGGACTTGCAAAATTTGAAGACAAAGGCTAGCGTAGAGATTGGTGTCCCCAGTGACCACTCCGCAGAGAAGGTACTCAAGGTTGACCTCCAACTCCAATCCGCACGGACCTTGTGGAACGAGGACAACGGTTGGAAGGGAGACTCCACCCTATAGTAGTATTCGATGTTTTTTAATCTTTTAATTTTCATCCAACCTTGTAGATCTTAATGTGCTTGAGGGTATACTCGTTGAAAGTCGTCCCATTCACCGTTTTAGTCGTCTTGTCCAAGATTTCCACGTGGGAGACTGAAAACTTTGTTGCTTTGGTGTTTTAGAAAATTGGTTCTATTCGGAATTGTTTTTGCAGTATAGTTTCTTGGAACAACCCTGGATCTATTTTTGATTCAATAACAATACAATCCAGACGTACCAAAATCGAGGATGCACTCTAGTGCAGTCAAATCGGGAATGACTGGGCAATGGCAGGCATCACCGCCCGAAGAGACTGCCGGGACTCCTGCCCACGACGGGGCGATGAGAAGACCGAAGAGGAAAATGATTGCAAAGTGCATTTTGGATTGTAAAAGTTTCGAATGCAAGAAATGAGTGATGAATTTTCACCCATAAACTCTTCATTTTATACTCTCGCTCTGTGTTTATTGCAGCAAAGGATCTCTGGTTAGCAACGCTGTATTTGTTTTGCATATTCCTCGAGAACATGCAAAATTAAATGCAAATTTAGCTTGGGAAACAGTGTTCGGTAATAGTCGATCAAAAGTTGCCACTTTTACATGCGAAATTCGATGTTTTTTGGACGCCTAGCAGAAAGCATTTAGTTTTTGTTTGGAATACACGTAAAAGAGGCAATTTTGCATTCCCTGTTTTTTGGTTTTTGTTCTTGCTGGATTTTTTTGAGGTAGACGAAACAACGAGTATAACAAGTGCACTGAAGAATGCAAACTGAATCTCAACTGAAAAACTGAATCTTGTGCACTCATTTGTCTAAATTTCATATCATTTCACTACTTATGTGAGTGAAACTGGAAAAATTATACCATTAACTTTTTATTTCAATTTGCGATTTTTAGATTAAATAACAACCGCGCATATCTCGGCAGCAAAACCATGGATTTGAATGAAATTTTCAGCAGATATACATAATAAAGCCCTAGATATACAGTACCGGCCAAAACTATATCCCTTCCAAAAAGTGTTCCTTCTTTGAAGGCTTATAACATTTTGTCTAGTCATCGTACAAGCATGTGCCATGGAGATTCTGGATTTTTTAGCGCTACGAGATGCACTATAAGACTTTGAAGAATTCAAAAATTTGAGACGAGTTTTAATGGCTTGAATCAAAGGTTAAAAATTGTGTGCTTTTCAGAGCATTTTTTGCATTTTTATCTATCATAAACCCTTCGAAAGAATGCTGAAATGGAAATCCCGGTCTTAAGAAGACGTATAGCTCTAGGCTAACCACCAATTCCGTCAGCCGTTTCTTAGACTGTTTTTGTTGTTAATTAATCGTTTTTTTAGTGTTTTTATCACTTTAGGTAAGTTTTAGCAAGCCATACTTTTGATACTTTTGATGAAGATGTTAGCAAAGCTCGAGCTCGACTTTTGAGTCCGATTTTTCGTTGGTCAATCAGGTCAATCAGGTCAGGGAAAACAGGTCAATCTTGGCCGAACAAAGACTAAAGCTTCAGTTTGCGCAAGTTTAGCTGAAAATAACAAATGTCATTTTGTGGGAACATTGACTTTCTCGTGTTTACCATGGATTCCTCCAGCTGAGATCACTGAATTATGCGCAAAAGTTTACTTATTAGTAAATAGAGACAACTTTTTGCTGTGAAATAATTAAAAAAAAAGAAAAATTAGTGAGATAATAAGAAACAAATTGAGTAATTAGATAAGAATTCAGTTAAAATTGTCTTTGTTTAAAATGTGAATTGCTTTTCTAAAAAGTGTCAACTTTGCAACAATTTCCGAGATTCTACTATATATAAAGCATTGAGGAATCTACTATATATAAAGCAGAAGAGACGTTTGTCCGTCTGTGCGCAGCCATTGGCAAAAAGGGGCGCAGAAGACGCGAACGTTAGTGAGCACGCAACGCCTTTTAAAGAAAGAGAGAAACTGTTTACGGTGAAGAAAATGGCGTAACCATACGATCCAGCTGAAGATTGTTGTTGGGGTGGAGTTGAACTGAAAAGTGTTGTACCCTAAAATTCACCATAATAACAAAAAAGAGAAAACAAATGACAAGCAAAAATTTCAGAAAACAAGAAAAGCTTTAGGATGAGCTATAAAACGTCAAAATTGGACAAATTTAAGGTACTCTCCCAAAAAATCGGAAAGGACTTTTCCACCAACCCACTAGTTCTCCTCTGTTATAAGAGATGGTACGACTCCAGGCCATATCTCGCCGACAATAGCTCGGATTGAGCTGAAAAATTCACATTAAATAGTCAACTTTTTATTATCTTTCATATGTCCTTTTTTTGATCTGTCCAGAGTCTTGAGTTTAAAACTACAGTGCGTTTCAAATTCTTAAACGGACCTCTAAAATGGCGAATTTTGCATTTTGAACACCGCTACAGCTATTAAGCTTTTTCTATTAGAAAGAGCATGTCTTAAAACCTAAAAAAACACGAAAAACAACCATACTGTAAAAAGTAAAAATTTTCAAAATAGAAACTTTTTGGTAAATCAACCGTTTCAAATTCTTAAACGCACCCGCCTTTGCCGTTGTTATTTGAAATTTTTCGTTTTTTGTGCATATTTTTTTATTAAATTTATATTTTTTGTTAATTTCCAGGTAAATGGCACACGGAAAGCTGCTCACGGATTATGAGAAAGGCCAGATTGAGGCCCGTTTGAGGATTGGCGACTCAATAAGGAAAATCGCAAAAAATTTGGGCCGATCCGACTCTGCCGTGCGAAATTACATATCGTTTCTGCACCAAAGAATAAGCCAGGACCAAAACCAAAGCTTAAACCGCGAGCTAGACGCCATATTGTGAACAACATCCATGGAAAAACGATCAATAAAGTGAAAATGGAACGGAAAATCGACGTTTCGAAGTCGACAATTTGGCGAGCCATCAAGGAAAACCCACATATGGATCGACGATTATTGAACATGCAACCGGCCGTGAAGCTTTTGCACAAGAAACCCCGATTTGCGTTCACCAAGGCTCATATGAATTAGGATTTGTCTATGGTTAGAAAGCAGCTTATGTTTTATTCTTTTTTTGCGTTTAGGTGATCTTTTCCGATGAGAAGAAATGGAATTGGGATGGTTCCAATGGCATTGACTACTATTGGAGGGATCTTCGACGTGATCCGATGGTGTTTGGAACTCGAAACTTTGGCGGCGGTTTTGTGATGGTTTGGGCCGCCTTTTGTGCTGATGGAACGGTCGCTCTGAAGATGGTTTCGAATCGAATCACTAGATAGATAACATGAACAATTGCTTGTTGCCGTTTTTGCTCCTAAATCCAACCGTTCCCGATTTGTTTCAATACGACAACGCGTCAATTCATCGAGCCGGAGACACCGGAGACTGGCTGAACAACAACAACATTGCAACTTTGGACTGACCCGCTTGATCTCCTGACGTCAATCCGATAGGGAATTTATGTCGAATACTTGTCCGAGCTGCCTAAAAAATCATCGTCAGTTTCAAGACGTATATTTGTACCTAAAACAGCCTGAAGCCGTTTGGCCTGAAGCTATCTCGACGTCTCCGCTCTTCAAAACCTCAGCAATTCAATGCCAGACCGCACTTTTCAAGTAATTAATCGTTCTGGTGCGGTACAGATTGTTAGTTTTGATTTCTTACCTTTGAGGTTAATTTGTGTCGATAAATAAAAATATTTTCATAGTGCGTTTAAGAATTTGAAACGGTTGATTTACCAAAAAGTTTTGATTTTGAAAATTTTTACTTTTTACAGTATGGTTGTTTTTCGTGTTTTTTTAGGTTTTAAGACATGCTCTTTCTAATAGAAAAAGATTAATAGTTGTAGAGGTGGTCAAAATGCAAAATTCGCTATTTTAGAGGGTGCGTTTAAGAATTTGAAACGCACTGTATAATATTAGTTTTTGAATTTAAAAAACCAAAAAGTTGAGTGCAACTCCGAGAAAAACGCTCTACATACAGGGTGCGGCAAAAGTGCTGACACTTTTTTGCAAACGACTGTATAAAATTTCAAAAAACAGTATTTGGCTCACTTTTTCTTTTTTAACATTTGTTAAACGGTTTTTCCTTATTTTTAACCAGAAACAATGTTTTTGGAGCGTACGAAGAACCCTGGAGCGTTCGAAGGATTGTTCATAAGAAACTTGGAATGTCCAGCTACAAATTTGCTCGGGCTCATTTCCTGAACGACGCCATGAAGCAAGAGGATGGTTAAAGCGAAGAAGATGTTGCACCTGGTCGGTGCTGGTCGTTTGGACAAGGTCGTGTTCACAGATGAGAAGGTCTTCACCGTTCAACCGATCCACAATCGTCAAAACCATCGCCAACTTCTCAAGCGAGGTCTGAAAAACACTTTTGCAGCCAAATTCATGGTCCGCCAACATTTTCCGAAGTCCGTTATGGTGTGGGCCGGCATCTGTGCCACAGGAAAGACGCCTCTTGTGTTCATCGATCGAAATGTGAAAATCAACGCTAAGGTCTACCAGCAAAAGGTGTTAAAAGATGTCTTAGAGCCCTGGGCAGCGAATCATTTCGGACAAACTGGATTTACCCTTCAGCAGGACTGGGCGCCGGCCCATGGAGCCCGTTCGACTCTCGCTCTCTGCAATCAGCTGTTTCCGGGCTACCGGTGTAAGGACATTTGGCCGTCGAATAGCCCCGATTTGAACTCCCCTAGACTTTGGCCTCTCCGTTTGGCCGATCTTGGGAGACAAGATCTCTGGCAAGAGATTTCACTCCGTGGATTCTTTGAAAGCCGCTTTGAAGAGGGCCTGGGCTGAAATCACTGTTCAGCAATGCGCGACCATCTTTGTCAACTTCCGCAAGCGATTGAAGCAGTGCATCGAGTCCAAAGGTGGAAATTTTGAACATTTGTTATGATTTTTTGTTAGATTAATTAGCTAAACTTGAAGATTAATTCAAAAGTATGGCTTGCTAAAACTTACCTAAAGTGATAAAAACACTAAAAAAAGATTAATTAACAAAAAAGACAGTCTAAGAAACGGCTGACGGAATTGGTGGTTAGCCCAGGGCTATACGTCTTCTTAAGACCGGGATTTCCATTTCAGCATTCTTTCGAAGGGTTTATGATAGATAAAAATGCAAAAATGCTCTGAAAAGCACACAATTTTTAACCTTTGATTCAAGCCATTAAAACTCGTCTCAAATTTTTGAATTCTTCAAAGTCTTATAGTGCATCTCGTAGCGCTAAAAAATCCAGAATCTCCATGGCACATGCTTGTACGATGACTAGACAAAATGTTATAAGCCTTCAAAGAAGGGACACTTTTTGGAAGGGATATAGTTTTGGCCGGTACTGTATATCTAGGGCTTTATTATGTATATCTGCTGAAAATTTCATTCAAATCCATGGTTTTACTGCCGAGAGATGCGCGGTTGTTATTTAATCTAAAAATCGCAAATTGAACTAAAAAAGTTAATGGTATAATTTTTCCAGTTTCACTCACATAAGTAGTGAAATGATATGAAATTTAGACAAATGAGTGCACAAGATTCAGTTTTTCAGTTGAGATTCAGTTTGCATTCTTCAGTGCACTTGTTATACTCGTTGTTTCGTCTACCTCAAAAAAATCCAGCAAGAACAAAAACCAAAAAACAGGGAATGCAAAATTGCCTCTTTTACGTGTATTCCAAACAAAAACTAAATGCTTTCTGCTAGGCGTCCAAAAAACATCGAATTTCGCATGTAAAAGTGGGCAACTTTTGATCGACTATTACCGAACACTGTTTCCCAAGCTAAATTTGCATTTAATTTTGCATGTTCCCGAGGAATATGCAAAACAAATACAGCGTTGTTAACCAGAGATCCTTTGCTGCGATAAACACAGAGTGAGAGTATAAAATGAAGAGTTTGTGGGTGAGAATTCATCACTCATTTCTTGCATTCGAAACTTTTACGACCCAAAATGCACTTTGCAATCATTTTCCTCTTCGGTCTTCTCATCGCCCCGTCGTGGGCAGGAGTCCCGGCAGTCTCTTCGGGCAGTGATGCCTGCCATTGCCCAGTCATTCCCGATTTGACTGCACTAGAGTGTATCCTCGATTTTGGTGGGTGTGAATTGTATTGTTATTAAATCAAAAATAGATCCAGGGTTGTTCCAAGAAACTGTATTGTAAGAACAATTCCGAATAGAACCAGTTTTCTAAAACACCAAAGCAACAAAGTTTTCAGTCTCCCACGTGGAAATATTGGACAAAACGACTAAAACGGTGAATGGGACGACTTTCAACGAGTATACCCTCAAGCACATTAAGATCTACAAGGTTGGATGAAAATTAAAAGATTAAAAAACATCGAATACTACTATAGGGTGGAGTCTCCCTTCCAACCGTTGTCATCGTTCCACAAGGTCCGTGCGGATTGGAGTTGGAGGTCAACCTTGAGTACCTTCTCTGCGGAGTGGTCACTGGGGACACCAATCTCTACGCTAGCCTTTGTCTTCAAATTTTGCAAGTCATCTCGCCGCTGTGGAGCCTGGTTAGTGTCTTGTATTCTGGCTAATCTACTTCACTCTGTCAGGTGGACGCCGAATGTCTCCACGAACTAAGCCTCCTGAACACTGTCACCAACCTGGTTTGCCTTCTCCTCAAAGCCATTATCGAGCTGCTTTTTGGAAACCTTATTCCGTAATACATTTCGTTTAATATCGTTAATAGAGTTTAAAATGAAAAACTATTTTATTTAGCTGTCTTCCCGGAATCGATTGCCTTGGTGGACTCACTGGGCCTTTCTAAATCACAATAAAAGAGCCGAGACTATTCTTGACACATTTTGCACTTTTTCTGTATATGAATGAACCGCATCATAAAATATTTTTTATTTTTTAAAAAAAGGCAATCTAAAAACATCGGATCTATTTTTAATTCTTATTACCAGGACGTCCATGCGGATCAACTACGTCCTTTTCGAGCACAAAATGACAATCTAGTTCGCTACCGCTACTCGCTACTCACTAATTTTTTGACTGTTTGAAGATTGTCGAACTTTTTTTTCGGCTGGTGAATGCCGAACGGATCTGAATAAACAAAAAGCTGAATAAGAAATACGAGGAGAGCGGACGAGAAAGCACTTTGCAACTTAGTTCCTAAAGCTTGAGTGCTGAGTTGATTTTGCCGTTGTGGTGGCTAGGGCATTTTGGGCATTTCACAAGAATGACAGCAATATCCCCATTACTCAAATGTTGGAAAGAAAAACTCGAAAAAGAACCGATTTTCTGCCCAGCGGGACCGAATCCATGCACTAGCTGTTCTCAATATCGTCAGCATTGCATCGATCTGATAAATAATATTGTGATACCTTTTTGAACGGTATTGTAGTTTTAAGCGATCATCTTCTTTAGAGGTTCTCTTTAATCATAAAAGCATCCAAACAAAATGAAAATCATGCAGAATAGAAAAGAAGAATAACTACTTTATACATAACTTTTAAATGTTTATTTACAGCAAGATACTAATTATTAGGTTGTTCGGATATAAACGAGCGTTTTAGTAGTCGACAAAATTTATCTTAAAAACAGAAACAACACAATTTAATCCAAAATATATTCACCATTACTATTGATTACTTCTTGCCATCTTTTGCGAAAAGAGTTGATGCCGTTCTTGAAAAACTCAGCCGGCTGTGACTCGGAAAACTTGGCGACGCAATTTTAGACATCTTCACGGGTTTTGAATTTCTCAGTCACCAAAAGGTTTTGCATCGACCGGAATAAATGGTAATCTGAAGGAGCCAAATCGGGAGAATATGGCGGATGTGGTGGTAGCTCCCATCCTAGATTCTCCAGTTTTTGCTGAGTGACTTTTGAATGAGAGTATCATTGACCCGGTCAAGTTGCTGTTTGTAGAGGTCTGATGTGACTGTTTGGCCGGGTTGTAGAAGCTCGAAATACACAAGGACCTTGTTATTCCACCATACTGAGAGCATCACTTTTTTCCCATGAATATCCGGTTTTACGGTCGGATTTGGCCGTTCTCCTGGTCCTAGTCATTTCCGTTTTCGAATAGTATTATCGAAATGGATCCACTTCTCATCTCCAGTAACGAGAAAAACAAAAAAGCCAGGCTCTTTAGCGTGGCGGATGAGAATTCCGGCCACAGCCACTTGTTAATTCTTGTTTGCACTGCCGAAACTCGTGAGGAAGCCTTTTTTCGCAGCTGATCGTATTTCCAATGGCGTGGAGATGCTCATCAATAGTAGAATTTGAACATAGAAACTGTTGAGAACTGAAAAAAAACTGAAACCTGGATCCGATTCGATTGCAGCCCTCAAAAAATCGTTGTCTACCGCTTAAGGTTGACGAAAGTGTTCTTCATCCTCAAGACTTTCACCACCATTCCGAAAGCGTTGGAACCAGGCCCGACATCGGCTTTTGGACATTACATCATTCCTAAATGCTTTGACCAAATCTCGATGGGATTTCGCGGATGTTTTGCCCAGTTTAAAGTCGTAAAGTAGGCAGACACGAACTTGATTGACACGAACTCAACCTCTCTCCATATCTGCAAAGTCTTCCACAACACCAACTCACCCTACAGCAAGACAACGCCAGCATCCACGTCAGCCAAGCAACCCAGTCATGCTCCCCCGATCTCAACCCCATTGAGAATCTGTGGGGAGTGCTTGCCGCTCGAGTTTATGGCAATTCCACACAGTACTCAAATGTTCAAAGATGCCATTACCCGCGAGTGAAATGCCATTCCAAGAAGCACCATCAAGAAGCTAGTTAACATCATGCTGAGTCGAATATTTGACGGAATCAGTCTTCAGGGACAGACAACAAAATATTAAACTGTTATTGTTATAAATAAACCTTGTTATCATAAAAATTGAACAAAAATGCAACAACGACACCAAAATTTGCGTATGGTTTTGGTATGGTTTTGCACCGGGTGCATTTTCGTTTTTGGGCTGTTACATTTTCCCTATTCATGCTATGTCGACGATTTTTGGGATTTAAGGGTTATTTTTGGTCCTGGATCTAACTACCTTTTCAGTTTTTTTGTCACTGGCAGAAAATTGAAATTTAGGGCGTGGCGTATGGTTTTGCACCGCACTGTATACCTCAAACCCGCTCCGATCACACAACTGTCCCAAGTGCAATCGACCAATCTCCGAATAAAAAGCTATCGAATTAATCAAGATAGAAAAAGAAATGCGAACCCAAGCCAGAATTCCAGGGAAAACTATTATCTATAAATATTTTTAACTAAAGAAAGAAAAGAAAGAGCAATGACCAACAATATGAAGGAAAAGAGAATTTCTTGGCGAGAATCAAAATGTGTGCAAAAAGAGACCAAACCTTGACAAATGTAGATGGTTGCCCATTTAAAATGTCATTTTTATTCAAAAATAAAAAATATTTTATGATGCGGTTGATTTATATACAGAAACAGTGCAAAATGTGCCAAGAATAGTCTCGGCTCTTTTATTGTGATTTAGAAAGGCCCAGTGAGTCCACCAAGGCAATCGATTCCGGGAAGACAGCTAAACAAAATGCTTTTTCATTTTAAACTCTATTAACGATATTAAACGAAATGTATTACGGAATAAGGTTTCCAAAAAGCAGCTCGATAATGGCTTTGAGGAGAAGGCAAACCAGGTTGGTGACAGTGTTCAGGAGGCTTAGTTCGTGGAGACATTCGGCGTCCACCTGACAGAGTGAAGTAGATTAGCCAGAATACAAGACACTAACCAGGCTCCACAGCGGTGACAGGACTTGCAAAATTTGAAGACAAAGGCTAGCGTAGAGATTGGTGTCCCCAGTGACCACTCCGCAGAGAAGGTACTCAAGGTTGACCTCCAACTCCAATCCGCACGGACCTTGTGGAACGATGACAACGGTTGGAAGGGAGACTCCACCCTATAGTAGTATTCGATGTAATCAGAGTTTCTTTAATTTCAGCAAAGCAAAATAGTATTTCGTTAACTGTAAGCTAATTTTTATCCAACCTTGTAGATCTTAATGTGCTTGAGGGTATACTCGTTGAAAGTCGTCCCATTCACCGTTTTAGTCGTCTTGTCCAAGATTTCCACGTGAGAGACTGAAAACATTTTTGCTAGGTCTTTTAGAAAACTGGTTTTATTCGTGATTGTTCTTACAGTACAGTTTCTTGGAACAACCCTGGATCTATTTTTGATTTAATAACAATACAATTCACACCTACCAAAATCGAGGATACACTCTAGTGCAGTCAAATCGGGAATGACTGGGCAATGGCAGGCATCACTGCCCGAAGAGACTGCCGGGACTCCTGCCCACGACGGGGCGATGAGAAGACCGAAGAGGAAAATGATTGCAAAGTGCATTTTGGATTGTAAAAGTTTCGAATGCAAGAAATGAGTGATGAATTTTCACCCACAAACTCTTCATTTTATACTCTCGCTCTGTGTTTATTGCAGCAAAGGATCTCTGGTTAACAACGCTGTATTTGTTTTGCATATTCCTCGGGAACATGCAAAATTAAATGCAAATTTAGCTTGGGAAACAGTGTTCGGTAATAGTCGATCAAAAGTTGCCCACTTTTACATGCGAAATTCGATGTTTTTTGGACGCCTAGCAGAAAGCATTTAGTTTTTGTTTGGAGGCGTAAATACACGTAAAAGAGGCAATTTTGCATTCCCTGTTTTTTGCTGAATTTTTTGAGGTAGACGAAACAAGGAGTATAACAAGTGCACTGAAGAATGCAAACTGAATCTCAAGATGAGTTGTGCACTCATTTGTTCAAATTTTATATCATTTCACTTCATATGTTAGTGAAACCGAAAAAATTATATCATTAACTTTTTATTTCAATTTGAGTTTTTTAGATTAAATAACAACCGCGCATACCTCGGCAACAAAACGATGGATTTGAATGAAATTTTTAGCAGATTTACATAATAAAAGCCCTAGATATATTGTAACGGCCAAGCGCTTTTTTAGCGCTACAAGATGCACTATAGAAGAATTCAAAACTTTAGTTTTAATGGCTTGAATCAAAGGTAAAAATTGTGTGCTTTTTAGAGTGATTTTTATCTATCATAGACCCTTGGAAAAAATGCTGAAATGGAAATCCCGGTCTTAAGAAGACGTATAGCTCTGGGTCAACCACCAATTCCGTTAGCCGTTTCTTAGACTGTTTTTTTGTTAATTAATCTTTTTTTAGTGTTTTTATCACTTTAGGTAAGTTTTAGTAAGCCATACTTTTGAATTAATCTTCAAGTTTAGCATCGAGGCTTAAAGCTGCAATATCATTGGAAAGCAAAAGTAAAGAATTTATGTGGGATGTTAGTGTGCTTCCAATCAACGTCCAATCAATGTAAACAATCCCATCAACAAAACGAAACAATGAAGTCGATTCAGAAACGAGAAAAATCAACCGGAGAAACTCTCATCACAAAGACAAACAAAAATTTTTCGAAAGATTCATCTTTGATGGAATCCAAAGTCATTATGAAATGGGGGAAAGATTCGAAGATTGATTTCTGATAGTACACGTCTTTAGCAATCTTTTCATATATCAAATTCCTCAATGCATCTCGGAAATTGTTGCAAAACTGACTGAAAGTTCACACTTTCTAGAAAAGCAACTCACATTTTAAAGAAGAAATTTTTAACTGGATCTAATTACTAAATTTGTTTCTTATTATCTCACTAATGCTTCTTTTTTCTATTTATTTCTCATGAGTAAACTTTTACGCATAATTCAGTGATCCCAGCTGGAGGAAATGAATGATCCAAGGTAAACACGAGAAAGTCAATGTTCACACCAAATGACATTTGTTATTTTCAGCTAAACTTGCGCAAACTGAGGCTTTAGTCCAGTTTGTTCGGCTATGATTGACCTATTCTTCCTTTTAAACGAAAAATTGGACCCAAAGACGAGCTTGAGCTTTGCTAAAAACTTCATCAAACCAAAATTTGTTCCTGTGACGACTCTAATGACATCAGGCCAAGACTTTAATGGTGACGCCGACGAAAATGAACAGGGATCAGGTAAAAGCTGTAGGGAATCAGCTTCATCATGTGTATGACTGCTTTTAGGACTTCTCAAAAGTATGACTGACACCGTACGGAAGCCCAAAAGGCATCGTGGTGTCAGATTAAAGTTAATATATAAACTAAGCTTTTTAGCCAAACACTTTATTTATCTACATTATATGATAATCTGTCGTACATAAGAGATTTTCAAGCTAAAGAAGATTTTAAAGAAGTGTCGCGTTTTTCCAAGGAAAGGCTGATCAATGAAATGTATGGTTAAAATTTGCAGTTATCCTAATACCATATTCACTCTAATAGACATGTTTTTC
Organism: Mesorhabditis belari; assembly: GCA_958450365.1. Classification (NCBI taxonomy): domain Eukaryota; kingdom Metazoa; phylum Nematoda; class Chromadorea; order Rhabditida; family Rhabditidae; genus Mesorhabditis; species Mesorhabditis belari. The sequence goes on from CAUEEP010000927.1 coordinate 2,039,078, forward strand.
AAAACGTGGATAACCTACCGTACCCTACCCACAACGCCCTCAAAGGGTTTTCTGCCAATTTATTTCACTTTTTTTGAAAAGCTTAGTTGTTTGTTGGGAGTGGGGAAAATGCTCGCGGATTATTGAGTGGTATCGTCAGGAGCATCAATTGCAATCATTAAACAAAGGAAACAAACGTCTAAAAGGAGGAGGAAGACATTTAATGTTTGCCGAAAGAGATCAAGAGCTAGCTGATTGGATTCGAGCAAAGAAAAAGAAGATTATTCAACAACGCGCTCGTCTTATTTTCTCTGAAGAAGACTGCGTTGCTATAACTGCATCAGTTGGATGGCTTCAAAAGTTTATGAAGAGGCACAACTTCACAACCTGAGCCTGAGTCCAAACGACGGTTTGCCAGAAGCCGCCAGATGACTACGAAGACGTGTTGACTACGATTAACTTGAGTTTCAGTTTGCATTTCTCAGTGCACTTGTTATACTCGTTGTTTCGTCTACCTCAAAAAAATTCAGCAAGAATAAAAACCAAAAAACAGGGAATGCAAAATTGCCTCTTTTACGTGTATTCCAAACAAAAACTAAATGCTTTCTGCTAGGCGGCCAAAAAACATCGAATTTCGCATGTAAAAGTGGCAACTTTTGATCGACTATTACCGAACACTGTTTCCCAAACTAAATTTGCATTTAATTTCGCATGTTCCCGAGGAATATGCAAAACAAATACAGCGTTGTTAACCAGAGATCCTTTGCTGCGATAAACACAGAGCGAGAGTATAAAATGAAGAGTTTGTGGGTGAGAATTCATCACTCATTTCTTGCATTCGAAACTTTTACGACCCAAAATGCACTTTGCAATCATTTTCCTCTTCGGTCTTCTCATCGCCCCGTCGTGGGCAGGAGTCCCGGCAGTCTCTTCGGGCAGTGATGCCTGCCATTGCCCAGTCATTCCCGATTTGACTGCACTAGAGTGCATCCTCGATTTTGGTACGTCTGGATTGTATTGTTATTGAATCAAAAATAGATCCAGGGTTGTTCCAAGAAACTGTACTGTAAGAACAATCCCGAATAAACCCAGTTTTCTAAAACACCAAAGCAACAAAGTTTTCAGTCTCCCACGTGGAAATCTTGGACAAGACGACTAAAACGGTGAATGGGACGACTTTCAACGAGTATACCCTCAAGCACATTAAGATCTACAAGGTTGGATGAAAATTAAAAGATTAAAAAACATCGAATACTACTATAGGGTGGAGTCTCCCTTCCAACCGTTGTCCTCGTTCCACAAGGCCCGTGCGGATTAGAGTTGGAGGTGAACCTTGAGTACCTTCTCTGCGGAGTGGTCACTGGGGACACCAATCTCTACGCTAGCCTTTGTCTTCAAATTTTGCAAGTCCTGTCACCGCTGTGGAGCCTGGTTAGTGTCTTGTATTCTGGCTAATCTACTTCACTCTGTCAGGTGGACGCCGAATGTCTCCACGAACTAAGCCTCCTGAACACTGTCACCAACCTGGTTTGCCTTCTCCTCAAAGCCATTATCGAGCTGCTTTTTGGAAATCTTATTCCGTAATACATTTCATTTAATATCATTAATATAATTAAAATGAAAAAGCATTTTGTTTAGCTGTCTTCCCGGAATCGATTGCCTTGGTGGACTCACTGGGCCTTTCTAAATCACAATAAACGAGCCGAGACTATTCTTGACACATTTTGCACTTTTTCTGTATATAAATGAACCGCATCATAAAATATTTTTTATTTTTTAATAAAAAAGGGAACCTAAAAACATCAAAAACCTTTCAATTTTCAGAGCAGGGTTTGCCATGCTCTATTATGATAACCGCAATACGTACAGTACCCCTGAGAAAGATATCATAATGCAATTTTTTGAACGTACTTTTAAGCGAGGATCTTGGAAGGAGATCTCGTCTCATCTAACATCGATTTTGTAAACCCAAACTCGGCAATTTGGCTTTACGCCGATGATGTCAAAGATGACTTTCACCATTCCTATCAAAAACAATGCTCCCAATCCTCCACACTCTTTCTACTTAATTCAAAAGGATATTGAAGCTATAGTAAAATGGAAGTTAGTCCTTTCCCAGTCTAAATCTTCCCATTTTTCTAATGGGAAAATTCTGTATCAATTTAAAATCAATCCTTTACCTATTAAATCTATTGACCTGGACAACTCTAGGCGTCATTATTGTACTCCTTTAAAATTTAGCAAACACATCGAATTGACATGTAAAAAAGACTCATTTTGTCATAACAGAATCCTCAGGTCGATTACTATTCCAAACATTAACACCTATAGAAAATGTTTTATTACTTATGTTCGCCCCATTCTTGAATATGTTTCGTTAGTCCGGTCTCCCACAAAATCCTCATATCCAAGCTTGAAAAGGTTCAAAAACATTGACTCGAATTGCTGTTTAAAATCGACTTTAAAAAGATTGCTCCATCCTCTATAAACAAAGATTTAAACAAATAAACTATAACTTTTTCTCTCAAATCATTACACCACCGCCGCCTTGTCATAGATTTGGTTGAATGTTTCAAAATTGTTAAGGGAATTGAGAAGCTTCTTAATGTCAAAATTAAGAAGTTTTTTTTAAGCGCGCATCTACAGTACTGGACAATGAAATATCATATTTAAAAAACGATCGTCACTTTCGCGCGCCTGTAACTCCCTTGTCTTTGAGTTTAAACTATTAGTGTTATACATTTTCTGAAAGCTCTTTTCAAGGGCTACACAATGGTAATATTAATATTTAGAAATACGGTAAGGACAATGGAGTTACAGACGCGCGAAAGTGACGATCTTTTTTCGAATATGATATTTCATTGTCCAGTAGTGTATCAGCAAAAAAAAACCATCGATTTGACTGAGATTTTTAGCAGATATTTTTCTTATATACAGTTGACTCTCGAGATAACGACTCTGTCGAGACTGCGAATGGAGTCTTTATATCAAACATCGTTATACAGAAGTAAATAAGACCGTAAGTATGAGTCGTTGTAGCGAACGAGTCGTTATATCGAGAGTCGACTGTACAACATAGCCAAATTTCGGACTAATTGAGGCATTTATGAAGTTTTGTGATTGGCTTTGACTTGAGCCTGATTCTAAAATAGGAACAAGTAGCTAAGCATTTCAGAAAAGTTTCCGTTTCGCTTTAGAAAGATTTGAAAGACTTTTTGCTGCTTAACACATACACGACGGAATGGGTTGATTGGAAGATATTGATTGGAAGACATTGATTGGAAGACATTGATTTTATAGTGTTTTCAAGAAAAAATAATCAAGTTTTAAAAGCAAGAAAGAAAAAATTTTTTGCTAAAAGGAGAAAACGAAAATTTCTCATTTAATGTCATTAAAGTCATCATAGGAATAAATTTTGGTTTGATGCAGATGTTAGCAAAGTTCGAGCTCGACTTTTGAGTCCAATTTCTCGTTTAAAAGGGAGAATAGGTCTTGGCCGAACAAAGCCTCAATTTGCTCAAGTATAGCTGGAAATAACAAATGTCAATTTGTGTAAACATTGACTTCCTCGTGTTTACCTTGGATCATTCATTTCCCCCAGCTGAGATCACTGAATTATGCGTAAAAGTTTACTTATGCGGGAATAAGGGAACATTTGCACAAGCTTTCTTTTCAGAGTTCCCAAGTTCAACCGTTAATCATTGAGGCTTAAAGCTTCTATGGAACACATTTTGTTTTGATCAAAGATGTTCAAAGTGTTAACAAAGCTCAAGCTCGTCTTTGAGTCCGATTTTTCTTTTAAAAGGTCAATCTTTAAAAGGTCAATCATGGCCGAACAAACTGGACTAAAGCCTCAGTTTTTTTATAGCTGGAAATAACAAATGTCAATTTGTGTAAACATTGACTTTCTCGTGTTTACCTTGGATCATTCATTTCCCCAAGCTGAGATCACTGAATTATGCGTAAAAATTTACTTATGAGTAAATAGAGAGAACTATTTGCTGGGAAATAAATAGAAAAATTAGTGAGGTAATAAGAAACAAATTGAGTAATTAGATAAGAATTCAGTCAAAGATTTCTTCTTTAAAATGTGAGTTCTAAAAAGTGTCAACTTTCAGTCAGTTTTCCAACAATTCTCGAGATGAATTGAGGAATTTGATATATCATACACATGGTGAAGCTGATTCCTTACCTGATCCCTGTTCATTTTCGTCGGCGTCACCATTAAAGTCTTGGTTTGATGTCATTAGAGTCATCACAGGAACAAATTTTGGTTTGATGAAGATGAATAAAGACTAAAGCCTCAGTTTGCGCAAGTTTAGCTGAAAATAACAAATGTCATTTTGTGTGAACATTGGCTTCCTCGTGTTTACCTTGGATCATTTACTTCCTCCAGCTGAGATCACTGAATTATGCGCAAAAGTTTACTCATGAGAAATAAATAGAAAAAAGAAAAATTAGTGAGATAATAAGAAACAAATTGAGTAATTAGATAAGAACTCAGTTAAAATTTCTTCTTTAAAATGTGAGTTCTGAAAAGTGTGAACTTTCAGTCAGTTTTCTTACAATTCTCGAGATGAATTGAGGAATTTGTTATATGAAAAGAATACTATGGAAGTTTATTTTCAGAAATCAATCTTTGAATCTTATCTTACCCCATTTCATAATGACTTTGGATTCCATCAAAGGTAAGTGCTTCCAAAAATTTCTCAGGTTTTGTTTGTCTTTGTGATGCTAAACTTGAAGATTAATTCAGAAGTATAACTTGCTAGAACTTATCTAAAGAACTTACCTAAAGAACTTACCTAAAAACTTACCTAAAGAACTTACCTAAAGTCATAAAAATACTGTCTTTTTTAAAATGTGAAAAAAAGGATACAACTGGACAGTCCTTTGAAAAGTTGAGCTATGGAAAATTTGATAGGTTTTTAGGGGAGAAAATTGGTCTTAGCATTAGATTTGAGTTTCTATAACGCTCTTTTTGATATAGAAAAACTTGATGTTGTTCAAAACAAGGTAGTTCTTCTAGAAGCTTCCTCTTTTGTTCTTCTAGATTTTACTTATCTCTAAGTCTAATGAATCAGGCTCAAAGAAAACGATAAAATTTCACTATAGTGTCGCAACTAGACTAGATTTCTAAAAAGTGTTAACTTTTAGTCAGTTTTAAACAATTCCCAAGATGAATTAAGGAATTTGTTATATGAAAAGAATACTATGGACGTTTATTTTCAGAAATCAATCTTCGAATCTTTCCCTCATCTTTAAATGACTTTAAATGACATAATGACTTTGAATTCCATCAAAGGTGAGTGTTTCCAAGAATTTCCCCTTGTTTTGTTTGTCTTTGTGCTGAGAGTTTCTCCGGTTGATTTTTCTCTTTTCTGAATCGACTTCATTGTTTCGTTTTGTTGATGGGATTGTTTACATTGATTGGACGTTGATTGGAGATTGATTGGAAGCACACTAACATCCCACATCAATTCTTTACTTTTGCTTTTCAATGATATTGCAGCTTTATTGCAGCAATATTGCAGCACGATTGAATGGGTTGATTGAAAGCACACTAAAAGCTTTCAATACTTCCAAAATCAAACCTATTGACCTATTTGATTGATATTTTTCATTTTCATCAAAAAGAGACCTTGAAATATCGATTATAAACAAGGGGAAGGGAACAAAGCCAGTTTTCTTCTCAACAACAAATCATTTTTTTGTTATTGATACATTTTTGGAAACGAATATGTTTTTTTTGGAAATATTTAAAGAGCTTTTGATTGAACTTTGAAATTGAAAAGCTTAAATTGAATTGAACATTCATTTTTTGGATTTGAAAAGCTGATTCACCATTGTAAAGATCATTGTTAAGTTTCGAATTCTATTCAAATTCTATTTTATTTTATTTTATTTTATTTCATTTTATTTTATTTTATTTTATTTCATTTTATTTTATTTTATTTCATATCAAAATTTCCAAAAGATTACAAATTAATTTACTAATAAAAAAGCTTTACAAAGCTGCTTTGCACACGTTTTCGGCAGATCGGTGAGTGTTTTCCTTATCAAAATTGAGTGAAATGAAGCGAGAGCACACAGTCGTGGCTACTCCTTTCCGTTCTCTCCGATAATACATAAATTTTCCTGAGAAATTATATATCAAACTATCGAAAAAGAGTTTTGGCCATTGAATTTCATTTAATTTACTTTTTCAAATTGTATTTTTAATCTAATCTGTAATCTATGTAATATCTGGAAAGCTTCTGGAATCTGGCAAGCTTTGAAATTCAAGCTAGAAAACTAATTCAAGCTTTGAAAGCTTATTTTGGTCTCAATTTTTCCATTTCACACAGCTACATAATCAGTTTTTTGCTTTTAATAAAGTCAGTTTCAAAAGTAATAAACGAAAAACTTGCGTTAGTCCAATTTATTCTTGATTTTGATACTCAGTCTGCTTTCAGATATTGATCTCACTCAATCGTTGTCACTTTCCGTTTTCTTTTTCGCTTTCTTGTTTTTCTATAACTGTTTTTTTGTCAAAACACGCAAAAAAGGAACAATTTTTATGTTGTTTGTTTAGGAAAACAAGGGAAAAGCAAAAGATTCACGAATTTTCGACGTCAATTTCTCTTCTCAAAATGCCGGCGATTCGCCCTGAAACGTTGAACGTTATCCAGCTGGGAGTCGGATTTTTCTTTATTTTCTTTGCTTTTAATTCACAAGGTGAGTAAGAGAGTTGTAAGTAAATGGAATGATTTAATTGATGAGTAAAATGATTTGATTGATGAGTTTACCTCGAGAAAAGCTTTTTGATGCGTTTTTTTGAGTCTACAGACAGCAAAACTTACCATACAGTAAACGATGAAGCCCAGTAAACGTTGAAATACAGTAAACGTTGAAGCCCAGTAAACGTTGAAGCCCAGTAAACGATGAAGCCCAGTAAACGTTGAAGCCCAGTAAATGATGAATCTTAAGTCCTTTTTAAGCCCAGAATTGTGCTTCTCTTATAAACTGAATAATTTACCGTAACAAAGCTTGATCTTCCACAGCGCTTCACTTTCAAGTCCTAGAAGGAATCTTTAGGTTTCATTGAGCAACCGGTGATCAGCAGTGTTGCAAAGCGGGGAAATGTCAATGAACATGCTGGATATTATAGGTTTTATTGAATAAATTTCTTAAACTACAACAATTTTCAGTTTATCAATTATTTACGCTGTTTTTACGGTGGCGAATTTTGTGGCCGCGCCTATTGTGAACATTCTATCGGCGAAATGGGCAATGGTGTTGGGAGGATCAATGTATTGCGCGTTTCAGGTAAGAATAAAATATTTTCTTACTGTAATTGGTGCATTTAGGCCGGATTTCTACATGTCAATCAAACGTATCTCTTCATTTCCAGTGCCGCACTTGGATTCGGAGCAGCTAGTTGGTTTTCAAAGTTCTCTTCTATCTATTCTATTGTTTTATTTAGGCTGTAAGATTTAGACAGGCCAAAGACTTAGTCAAGTTAAATAGGCCAATCCAGTTCTGCAGCCAAGTGGTCGTCATAGCTGACTGACTAAGAGTCATGTATATTAGTCGGGAGATCGGGAGTTCCTTAGTCTAAGTCTAAATCTAAATCTAATTCTGTTAATCTTGTCTATTAGCAAGTAATTTCTAGTTCTCTGGACCGGTCAGGGGACATATCTCTCAAAGAATTGTGATGAAACGACAACGAGTCGAAACAGTGCTATGTTGTGGTCGATTATGGAGTCATGGTAAGCAATTCTTATCTAGCTATCTAGCTTTTCCTTGTTTAGTATTGTGGCTGGTGGAATATTCTTGTTCATTGTTTTCCATCAGAGTAAAAACCACCGACGATATTCCTGATTCAACCGTTCATTTGCTTTATATTGTGTTTACTATTTTGAACATAGTCGGATTGATTTGCTTGGCGTTGTTGAGAACGCCACCGGTTCGTGCGGATGAGGAGAATAAGCCGAAGTTGAGTTATCCAGTGTTGTTAGGTCAGTTGAAAATCTAACGATAAAAACTATCGATAAAATCAATCGATTTTTCTTCCAATTCCAATCTAGATCAACCTGTTTAGGGTCAACTTTTCGTCTAATGTTTACGAAGAAAATGCTCTTGTTGGCGTTCGCGTTCAGTTACACGGGAATCGAGCAATCCTTTTGGACAGGAGTCTATCCGACTTGTATCTCATATACATTAAAAGTAAGTTTTCAAATGAAACGAGAAATCGATTGGTTTAGCTAGGCGACAATACGAACTCGATGCTGGCTTTGACAGCGATGTGCGAGGGATTGGGGCATATAATGGGTAAATTTAAAGAAGACCGAATTAAGACCGAATTAAGGCCGAATTAAGACCGAATTAAGACCGAATTAAGACCGAATTAAGACCGAATTCTCACTAAAATTATCAACAGATAAATGTAGTAATATATAAAATGAATAGATTTGGCTTCTTTTTATGTATTTGAGATACAAATTGGATCCAACTTGTATCTCATATACATAATAAGAAGCCAGACTCCTATTCAAATCGATTTGTTTTAAAGTTCTATTTGGAGATTAAAGTGAAATCTGTCAATTTAGCTGGAGGTGCCTTTGGAATCTTGGCCACTAAAACGAAGAAATTGGGGAGAGATTCGATTGTTCTTTGCGGTACCATTGTTCAATTGATTTGCTTTGCCGGAGTGTACATCAATATTCCTGCTGATGCTCCAATTCGGCAGACAAATGACACCGGTGGACTCATCGATCCACAGTTGGTTACAGTGAAATGATTTATGATTTATTATAAGTCAAAGTGCAGTAAGCTAGACATTCGTGCAGTAAGCTAGGCAAGCTAGGCAAAGTGCAGTAAGCTAGACAAGCTAGGCAAAGTGCAGTAAGCTAGGCAAGCTAGGCAAAGTGCAGTAAGCTAGGCTTAACAGTGGCGGATTCGAAGAAAGGATTTGAGATACCAGAATCGATTCGTTTGCAGTAAATAATCTTTCAGACTTTGGATTGCTCTCGTTTGTGGTTTCTTGTTGGCTTTTGGGGACGCGTGTTGGAATACGCAGATCTATTCACTGCTTGTTGATGTGTATTCTCAGAAATCGAGTCAAGCATTTGCGCTTTTCAAATTTTATCAGGTAACGAGGAAAAAGATGACAATCTTTTTTCAGAAGTTCAGAAGAAACCAATTAACATTTATCCATTTGTTAAATCTTTAAATTTGCACAGATTTCTTTAAGACGAAGTTCGAGCTCGACTTTTGAGTCCAATTTTTCGTTTAAAAGGGCGAATAGGTCAATCTTGGCCGAACAAACTGGATTAAAGCCTTCGTTTGCTCAAGTATAGCTGGAAATAACAAATGTCATTTTGTGCAAACATTGACCGAATTTGACTTTGAAATCAAATCATTTTTCAGTCATTTAATCATTTGATTTCATTTGATTTCATTTTTCAGTCAGGTCTCTCTTGTGCCGCTTTCTTCTACGGTTCAAAACTGCAACTTCAATGGCATTTAGCAATTTTGGTGTTAACGGCTCTCATTGCAACTCTTGCTTTCTTTATGGTTGAAAGATTGAATTCAAGTGAAGAGAGAAGTCGAGAGTCAACCCAAGCAACGGATACATTTGAACTGCCGAAATCGGGTGATTCTTTAACATAAGTAATCTAGAGATATTAGCCTTATAGAATCTATGAATAGCTGAATATCTTTAGATCTCTGAATATCTTTCTCTGAGTATTTTTATCAAAATCAAAAACTGACTATATAGCTGAAAAGCTGAATATCTTTAAGTCTCGGGGTAGGCTAGTTTCCGCAATTTTTTTTTGCGCAACAGGGTCATTCGCGCAAGCCATAACTTTTTTCTAAGTGAACCAATCTTTATGATGTTGGTTTCATTTTGTAGATCTCAATAAGTGCAACAAAATGAAACCAAAAGCATAAAGATTGGTTCACTAGAAGAAGTTATGGCGAGTTGCACAAACGACCCAGTTGTTGCGCAAAAAAAGTTGCGGAAACTAGCCTACCCCTAAATCTCAACGACATTTTACAATTCTTAGCTATTTTTCAGTCGATGCCCCTCAAGTACCAGCCAAACAAACAGTCGATGATAGTTGGAATTGATTCTTTATAAATATAATAAAGATTTTATTTTGAGGCCAGTAAGCCATAGAAGATTTTTCATTTTCAAAACATTTGAGAAAACAAAACTGAATAAAAACCTTAACCCACTTGGTTGAGAAACTTTTTCTCACCTCGAACCTCAAGAACTTCTTTTTTAATGTTTTCTTTCTTTGTGATTAACTTTCTCAAATAATAAATGGCGGTAACAAGGCTGGGACCAGGGTTTTTCTTGCGGCTAGCTGCTGTTTTTAGATCGGGAAAAGGGGAAAAGGGAGTGGTTGTATGAATGGACAGGCAAAGAAAGAGAGGTGCAGAAAAATGACAAAGCAAGGGACTTGTTCGATAAGAAAAGGGATTACAAACTTCATACCTAGTTTATAACTTTTTTACATCTTTAGAACAAATTATCTTGGCTTCTTTCAGCAAGCTTGCAAAAGGAATTCTATACTTTGACGCTTTCAATAAACCCCAAAATAGAGCTGCTGCTAACTCTTTAGCTCAAGAAAAGTTAAATCAAGAACTTTAGGCTTATTAGATTTAGTCTTTTTATGACTTTGATATTTAAAGTCAAGATCTTTAAGAATTTCACTCTTGAAAGGGATTACAAACTTTTTTAGACTAAACTAGGTCAAGAAAGTAGAATTCAAATTAGATATTTAAAAGTTCAAAAGCAGAAAGTTAATCTATTGGCTTGAGATATAGTTAACTATTGTTGTTGTGACGATCTCGTGATCGAGATTGCCACGTATGGAAATGGCCAGCTAGACACCTATGGGGACGAACGCCTATTGTGCGAGATTTAATATGCGTCGCTATCCGTTCAACTCCATTGTGTGGAAGACGAGACGAACGCCCGAGTTCCGTATAAAAGCAATGTGAACGAGCTGCCGAGGTGTGCCGTGAAGTGTCTCTACTCTCCCAATCCCAAACCACTGAACCAACTATTATCGCTGTAATAAAGATTATATCTAAACCAACAATAATCACTACAATTGTTAACTATTGTTAACTATTGTTCTTAACAATAGTTCTTAACGACTTGAGAAGGATTGATTTTTTAAACTTTTTTGAGTTCACTATTCAAAAAACTAAGTAGCTTTTTATTTTGAAAGACTGTTCACATTATGGAGTGTGCAAAACTCGTTCTTAACGATCAAATAACAATTGGTTTGTAAAATATAATCCATAATTAAACGATCAAAGATTTTCC